>JAUESI010000015.1:2470199-2487482 GCA_032275145.1 Synergus laeviventris | reverse complement strand
CTGGTACCAAAACCGGTTTTTAGCTTTAGAAACCTAATTTATGAGCTGCTGATTAATGATCAACAGTCAATGAAACAGAAAACTAAAAATTTATTATCTGTTTAATCAACTGAGTAATAAAAAATAATTACTCAAGATTGCGTGCATGTTCTGACGGTTCTGACATCTCTGGTTCTGACCTGCACAACAGGGGGATGTCACCTAAGGCTGTTCAATATAAAGAAAATGTCACGAGAGTTGAAAACGCCCGTGTGGCGGCGCTAGTAGTGACCAGATAAAACCAGTATTCGCAAGCCTTCTTACGTTGGCTTTATCCTAATCTCTGGCTTTATATAACCCGATTTACACCCTGGAGCAATACACGTTGGCATAATTAATGCGATAAATAATAATAATAATTTTTAAACACTTGCACGTTTATTTATTGATATTTTATTATTTAATTCTACGTTTTGACAACTTTATATAGACTTTTCCGAAAACTATTTAAACGTCAAAACAAGAGCAAAGTTACTACTAGCGCCGCCACATGGCCGTTTTCAATAGTTGGGCCATTTTCAACTCGCGGTGGCATCCCGCATCTCCTGCACAAGTGCCACAAACAAGTGCACAACAAAGCTTGCTAAACTTGCGATTCTATCATTCTATAGTATAGTGTCTTTTAGTGAAAAGCGTCATAGTGATCATTAGATTGTAGAAAAACAATTCTTAATCATTAATTTTTTATCGTAAAATACTCAAATATGCCCTAGTGAAACTACTACCCTTCAAGGAATCGTTTTGGAGTGTCGATTGTGGATTGTTTCTCAAAATCTAGTAAGCTATTAAAAATTTTATAAAAAACAATAAGTAAACACCATTATAAACTTCTGAGATTAATATGAGTAATATTTTTTGCGTAAAATTCTGAATAATTCTTATTTGGTAATTATAATTTAGGAGCACATCAGTTAGAGATATTTTTATAGAATATTTTTAATAGAAAAAGTTTTAAATTATAAACAATTATGAGGCTCTGTTGTTTCAAAACATGTGCTCCTATATAGCAATCCAAGGATGAACAGAAAAATCCCAATTATAAAGAAATTAATGTAAGATTATGGCAATGAATTTCCCTTTTACAGCAGGATAGATATGAAAAGTGATGGAAAAAATCCACTGTGATATTCTTCAAAGGTACAGAAGAGCGATTGTTGACGATGTCGATGTTAATAATGGGATAATAAAACCCCTCACGACTGAAAACATCCTCAAGGATGATGACGTCAAGCGAGTTCTAAATGGCAATACTAAAGAGGAAAGGGTTTCCATATTGCTGGATTTACTCCCAAGGTATCTATAATAGACAGTTTCAATCTATTCCTAATATAATCCCTATATAAAATATTCCAGTCAGTTGATTAGTGTTTTCAGAATTTTTTTGTATGATTTCTTCTTATCCTAATTGAATTTTCTCTTGTCTAAACTCTGATATTCCAACTTAAAAAAATTTGAAACGAATTCCAAACGATACTTCGAAAATCTATCATCTTAAGAATTCTTAAAATTCAAAAGATAATACTTTAGTGTCCTCACATTAATTTTAATTAATGGAAAAAAAAATTACTCTTTGCAGATGTGGACCCTTTGCATTTGAAGTATTTAATCAGGCACTAAAGCACCATTACGGGTGGATAAGTGTTTTCATGGAGAGATACTTAGAAAGGTGTCAAATGACTGCTTGTGATACAGGAATTTACTTCAATGATCTTCCTCCAGTGCCACCTCTTCCTGTAACCAGAGAAGAAAAGGTAAATTAAAATTATCCAGATTTATTCATTATTAAAAGTGTCTGTAATATCACTGTAACTTTCTAATATTGAGAGGATTTTTGTATTTGCATACACTTGGATTTCTCATTGGTAAGTAATTTTATTGAAATGAAAAATTAACAAAAATTCTCGGTGTTTAAAACATCACGTAAACAAAAAATAAAATCTGTGAATGAAAATTTGCTGTGCAGATTTCGTTACTGAATCGTTTTTACAGGTAAATCAGTTCAAGCTGGAGTTACAAAAACTGAAACCAGGTAAACATCTTGCTCTCCACGGTCTAAAAGGATTCGGAAAATCATGCCTCACTGTGATTAGTCTTAAGGACACAAATCTGGTTGCCGAATTTTTTCAGGTAAGCATAGCTGTAATTTTTAAATCATTTGAAGATAATTTGATAATAATTACAAATTATAAATGAAACTATAATCAATATTTTCTTTCAGAATGAAATATATTGGATAAAGTTTAGTTACAACGCACACAAGTTAGAAAAAAAAGAATTGTTAGACGAACGCAAGATTGACGAGGATATCTTAATTCAGCTCAACGTACTGTATCAACGAATAAAAAAGTCTGATACACTCCCTACGCCATTAAAATCTGAACCGTTAAAGGAGTGTTTAATACGATTATTAAAACTACATTTTTGTCAAAGACAACATGAAAATGCTCTCTTGATTTTAGACGATGTTTGTCATAAAAAAATAGTTGATACTTTTGACTTCGGTTGTAAGGTTCTTGTAATTACAGACGACTTTTCTGTCGTAAAACAGAAACATCCTATAACTTTTAAGGTAACTTTTAAATGACCCTAAAATTAAAGAGATTTTTTTCTAAGAATATTAAATCAATCTTATATTTTTTCAGGTACACGATGGCTTTACAGAAGCTGAATCTTTGGGTCTTTTTGCAAAAGTTTTGAATGTATCGGTTAATCGTCTTCCACCTGAGGCCAAAAAAATTCACGATGAATGCAAAGGTATGCCTTTGCTTATTGCGATGTTTTCAGCACAATTTGAAGACTTTAAAGAACAGATGATCGATGATCGTGCAAGATGGAAATACTATTTGAAGACTTTACGGAAGAGAGATCCGGAAAATAGGTAAAGGGTATTCAAATATTATTTAATATTTTCAAAAATTGTAGTCTAATTCAATTAAACTATTCAAAAATAAAACCTAATTGCTTTTGTAACTATTAATTGCAACAGAGCAATTCGGAAACGAACTGCAATTTTCGATATGTGTATCGACAAGCTTCAGCCTGAGTTGAAAGAACTTTACTTCGAATTGGCCATCTTCAACGAAGATGTTAACATCATGCCAAAGGTAATTTTAATTCTAGAAGAATTGTATTCTCTAAAAATAATTTAAATCCAGAAGCGCACACTGCTTTCTAGTATGTCCTTCTAGATTGAGTACCTATTGTAACTTTTGCTATCTATTATAATTTATTTAACAGACTCTAGAGATTCTATGGGAAGCTGAGCCGTTTTATGTCGACGAGCAAATGCTTGTTCTCTGCCATAAGTCACTAGCAGCAAGACAGTGGAATGACGAATTAAAAAGCTACGTTTACGGAGTTCATGATCTTCTACTAAGTCACCTACGAATGAAACTAAATTCGCAACTATTGAAGGAAAAACATCGATTTTTTATCCAGAAATACCGCCTGGCTTGTGAGGATGATTATTCGAAACTTCCAGATGATAATTACAGTTATTCCTACATCGGTCATCACTTGGAGCAAGCTCAGTTGTACGATTTGTTTGAAAGGGTTTATCTAAATCTTGAGTTTATTGAAGCGAAAATTTTGAAAGCAGGATTGAGTGATTTGCTGATTGATTTAGAAAAATATAAGAAGCACATTACCCGGAACTACAGTGAAGAACTGCAAATTAAAATAGATGACCTAGAAAAATTCTTAAAAGATCAGATGAGCGTTTTAACAAAGCATTGCGTTCGAAACTGCCTTGATGTAGTACAAGTAGCTTTGTATCATGCTGAGGAAGGGTTTGTAATGGACCAAGCTCGAGAATTAGCAAGCAGACGATCTAATAATCTTTATTTATCTCGTTCGAAAAATTTAGGATATGGTAGCATGGCATCAACCGAGAATATATCTACTGAATCGACCATTGATACCTTCATCGAAGACGTTTCAACTATTTGCTTTACAGATGATCCTAATGCACTTCTAATAGCAACTAAAAATGGTGAAATTGTAGAAAAAAACTTTCGGATGAGGAAGACGAATTACATCTATGGATTTCAGAAGAAGAAAATCATAAAGTTGATTCTAGCAAATCAAGAAAATTATTTTCTGGCTCTAAGCGATGAAGGAATAGCAAAGCTTTTTTCCCTCAATGATGAAGAGAGTTCAGATGATGGAAAAAGAGTTCAGAGTCCGAGAGAAAAACAAAATTGCTGGACTGGAATGTTTAGCAACAAATTTACGCAGGATGATAGTTTGCACACTTTTTGTATTCAAGACGATGTTATTTCTGATGTTGCTTTCTCTCCAAATGATAAATTCATTGCGGGTTGTACATCAAAAGGTGTTATACAGGTTTGGAAAAGAAGCGGACAGGAATTTCAGACGCTTACAATGAGCAATAACTGTTGTTTGAAGAAGGTTACTTTCACATCAGATGCTCATGAAAATATCCTTTTGCATGTTATGGATGAGAATAATTGTGTCTTGATAACCTACAAATTCTTCAAGAACGTTTTTGAATACAAATCTTCCTACAATCCACAAATTCGTCAAAGGGGTCAGGATATGAAGATCATATTCTTTAAAGGATTGCCTAGAGAAAATAATTCTCTGATTTTGGTTACAAAGAATAAGGCAGTGCATATCAAGTGGCTTCAATCACCGACGCATGATCAACTTCATAGTTACATGAAACAAGAAAAGGCCGAAATTGATGATCCAAATACAGTCTTTGTTAGTGCAACTGTCACATATGATGGACAATATTTGATCACAGCAAAATCTGATGGATTCATTAATGTTTGGGAGATTCATAGCAGTTTTGAACCTGTAGCAGTTTACAAAGGGAAAGTTTTTTGTTTGGATACATATTGGATGGAGGAAGAAGGATATCATTTGGTAAGTAGTTAATTTTAAAACTGAGAATAAGCTTCTAGCTTTTTTCTGACAAATTTATCATTTTTCTTTACACTTATGGTTTAGTTCTGCGGAAACGAGAACCGACTAATTCACAAATGGGAACTGAAGGAAATCGAAATACCGAAGCCTTTAAAGTACGAATCATTATTTTATAATAAGAATAATTTCCCAGAGATGTATGACTTATAATTTCTAAATGAAAAATGTATTACATGATATATTATTTTTTTATCTAGTAAACCTATGTTCAACGCTTTGATGAAGCCATTGGGAGAAGAAGACATCGTCGTTAGACAAACATCAAAAAACAAAATTGCTGTTATTAAGGGTAGCCAGGCTTCTTGGAAAAACATTGCTGAAACTGAATTAGTGGAAGGATCAGTAAACACCATGATCTTGACTCCAGATGGTACTGCATTAATTTATGATATTGTGAAGGAACAAAAACAAGAAATTTTCCTTTTTAATATCAAAACGGAAACTGCCATCTGCATAATGACATTGAAGAAAGCTTCTAATTTTATCAATATGATTACCAACTTCGAGACTGGAATTGCAATAATCTTTCAAGAAAATAACAAAAACAGTTTGAGGGTATGTTTACTTTAAATTGCAAATTCAAAATATTAAACTCTTGTAAATTGCGTTACATAAATTATCAATTTTAAGCTCTCATATGATTTAATTGTTTCAGGTTTGGCAACATTCGAGAGTATGCTACGTAGTCCAAGAAACTGGTGATATTATCTCAATCCATGAAATAGACAAGAATCAAGTTGTGACAGTAGCAAGTAATTTTGACATCAAGTATTGGGATATCTCTGGATGTGACTGGCAACTACTCTACGTGCAAAATTATGATTCAGCAAATTCAATTGCATTCAGCAGCAGGTTAAGTCCTGGCAAATCTTACTTAGCCTTGCTGAATGAGGACCGAAAAGACATGGTGCTTTATAATCTAATCAAAGATATACAAGTGGAGCCTGCACAAATATCAATTAATGTTCACCACGAAACCTGCTGGTTTAATAACAAGGTATCTTGTTTTGAGTTTTCCAAAGAGGAAAAATACTTGGCAATTGGCTTTGACAATGGTGAAATCTCGGTAAGTCTTCGTATTTATTTTTTTCACGAAGATTTTTTTTGAATATATCATAGTATCTGTATTATAAGTAGACAAATATTCTTCATAACGCAAATACTCTTTATAATTGTAGATTTTACACGTAGAAGAGAAGAATGAAATTAGAAAGATTTCTTTCCATTGTAATCCTGTTATTGAGCTGCACTGGGCTCCGACTGGAATCAAGGAACCAATTTTATTATCAGTAAATACCGATGATCTTGTTTGGTGGAACATATCACCTAATCGACAACAAGTTTACAAAAGAAGAAGTCGAATGGGTAGAATGAAAAACATTAAAATTGTTACCATCCCTCGATCGAGTTTGAGCTTCAGGAATAGTCAAAGCATCGAAACTAAGTTAAGTACAGCAATAAATGGTACTAATGATACTAATGGTATAAATGGTATAAATGGTACAAATGGTACAAATGGTACAAACGGTACCAACGGTATTGTAAATGGTCAATCAACTAATGGTAATGGAAGCACAACCGAAAAATCTGCCTTAGTTAAATTTTTTTGGCAATCTAAACTACCTACGACTGCATCAGGCTTATTAGGTTTGGTTCCTTTACCCTCAAACAACGCTAAAGTTTGCGTTTCGGAAGATTTTCAGAAATTTCTGACAGTTGATAATAATGGGTATGTCAGTACCTTTGACCCTTTTGGGCTCTTGGATATTGTGTAGTATAATTCTATGCTCACCTGCTCAGTAGTTAATTTTAAACTGATATTGAGCAGCAAAAGTAATTGATTGTGATAAAATGATCAATAGATATTCTAAAAAAAAAAAAAAAAAAAAAAAGTAATAAAAAATTCAAAATTAGCGTCTTTTTCCTTAAAATACAATTTTTTGGAGCTTTAATTCAGATAAGACTAAAATCTTTCTGAAATATGCAAGGAACATACGGATAATTTCGTTTTTTTTTCTTCAGATAAAATATTGCGTTTATCATTCGTAACTTGCATTTGACTAACCTGAACTTGCATTTAAATGAATGAAAAGTGAATACTTGCTCAATTTTTTTACTGGCGTATCTGTTACAGATATGAAAACTGCCACAAACATTTAATAGCAATAGATTTTTTTAAACATCAGAAACTAGGACGAAACCATATTCCTATTTTTGCATTTATTTTAGAGTGCAAAAAAATACGTACATATTCTAAGTTTTATCAGATCTCAATCCAGCAACAGGGGACTTTTTTTTGTATACAATTTTATATTTTACACTGTTTATACACAAGCTTTTTTTCATCAATACGAAAGTAAAAAGGAGCAAATATTAAATCTCGAATTGTTACAATCAAAGCAATTTATATAAGTGATTTTGTATTCAGTAGAATTGTAAACGGTTTACTCATAATTATAATTATTGACTATATGGTGAATTATCATACTATACTTTATACGTTTTTTTTGCAATATTGTAAAGAATTGTGAAATCTCATTTTCTTTAGGTTTTATGAAAAGGCCAGGTATCAAAAAATGAATGTTTTTAAAAAAATAGTTAAAATACTTTTTTCTTTTTTACTTAAAAACTTTTAGTAATACTGAAATCAAGGAAGTGCCTTATGTAGAAAAATAAATATGAGATTTATAGATTTAAAATAATTATTAAGAGACTGGAAGTCTTTATACTTCAGAGAATATATATAATTTATCTTCTTTGAAGTAGAAACTAATGCTAAAGTCAAAGACGAAAAATCTGATTTGTCATAAGTTGTTTTTTCAAAAACAATTTTTGTTTAAATCAACCTATCACTTACTTTAACTAATTAGGGAGACAACTTTTTAACATAAAATACTTTTTAATTCTTCCTATTATCTCATGCAACAGAAACATCACTGATTCGAGTAATGAACCGACTCGTTATCATTTTTATTGTCTACTTGATGATTATCATTGTATTCCAGCGATTATTAAGATTTGTTCGACTTTATAAAATTTTCCAATCGAAATCTTTTTTTTTCCTTTTCTGAGTCTGAGATTTCTTGCCATTACAATTAAGGCCATAAGCTTTTCAGATTTTTATATTAAAATAGCAAATGGAAACAAGTTTTTTTATACAAACGATGTTTTTTTTTTGTATATTTTTACTCTTTGTATAGTTTTTATAGATTTCAACCGATCGACCAGGGGTTTCTCAGACAAAGATAAGAATATTATGTATAAGAATAATTTATGAATAATTTCAAGTTCAGTGGTGCAATGTGGTGCATTTTTTTCAGGGTCAGTAAATTTTTTCTGTATATTACATATATTTCACGCCATAATTATTTGTGCTTATATGTTTTTCTTTTTAGAAATATAAAGTTAAGTATATTTTGTGCTATAATAGGTACAAATTGTAATTGTACTTAAATGTGATACCTGACTCTTTCTATTTGCTCCAAAATTTTAAATTTACTAATCAAATTTTAACAGACAATTTCAACGTAAATAGCGGAAATACAGGCTTTGGAAATACCAATAAATATACACAGTGCAATTTAAAGAGCAAAAACATTTTTCACAAAATTTTTTTAAAATATTTTGGTTCAAGTAGAAATTGCTGGTACAGCCCAAAATATTTGGGGAGAGTGCTGGGCACAAATTTCAGATAATTGATTTTTTACATCTAAATAATTAAGTATAAATATGTTTATTGTTCTGAATCTATATATATATATATAGTTTATTAAGTGAAGGATACAGAGGATTTGTGATTAAAGTCTTTTAATAAAAAAAAAATGTGATGCTTTTACTTACTTATAGTAATTTTAGCAGATTTTAGATATTTAAATCAATTCAAATCTCGTCGACTCTCATTTCTATTATCTTTTATACATTATAAGCTGTTATAAGTAATGTGATTTTTTTAATAATAATTTTGTTCTCTTCATGAGACATAAATGATTTATCCTCTGCATTCCATGTTAATCTTCATCTTCAAAAAAATGTGTTTAGATTTTTACAATAATATTGCTTAGTAATTATTAGACCTTTTATTACTTATTTAGATAGATCTAATATTATGTACTTTTTAAAAGGCTCTTTGTAAAGCCTCTTTTTCTATTTTTTTTATATATATATAAATATATAAATGTACAGAAAAAATGCATAATGCATATGTGTATACAAATGACTTATATTTTTGTCCACATTCCTATTTTCCATAGCGAATTCGGAACAGGTTTTTAAAATGTCATTCGAAACTAATTATAGAATTTTTTCTTTTCTAACAACGAAGTTTGTAAAAGAAACTAATGAGAAAATTTGAGTAAGAGATGAAATTCGAAAGAATCAAAAGAAAGAAAAAGTCTCTTGACTTCCGGAAGTAATTTTGCGATCTAAAAATAAATTACTACCGGGTCTTGCATAAATTTTAAGACTTGGCATTTGTCAAACAATTTGATTTTGAACTTCAAGCTAATGTCAACCTGCGCCAATGTCAAACTTTACCTTATTTTCAATGTCAATGAAGGTTCGACATTTTATCAATCCTACTCCTATCATAAAAATTGAGATGAAGTCATATAATGTCATTATAAAATGATATATCATTATAAGACTTTCTTTAGGTAAATACAATTTTTATTGTTACGAAAACCGACAAAATTATATATATGTAACTTAATTGAAAAACGATCCATTACTATTTTACAATTATTGATTAGCATCCGGTATACGTAAATTGGTCAATGATCTGATGGCAGAGATATTTCAGCAGATTTTCATCATTCATTGATATTTTCTTTTTAATTCATCTTTTTGCGCAATTTCTGTATTCTATCTTATCGACAGACTTCAGAAATCTTCTTGAGCTATCTAAACGTTCGAATTAATAGATTTTGGTATTGATTGTATTTTAAACTAGAAAAAGTGTTAAAATATTGGTTCATTTGCATTGAAAATAATTATGTAAGAAAGAAACTTTTAATAGCAATTTTTATTTTTAGTTGGAACAATATCTCTGGATAAAATAGAATTGGAAAAAATTACTTCGTTCATTCGAACTTTCAAAACTTCAAAATGTCCTAGAAGGTTCCATACTTTCCTTACTTAAAATTCAAATTCGAGCATAAAAATAATTTTATTTCAATTTAGAAATGCCAAATTTCAACCAAAGGTTTACGGACCTGTCGGTATTACGAGGGCAGAAATTGAGGGTAGAGGGGAACAACTAAGATGAGGAAACCGCGTAGAACAACGCCAGCGCACTACATATTTTTCATCTGCAGTGCGCGGGTCGAACTTAGAATTCCGTTGCTTCTATTGATTTGAAACGCAGACCTACCTACTTAGATAAATTTTAGTTCCATTTTTTTCCAAATTTTATTTATAAGTAAACGAAAAAAATTAGTGCACAATAATGTCGCTCATCTACAGAAATTCTATGAAAGCCGTAGGAAAATTTGTGCCAGTGTCACTCCAGCCAATGTGGAATCACCCAGCTGGTAAGTAGTACAAAATGGAATACCATACATTCTCTTGTCGCATGCTACATTTTTTTAAATGACAGCAACTCGTGCTTCCGCTTTGTCAATCCGTAAAATGACAAACGGTACAAGGTTGAATTGAGAGACACGTGTTAAGGTCAATGAAGGCCATCTTTCAAAATAGAATGTATTCATGAAAGATATATTTTTCGTGTTTCTGTAAAGAAATATTTTTAAATTCTAGACTGGAGCAAACTAGAAATTCGTTTTAGATTGTACTTTATTCTTATGAATTGTGTAACCAAAATGACGTACCCGAGGAATAAACGGAAATTTAGAGATAAAGAAGCAATATTTTGAAAGATATAAAATTCATTTGAATTGTCGTCTCGTTTTATTAAAAAAGTTTCCAATTAAATGCTGTCAAAATAAAATTGTATTCAAATAAATCATATTTTTTATTATTATTAATATTGCTATTCATGCTGAAAAAATGTTTGCAGAAATGAAACACATGGTATGTAAAAAATAATATAGAGATAATAAAGCTATAATATTGAAAGATATGAAATTGATTTGAATTGTCGTCTCGTTTTATTACGAAAGTTTTCAATGAAATGCTGTCAAACTAAACTTGTATTCAAATAAATCATATTTTGTCATTTGGAATTGTTTAATATTGCTGTTCATGCTGAAAAAATTTTTGCAGAAATGAAACATGGTCTGTAAAAAATAATGTTATTGTGATTTTAGATATTTGAATTGTTAAACCTGACCTTATAATCTTTAGATATTGTACTTAAAATATGTCTTGCAGTTTAACCGCAAGACATTTGGCTTGTACTATTTTCGTTTGTTAATCAAAGTCTCTAATTTAAAAAATATTCATGACATTTTTTAAATTCTATATGTGCAGTCATTCAAAATAAACAAAATTATTTTATTTCAGGTCCACAGACGATTTTCTTCTGGGCACCAGCCTTTAAATGGGTTAGTTGTGACACCTCTATTTTCATTCATACCTCGATTTCTAAATTTTATCTCTTGGCAAAAAAATAATACTTGGCAAGTAATTGGCAAAGAACTGCAAAAATGTATATCACAAGTTTTCACGATTTTACTTAGCATTAAAATATCATGAATTTAAACGGAATAGATTTGATCAATTTTTAACACGTGATGGTAGAAATTAATGCTTAATATAACTACACGTTTTAAGATTATTCTTATCAGTCACACGTCAGAAGTTATCTTATAGAGGTCTTGGCCTTGCTTCGAATCGAAAGTATATATGCGTATGAATAATCAGGACAACAAACATTGCACTTTTATAATTATACAAAGGAAAACATAATTATTTTTATACGGTATCAGATTTTATGTAACTTATACAATAGAGAAAGATCTATTTTAATCACATAACACAACACTTATTATTACTAACATAGCTATAATTTATAATTTATAATAAGAAAACCATTTATAGGTATTAGGCATCAGAAATTTAAGAAGCAATATAGCACAAAAGTTTCCATGAACATTCCTGAAATGTGTAGAATATTCCAATGTAAGGTTCGAAACATTCCGAAAAATATTCTAGGATGGTTCTCGGAAGTAGGTAAACGTCCGAATAACAGGGAACATTCCCAAGGAAGGTTCGAGGAATATTCTTAAGAAATTTTCGTGGAAAACTGTGTTATCAAATTTTTGGGAACAATGAATGAAAACTTTCCTGGAAGGTGTTAATTTTGAAATCAATATATGAATTAAAATAAAATAGTTTAAATTTTACCAAAACAGTTTTAACTAAACTGGACTTTCCGGGAAAATTTACGCCCAATATTCTCTAAAATTTTATAACACAATTTTCAATAAAAATTCCTTACGAAGATTCCCAGAACTTTCCTTGGGAATTTTCCTCATTCATTTACCTACTGATCGCTATTTAGATACAGTGATTTATCTTCAACTAATTATATTCTCAGGTCAAAAAAATCAGAAAAAAAGAACTTTTAAATTTTAATTTATAAAGAATACCAAAGTTAGACCTAAAAATTTGGTTTTATTTTAATTTGAATTAAAATTGTATTTTATTTTAGGGTCTTGTCATAGCCGGTCTTGGAGATTTGCAAAGGCCTGCAAGTCAAATTTCCCTTAGTCAATCAGGTGCCCTGGGTATTACTGGAGTTATCTGGACACGATATTCTTTAGCTATTATACCCAAAAATTGGGGTTTATTTAGCGTAAATCTTTTCGTCGCGTGCACTGCATTATATCAAGTAGCGAGAGGCATTAAGTAAGTATTACAATATTTTATCAACCATCTTTAAAAAATAATTGTCTTTAAAAAAAATTGTATTATACAAATTAATTAATATTTAACGCTTTATTTGAATTATATACATTTAATTCGTAATACTGATTTAATTATTTTATTAACTTAAAAAGTAATATTTATTTCAATCGTAGAATATCAAATCGACAATTTTCAAAAAATTTCTAATTTCTAAAAATGTAAATTGTTTCCAGATATCAAAGAGAACAGGCAGAATTAACATCAAAAGCAAATAATGGACAATGATGAAATCTTACTGAATCATTCTATTCATTTGAAACTCAACTCGTTTAAAGCTTTAGGAACCAATTACTTTCATTCATATCCATTCAAAACAGGAATCCAAAGATGAAACCTTTTTTCCAATAAAGGAAGGAGGAACACATGCCTTTTCAATGGAACGCTGGAACGCTCTTATTTAATTCAATAAACGATGTTCATTTTATTTTCAAGTACTCAGTTGAACTGAAAAAAAAATCTACGCGAAAAATCGTGTTCGAAAATAATTGACAAGCTATAATGAATTTTGTAGATAAAGTTTTATTTACGATATAAGTTGAAAATAATATTTATAACTTTAAACATTCCCAGTAAAAGAGAATTTTTATTTATTAATAAGATTTTGGTTTAATAGAAGAGTTATATAACAGTTATGTGATTGCATAGCGTGAACATGACTCAATTATTAAGACTTTGGAGTCCGATATAGGTATGCGGACTTTTAAGTGCTAATTTTTTATTTTTGCTGGGAAGTTTTGTTCTGAAAATGAAGTTCAAAAAATAGTTCTCAAAGTACATGTTATATGATTATAATGGAACTTGAGCTTATAGAAATATAAAAAGACAATTCCAAAGTGTAAGCTAGCTGTAAGTTGATTCGATTGATTCGAGGTAACTCATGAATCTAAAATACGTTAATGTAAAGTGGAATTATTACATGAAGAGTATAAATTGTTATGTTATCTAGATACATACGTCTATTTCTCTTATTACAGGCAATTCAATCCGAATAAAATGTACATATTTTTGTTACAAAATAACCGCATTTTATTTAATATTTTATTGATCTTCCTAATCATCACTGTCTTCTTTTTTATTTATGTTTCCTCGTTATGTTTTTTTATGACAAATATTAATGTTTTTAAAAAAACACTGGATTAATTGAAATTAGATTTAATAAAAGAGAATTTCAAAACCTGTTAAAGTGCAGCGGTTAATTCTAAAATTTTATTGTCAAATATTCTTAGTAATTTTTTTCAGGCATCTCATTAAGCATTAAAATTAATTTTTCGTAGCAGATGAACGCAAAAAAACTATCAGGAAAGTTTTCTATCTACTGGCTAAAATGCATTTTCTCTATTTGTTGTCAACTGAGGTGCCTGAAAAAATGAAAGCCGGTAAAGTACTTATGAATGATTAAATTTAAATCAAACGCCTCAATTTCCTAGCGGACGTAATATGAAACAAAAATTTAAACATGCCTTGTAGCTGGTAGGTTATGTATCATATGGTTGCCCTGATAACAACATAAAAATCAATTCTTGATTTTTTCGCATTTCTACTATTTTATAGATTCAGAATTGAATTAGTTACATACCAAATAGATTTTAGAAATAAAAATACAGGTAAATATTCACAATTATATAAACTTTACGACAGTTTTGCTTATAAATAAATGTTGATTGTTATAACATTTGTTTCTCTCTGTTTCTCAATAAGTTCGTAATTTTTAATCTAATCCAATTTTTGCTGTTTAGGAGCCTAAACAAATATTTATAAAATGAGTGACTTCGAAATGGATGATATTAATTTAACAGATCTTGAAGATTTTGAACGGAAATCACCTCCTAAAATTAAAAGAACGTCTTCAGCTGCAGCTGATATTACCAAAAATATACCTCCTAATAAGTTAGCAAAAATTGATTTGACTCTTGATGAATTGCCGGTCTGTTCTCCTCCTGAAATTGCAAAACTCAGTTTAGCTAAAGGTCAAATTATTAAAGAAACACCCGAGACCATTGAGAATGAAACCTCGTCTTTCAAATGTGAGATTCACTTGTAATATACAAAAAATACCATTTTAAGTTTATTGACTGAAATAAAATTTAAATGCAATGAAAATTTTCAGCTGCTTTTAGCAAATTGAAGAATTCGGAGTTTTTTAGCAATGAATTACCTAAGTGCTCGCAAGCAGAAAATAAAGAAATTACAACAGGAGTTCCTAAAACTAAAAGCTCTTCAACCTTCGATAATCTACTTATCAACCCAAAACAGGTAATTTTTTAAAAAGAGTTCCTCTACTCAATCTTTCAAACAAGAATGATAAATTATCGACGTGTTAATATTTTTCTTCCTAATTGTAGACTTTAAATTTATTTTTTACATTAATCTATTTTTCATTTCTTATTCTAGAAAGGAAATCCTTTAATGAAATACATTTCTAACATTCCTTGGGAATATTCAGAAATCGTGCCAGATTATGCAATCGGACGAAATACTTGTATATTATTCCTATCGCTTCGTTATCATCAATTAAATCCAGATTACATCCACGATCGGCTTAAACAATTAGGCAAAGCCTACAGTTTACGAGTTCTCTTAGTGCAGGTTAATATTTTAATAATCACGTTATCTTTTCTCTTATAACTTTTTTACTCTTCCGTTAAAAAATTGTAACATCTCTTTCACAATTAAAAAATTTCATTTCTAATAAAACCTATAGATTGATATTGCTGAGCCTCACCATTCCCTAAAACACTTGACAAGAATTTGCATTCTTGCTGATTTGACTCTCATGCTCGCCTGGAATGCCGAGGATGCGGGAAGAATTATAGAAACCTACAAAATCTACGAGAAAAAACCTCCGGATATGATAATGGAAAGAACTGAAACAGGAGTCCAACAAAAAGTAAACCCACTCACAATTACATACATATTTAATTCATAAATTCTAGAAAAATATATCGTATTCAATTTTCACTGTATCTTTTAAAGTGTTAATGAAAATAATTGATTTCATATATTCTGTTCACTTCTAATTACAGTTAATCAATGCCCTAACATCTATACGATCCGTTAATAAAACTGACGCTATGACACTTCTGACAAATTTTGGATCCCTTGCTGAAATGATAAAGACACCAGCCAAAACTTTAGGACTTTGTCCTGGAATTGGGCCGCGGAAAGCACAACAACTTCATAAAACTTTACATGAAACATTCCTACGAAGTGATACTTGATTAAATAATTAGCCCTTATTCTAAATTTCGTATGATATCTATTTCTATCTTTTGTCTTCGATGTGTTATATTTTTTAAAAACTTGATACACGAATGCTCATATACAATGTATTTATATTTATAAAACTTATTCTGTGATTTTTTTAACTTTAATAAAATAATAAGGGAAGAATCTATTGATTATAATTTATCGTGGAAAATTATTAGTTAAATCGGAGGTTAAATTTGATCTAAAGAATGCTAAAGAATAGCGATTTAATGTTTTATCTTTTTAAATTGATTACACAAATATAAGTATCGCTTTTTGTGTACGATCCTCGGTATTAAACAAATTTTTTAATATAATCGAAAGTTATACTTGTTTCAATTTTTGTATAGTGTCTTATTTTCATTATAAGGGAATTTCGTTGATTTGACCAATTTGAACTTTCAGAACTTCAAACATATGAAAAATTGATCAAACTATAATTAAAAGCATTTAACATCTAAATTTTTCCCTATTTTGTTTGTAAACATTGATCAACCCAAGCATGTAACGTGCAATTTTGGTGTGGATTGAGGTTAAGTAACATTTTCAACATTGTCAAAAACTAAAAGTTGATTATTTCGTAAAAATCAAAGAAAAAACGACACAATTCGTATTATTGTTGTATTCCTGACCTTTTTTCAAAACCTTGAAAACAGACTCTATCTGAAGAAGCGCTATCCATTGGCACAAAATTACACATCATAATTCATTCCAAACACAACGATTCACGAATAAAAAAGGTTCCGATTAAAATTGAAGAATTCGCGAAGCTATTTTTCACATGAAACACCAAAAACCCGACTTAAAAGTACTACTTTTTCGCTAAATACGGAGCTAGCACGAAAAAATTCGAATAATACTAAACTTCCGCGCACGTAGAGTAGAACTGGTGATGGTGATATTCGAAATTTCGATATATATCGATATCAATCGATACTGTAGGATTCGATAGAACGCGAGGCTTCTTTCAGACGTAAATTCAAAAAATATATAATTAAAAATTCTTAATGATTTTTTTTATAAATATCATTTTTTTTCGCTTCTTATATAAAAAATAATCATATTTAATTTATTTAATGTAATATTTACAATAAAAGAATCTTTAATTGGCAAAAAATTTGATTTTATAAAATGAAAGAACTGAATGCGCACACGCAGAAGAGGTTGGTGGTGCGTATGCTG
>JAUESI010000015.1:2446344-2470099 GCA_032275145.1 Synergus laeviventris | reverse complement strand
ATTGGCAAAAAATTTGATTTTATAAAATGAAAGAACTGAATGCGCACACGCAGAAGAGGTTGGTGGTGCGTATGCTGACAGGGCCAGAGTAGGGCTGGCCCTGGCCAGCCCTGGCAGTCTGGTTGAGTCTGGTGGGTCTGGTGTATGTATGCAGGTGTAACTGTATGTGGTGACTGACTTTGTGTATGTTCATTCCCATAATATCATGCTGATTTATAAAACTTGACAAACACTATTTTTATTAATTAATAGATTAAATAATTAGAGCAATGGCAGACGAAGATGTAAATGGTGATTCTGACGGAGTTCAGCAAGAGAAATCGCAGAAGAAAATTGCTAAATATGATAGCGGGGCTGCAGATTTGGAAAGAGTAACAGACTATGCAGAGGAGAAGGAGATTTCATCTTCCGAAGGTTTTTCCTGCGTAAGTATGACTTATTATTACAGAGGCTTTTTTTAGAAGCTTTTTTCTGCTTGGACAAGTTCTACAATCGCTTAATAATTGAATATTTTTCATTTTAGACATGATTTGTTTTCCCTTTCAATGACAACATAACCTCTAAATAATATACTTAACCTCTCTTACCTCATTTTTATCACACATTATTATACGTTTTCTTTTTGTATTCCATCCTTTCTTAATTGTTTTTTTTTCTGCTACAGTATAATTTATTTAGTGTATATCTTTATTTTGTGAATATCTTTTTACATATTCATGTTTGAATTTGTATATAAAGTATTTTATTTTCGGAGCATTAAAAATTTTGCGAATTATCATTCGACACTTTCTATTCAATTAAAAATTAATCTTTGTACCTATAATTGAAAGATTTGTTTTATTTATTTTTGTTTAAAGACAATAATTAGTTGACATACTAATAATAGGTCAAAATTTTTTTCTTATTTTTCAGGCGCTAAGTATAATTGGAGATCGACGAAACAAAGAAGCTGCGGAAAAAAAGGCTAAAGAAAAAGAATTATCCAAAATCGCGATCAAGAAAGAAGATGTCGATCTAATTGTAAGAAGCTCTAGTTTGCTCCTTAAATACTTTTAAATAATAAAAATCAATATTTACACGATTATTTAAAATTTTTCAGATGAAAGAGATGGAACTCACTAATCGAAATCTAGTTGAGCAAACTCTTAGAGAACACAGAGGCAATGTCGTAGAAGCGCTCTTGACTTTAACCAATTAATGGTAGTTTTTGTTCGCGAGATTGACTCTCGTAATCCGTTACATAAAGAACATATTAATTAATGTTTACTTGTACAATTATAATAACAAATATTAAAAATATTTAATAAAATACCAAACATAAAAGGCTGATTTCTCTTTTACTCAGTCTTATACTAATAATTTATAGCTTAATGATTTTGGATTAAATTATTTTTAAATACTTCTCTGTGACCTCAATTTCTTTCATCAAAGCAACTTCATTATTATGAATCGGGAAAGGTATGAATAACGATTTATAAAATTTATAATGAAAATGTAATTTATTCGATGCGGTGCATTGACTTAAAATAAATGGAAAAATGAACGTTTGTATGAGCTGGTGTCGATGATCAGTAGTATGAATCAGGAAAGACCACTACGAGATCGTTCCTTACAAAAAAAAGCTTTTAATTTAAATGCATCGTACAGTGGAAGTGTACCAAACGAAACTCGAGTGGTGATCCATGACCCACTCTTACTGTTTTCAATGATGAGGTAACGCTTGTCTTAATTGTACTTAGTTTATCAAATTATCCAGTCATACACTCATATATTCTTGCTGCAGATCGCTATCAACGATAAATTTTCTCAAATTGTCATTCGTATAACATCGGCGGTTCAGTTGAAACATTGAAAATTACGAGTTTCTTAAGAAATCATCCTACAGTCCCAAAGATATGCTTAAGAAAAGAAAAATTACAAAAGGTTCGTTTTGTAACACTTTCTGTGTCTATTTTTTTCAAAATCTGTAGAAATGAATTCAAATTAAATTATAAATTAAAAACGAAACAAAAGAGGAAAGCTTTTTTTAAGGTATGAAAATCATTTACTTCATCATAGAGAGAGGTCATAGTTCAGCAGCAACTTTGCCGGCTTACGCAGTGCTGGCAAAAAAATTTATATTAATTTGCTCCACAGGAGCAAGGGGGAGGGGGCTATTCCCCACATTAAATTTTTAAATCTAATGTTTCGACAAATGTTTTTCTTTATTTGGTGTTGTGAAATGTTTCTCAGAGTAAAACTTAATCATTTTGATAAAACACATCGATTGACCTCCCTCTATGAGGAAGCAAAATGCTCATAACATGAGACAAACCTGTACTCGTATTTCCATAGTGAATACACCCTACAGTAATTGGCAGCGATTTTTTTACTCTAATATAACAATCGCTTGGTTTTAATCATAATAAAATTGAATAGATATGTACACACAAAGCGGTAAAAACATTACAATAAAAAGTGGGCAAAAAACTTTAGGACTGTTTGGCAATAGTCGCTGCATATAGATAACTTCACTGGCTGCCAGAATCATTTAAAGGGCGCGGCGCAAAGGATCGAGAACAGGAGCAGACATAGTTGCAACTACTATAAATGGACTTATCACAGAACACGTATGGCATTAATATTCATCGTTAACATAATGGTAAGTATTCGATATTCGATAAAACTAAGTCGGGGGATCGGGAAGCCAGTTTAGTACTAAACGATGATTATCGTTGCCTCTGGTTGCCCATAATTCTGTTCATTCACCACGAATTTTGCGATTTTAACAGTTACTTACAGAAAAACAGTTAATATTCCCTTAGCGTAATTGACTAACGTTTACTCTACTCGCATACTTTATTTATTTTCCATCTGGTTCAATTACTAATAACGTCCCTACGAGGCGAAAAGTCACTGGACTTTCAGTTTTTAAACTGTAGTCCCTTCTGAAATCGATCTCGCTTCGGTATAAAAACACCCCCCCACCCCCCAATTTTCACATTCAACAAATTATGGACAACCCTAAATTTAATACAACAACACTGTACTAGGAAATTTCAGGTTCCTCGGGTGCAATAATTTTCTTTGGTCGAAAAGTATTTTACAATAAATTATTTGAAGCTCGTCCGAAAAAAAACTAAACAATAATTTTATCATTTAAGGATGCTGTAACGGGTTTTCTGGTGTTCGAATGATCAGGATTCTGGGAAATTACCAGTTACGTGATTTCAAATTTCGGAATTTGTACAAGCATTACCCGCTCTAACATCCCTAAAAATTAAATGTGCGATCCCGAGGATTAGCAGTCGTACAATGTAAAACTTGGAGTGAGCCGCTTCAGCTAAGATGCTAGAGTCGATAGAAATAAAGCCTAGAAATCGAGGAATATCCGGATGTCTGCAGGCAAAAAATATACAAAAATACAGGGGCCACGCCTCGCGCAGCGTTGAGAGTCATAACCGCAGTAACCATCATACATATCAAGAGAAAAGAGATCATAAAAAACGCTAACTAGAATCATTTTTCCATGTTGGAAGAGTTGTATGATTTACAATTAAAAATCACTATCGGTAATAAACAAAGTATCTAATCCCCCTCCCGTCATTAATGAGGGGAGTGGTTTGATCCGTTGAAAAAGGAACAAAATGGTTACAATCGTCTGGCCGACGCCTATCACAACTTTTGTGTCGTCTCGTGGCAACTAGGGAGCTCCGATCGTCTTGGTCCTCTGGTCGTTGGTCCTGCCGTGTAACGCCTACGAGATTGAAGAGAAAAATGAGGTCCATTCGAGCCTTGAGACATCGATTGAGACGCGTCGGTGTTATCTATCCGTGGAGGATTTCTCTGGCCGCGCCGCACGAATAAGATGGATTCCACCGCCAGTAAAATGGCCAAAATTTCGTGAAAATTGTTCACATTTAAAACTGTTTTTTTACTCTCACTGACACTCACTGAAAATGTTTATTTCCTGGCGTGAGTTACCAACTAGACGTTCCTTGGTGACTGAACCTCTTTCTGGGCGCGTCGATTCATCCTTTCTTTCGTTTCTCTCTTTTTTTTAGTTTTTTGCATTTTCTTTTCGTTTTAAGTGGACCAAAGAGTGTCGCACTAGGAAACATTTATTTAGCACTACGAAATATCACTGTACATAAAAGTCAAGAAGGAGGTAAGAGGGGAGGGGGCGATGTGGTTGTCGTACCCGGAGTCAACGGTGACTGTTTTCAGCTCTGTTTGACTCGTTTTCGAGGCGGGCCGACCGGTGGGGACTGTTGGGTGGCCAGGGCTCGAAAAGCCTCCGCTATCAGATGGGGATGAGAAAGAACCATGGTTTTAAACCCCTGTGTGTCCATCACATCCGCCGCATGACTAAAACAGAAAAGTTTTAGTAAGTATTTGTTTTCTTGGTTCAAACTGGCTAAGAAAACTGAGCAAATTTTAAAATGCACGCTCTTTTAAATAATATAAACAGCGAAATCAATTTCGAAGACAGTTAACATAATTCTGGGCTTTTTAAATCAATCAAAAGTTATATTCTATAAACTCAAATAAAAATAGTGAAAAATAAACCAGCGTGAGATAAAAAAAGTGTAAGTAAAAATACTTACGTGTTAATAAATTCTATGGCCTGCACCTTGAGTTGATCGGCGCTGTGAAGATCAGCTAATATGAGAGTTTCTGATGCATTCTCGATGGCTAAGCTCGTACAAAGAGCTTCTTCGCACATTACTTTCAACCTCTCTAGTGCGTATTTATCCGCAGCGGCGAGCAGATCGTCCGCCATCTTCTCCAAATTCGTTGCTTTTCCGGTATAAATAAATCTCAACATTTCTCTAAGAACTTCGTGGTCTACATCCGTGATATCTACCCGATTTTGCTTTCGTTCCTCCATCTCATGTTCAAACATTGCCGAAAAAACAGGACTTCGCGCTGTAAATTCAAATTTTATTTTATAACATTTCTCTAATGAATTGCAAATAATGCTTTTAGATAATTAATAAAGGATTTCTGTATATTCTTACCTGCGAGAATTGCTTTATGTGCCTGGAATTCTCTCCCACATACTGTAAGCGTGACATCGCTAAATTTTTGGTTTTCGAAGAGTGATCCAAGATCATCGGGTAGTCGACACTCAGGTACTTTAAATTGTACCGTATTACTCTGTCCCGAAATGTTGACACTATCTGCCACAACGCTCACCTGAAAAACATAATTCGTTCTAGATTTTAGACGTCGTTTCTCGAGGAAACTGACTATTGAATGAATTTATTAACAACATACAAAGGTATATACCTCACAGAATATCGTGAGTTTGTCGTCTGGTAAAAGTCCATTGGCTTCATCTAACAGGAAGTCTCTTCTGATGAACTTTTTGAAACCCCAATCCTTTCCTTGAACGAACCTGTACGCTCGTTGGCTCTCTGTAAATAAAATATATTTTAGAAATACCATTCCTAAGTTTAATGAAATTTATTTTCTATTAATTACTCGGTTACTTACCCATAGCTTTGGTTTCTTCCCTTTTGGCATTAAGAATTGAAAATTTGAACTTTGCTCTAACTTCAGACTTGTTGCAAGAAACGAGAAGGAGGTAAAGGGATAAGTAGTCTTTGCTTTCCTCATCCAGGCCTTTAGGGTTTACTCGTAGGCACCTAACAGAATTATTTATTTAGAACATTGTAAATTACAACCAAAAATATTCTATTCGAAATATTGATAGAAAGTGAAACTAAGACTTTGGAAAAGTAGTTTAGTAAGAGTTGAATAGTTAGAAGAAAGTGGAGTAGAGCAAAAGATGACCTCGCGTCAAAGTACTTTCCCAAATTTCTCTAATCAGTTAACTTAAACCTATTTTTATCTTTTTTCTTGTTTTTGCTTTATTTTATTTTATTACTTTCCAAGTATACAATTTAAAAAAATTTCTTCCGTAGTTAAATTTTCTAGAGACCCTTGAATTACGATTTTGATTAAAATTGATTAAAAATTGATTAAGATATATTACTTGATTGCAAACGAAATCTAATTACTTAATATTTGTTAAAATAAATGTTTCAAGTCCATAGTTGCAAATTACAATTTATACTCTTTTCAAACATGACCTTGCCACGTGTTTTTATAAATCGATAGCACCTACCCTAATCTCTGGGTTTGAATTACCATCGATTTTTTGCCGAGAGATAAACACGCTAAATATACTTTAATCTAATACATTTTCTAGACTTGAAAGTTACATTTTTAGTAGAAACTTCAAGTAATCATTTTTTGCATTTTTCGTTTTTACTAGTATTGGAAAGCAGATATTTATTTTCTTTTGTCACTTGAAAAATATTCTTAAATTCTAATCTTTTTGAAAGATACAAAGAGGTTCAAAAGGAAATCTTACCACTTAAGTTTATCGTTGGCTCCAGCAGAGAATGTGGATGACTTGAGAACCTCCCCCATTTCTTCCCGACAAAAGCTAAAGTTGTTTATCGTCCACATGTAGCTGAACTTAACCACCTTCACCTGTGCAAATACAAGACCTTCAAATGAAACATCACGTCAGAAAATATCCTCCATAACTATCTTAACCTAATTAAAACACAATCTATTGGCTACCAACTATCCACAACTATAGCAGCTCTACCACTGAAAAACTCAAATTTTGTTTTAAGTTTGAGATAAATTTGTCGACTATATTTATTTATTAATTAATTACCGAGTCCAAGTTCTTTCTAGGAGGTAACATAATGCTATCGTCTTCGAAATGTGAAAACAAAAGAGTACTAACAGAAAAATGAAAAAAAAATTATAACATTTTAAAAACAATTGAAGGATGGAAGCAGTACCGGCCCTGAACCACTTTGACGTCCCCGGGCAAGGGAAGGGGCCAGAGGGGCACCATATGGCAAATAAGGGTGCCCGACCTTGCCCCTCTCTCAAAGGCCGGTACTGGATGAAAGTATACTTTGTTCAACTTGAATTGATCTGTTCATTTATAGTATCTTAATTAAATATTCTTAAATCACATAGGCTACATTTATAAATGTGGCCTTGAAATTTCTGGCGCAAAAAACTTAAATTACAAATTTTCCATTTTTGTTCTAAAAGAAAGCTACGTTCGAAATTCTTTGAAGCAATTGTCACTTTATGTAGAATATACGTACTAAAATATTCTCGCAACTAAATGACTCAAAGCCAGCTTAAAGCTAAAATTTCAGAATAGGTCAAAACAACTTATTTTTATTTATTTCGACGCCCAGTATAAAAGAGGAAACTTTATTGTTTTGTTTGCCATAAAGCTGTCTATCTCCCGACCAACCATGCAGATATTTATTTTCCTCTTTACGTATTTTTTTAGACTCAGTTATTTTTTTCAGATTGCTTCGTCTCGGTTAAAAATGTAACGAAGATCGAGGCTTTAAATACCATTTGGTGTGTCAACGTCTATGGCAAGCATTTCTTCATGATAGAGAAAAAGATTATAAGAAAAGGGAGGACCACAGGAGGATGAAGCAGAGAATCGCAGCATGGAATAAAAAAATTAAATAAAAGTTTGGTGGTGAAAAAGGAAAGAAGCGAGGGGCAAATGAAGAAGAAGAAGAAGAAGAAGAGGAACACGAGGTCAAACCCTCAGAAGTCAACGCACTCTGACGTCACGCATTTGATGACCTTGGTGAATGAAGCGAAGACTATCGCGAAATCGTCTCTCCTTGATCTGTTCCTAGAGAACTTGGAATTTTTCTAATACCTCTTTAGCATATTTTCTACTATGGAATATTTGGTTGAACTTGCAATTATCGTGTCAAGTTTAATTCACGACTTTGTAACTGACATTTTGCTCGTGAACTCAATCCTTTGGAGGCCAAGTTCGGTTCCGGTTTAATTCAGTTCCGCTTTCGTGTTTCCGCGGACATTTACGTCAACTTTTTTTATTTTTTAGGCGTTGAGCAAAGTTTGTATTCAAATTAGAATTCAAATATCGAATTAATTATATTTTTAATTCAAGTTTCAAAATAGAAAGACACTCGCGATCATTAAGACCCAAAAGGCGGAAGTATAGTTCTCGTTCGGTCCTTATTTTCATCTCGGAGTGGCCATTAACATCTAAAAAAAATTTCAGGTCATTTCCCGGCTTTTTCCGTCATTAATTGGTCATTAATTATAGTATTCGAGATTAAAATTTAAATCTGTAATTATAAATTCCGTCAAGTTGATACCCATAGGTTTAAACACGTCAAACTTAAAATTAATCAACTTTTGGCCTTTTAGAGCATCTCTATATATATAAAAAAAAAAGGAAATTGCTTTTCAATAGATAGATATGTGTCTCGTGGACCTGAATTTTTTAAAATGAAAACGATTCATTTTACATTTAGAAAAGAAGTCTATTTTTTAAAGTGGAGAATTGACAGTATTGAATCATTTAATTGTATCAGGCGTATCAGGAAAAGAATTGGAATGACGCCCTCGACTGAAATGAAAGTCCCAACTCCCTCTCTCTCTCTCCCTTCCTTTGATGTTTCAGCCTACATATCCGCAATGCAATCACCGAGCATCCCGCTTTGTAACTGCCGGGTGATTTTACGATCAGTCACGCTTGTCTGGAATTTCAATGCATAACAAGTCCATCCGCTTATTTGTGAAAATTGAATTTATTTTGCGGAAAAAATTCAAGAAGATGCTACCAAAGTGCTATTCAAATTTAGCGCCAAAATAAACCTAAAATCAAAGGTTACGTTTAAGTGTAACGTGAAAATTTGCGGCGCGAAATTTAAATTTGTAGTTTTTCAGTTTTACTATCTATGTTGTCATTCATTTATCAAAATGTTGACTACAGCAATGACAGATGGCTAGACGTTCCTCTGTGTTAGTTGTAAGATCAGATTAAATCATCTCTATTCTCTAAATTGATACGATCGTCAAGTATAAATCAAAGGTCAATATTCGCATGGTTTCAACTGGCAGGTATGCTCTGACTGGAGTTCATTGTACTTTGTACATAGCACAACAGAACCACCGACTTATTTCTCATAGTCTCATAGAGATGGCAATCGATAATGATCCTTGAACAAATATCTACACGTCTGCGTAATATTAATGCTAATCTTTCCATTCAATTAGGACAGCAAAGAGAAGTTAATCTAACATAACAGAATTATTTACGACAAATTACTCCCAAAGAGTAATGCTGTTAATTCAAGAATGAAGCGTCAAGTTCAATTAAATAAGGGATTACAAGACAGCGGGATGCCTTTTAAATTGATTCCTGAGATTGAATAAAGGGAAAAGGATAATATATAATATTTAATCGAATTGTTTAATTGTTTCCAATCTCACTTTCGAGGCCATTTTTAATATCTAGTTTCTATAATCAATCTTGGAAATAAAATCTAAAATCTATGAAAACAAATATCCTAACTCTGCCTCTCAAGTTTCTGGTCAAGTACAGAAGCGACTAAAGTGCAAAAGGGGAAGTAAGATAGGCTAGGTATGGTTGTGGTGGACAATAAGCAAAGGCAAGGGGATAAGGAATATCCACCACAGCAGGAAACAAGAGGTTTCCCGTGTCGTTGGTGTATAAAACGAAGAGGGAAGTAAAAAAAGAAAGGAAGGGAATTCATGAGAATTCACGTGCATTCTCGCTACTCCTAGCCGTTCAGTCGTTTTACAGGTGGGTTTTCTGCTTCTGGGTCTATGCTCCGGTCGACGCCCTGAGTCATTCAACTCGTGGCCGTCACCGAACGGCCTTGAATCATCATCCCGTGTCCGTCTAAGAGCCGTAAGTCGGGTCCAACATCAGACCCAGTTAAACTTCCGGTAGAATCCCATATTTCGTGTTTTTACCCGACAATTTTCCACCCATCACTTCTTGTATGCAAGTGACCTTGACAATTCAAGACACATCTTCAGGATATTGAATCATTTCTTCTTAAAATCAATTAAGAGACAATAGAAGACAAAAAAAATCGAAAATTCCAAAAGAAAAGCAAAAGTTGCGATTTGAATTTGGCGCCACGAATTTAGAGGCCACGTTTAAACATAACCTGCAATTTTATCGCTATTCTGGCAATAAATTTTAATATTCAGACTCAAGTTTTTTTGTTATTTTTGAACAGAATTTGATCATTTTGGACCGCATTTGAGAAAATTCATTTTTATTATATATTTTTAACGTCCGCGTGCGTAAGATGGGGCGTAATGTTGCATTTTGCGAAGATGATCTTAAAGGGACAGAGAGGCCATAATATGGTGAGCATAAGATATCTCAAGTTGCAGGTCGTTCACTTGGCGAGGGGACGAGCACTGCTCACAGTAAAAATAGATTGAGCGCACAGAGAGTCCATGCTCTCACGCATGGCGCGACTCGTACCGCTTGTCCTATTCTCTTTTACCTCATTTTTAACCTTTGATTAATTTAAAACTAAGCAGAGACTAAAAAAATATTCTATTGAGGCAAATTTATTTATCACAAACAGTGCTTCTAATTATTTTAAAACCAAAAAGCAACAACTCATTTTAAATTTCGCGCCAGAATTAGTCCTAAATTCTAGGTTACGTATAAGCGCGTCCTTCATAATTTTGTTGTATATAATTTTTCCCTCAAGTTGGAAATTTTTCACATTACGCTCTAAAACTTAAAAGTGTCTTGTAAGTAAATATAAAGCAATATTAAAATTTGCAAATTGTATAGAATATTTTTTTTAAATTTCAGAGTTTAAGTGAAATATTTCCAAACAAACAATTTCCAAGTAACAAGCGATTTAATGTAGTCTCTTGTGCTACCATCCTGGACACTTTATGAGTCCATTTGTATAATTCATTCTCACAGAGAAACGTCTTTATTATCACCAAGCAGTGGTGCTCATCTCTAAAGAAAAGAGTTGTTGTAATACTTTTGAATACTCGTGGAGGTGGGCGGTTTAGAAATAATTCATGCAGACATTGAATAATTTTTAATCGTCCTACTATTGAAAGTAACCTGGTTGATCGTTTAGCCAATGAGCGAGTCTTGCTGAATCGACGCACCGGCAGCGTTACCACAATCAACATGATTTGCTTACGTTAGGATTACAATATATATACATATCCACATCTAGATATTTTTCAGTCTACAGCAGCGGTACCCATGTTTTAAATAAAATGATGAGTAAGGCTCGAAAAAATGTCTTGTTTTAATACTACTACATAAAATGAACCTATTTATTAATCTTGGAAAGAGGTAACTGCTCGTGATAATTCAAGCAAGATAGGTGAATTAATAAAGCACGACTCGAATAATGATAAATGTTATCCTTGCAAGAGTATAAAGAACAACAGTTGGCAAAGAACAAATTGGCAAAGCCAAGCAAAAAGACTCGCTACGGTAGCATTCAAGTTGATGGACGCAGCGAAAGTCTGTTTGCCAGGAATGCAGATTGCAGATGCGGTTAACTGAAACGTTTCTGTTAGGGTATCGCGATAATTTATAAGCGCAGCAAATTTCCTGGCAAATTTACAACTGCATGTTTTTTCTTACCAATAAGATTTTTATTGCGCTACTGCTTGTGCAGCCTAAAAATATTCATTTAAACTGAGAACAATAAGATAAATGAACAGAAGATACCGACGATATCGTACTTTAATTTAAATATATCGCACCGGTAAGATAAGGTTGACTGAAAATCAAGCTTAAAATTTGAACTTGGATAAGGTTTGAGGGTCAATTTTAACATTTTAAGGATTTGAGGAAAGAAGGAAGTCCTGAATAAACAGGATATGAAAATACTAAATTTTGAATGTACATACCTGCGTGTAACACCAATTTTCGGCGACAGGAGTGTTTACTTCCGGTGGCGGAGGGCTAGGAACACGGCTTACAGCCATGCTACTGCTGCTGTGCAAATTTGAGCTGACCCGCGACGTTTGAGGCGCACAGTCGCTCACCGAAAGTCTGTAACAGAGAAAGCGAAGATTATTACTAACTGCTTTCCTGCGGTCTTGGCAAGAAATGTTAAAACGAATTTTCGCAATGTGCTTTTGGCTTGTGACTTCATTCAGCTCAACATTATTTCGAATAAATGACTCCGTTTAATATCAAATTAGCATAAAAGAATTAAACAAAGCTTCCTGAGTCCCTAACATTTGTTAAGAGTAGAGTGAGAGAGACTTTAATAACTTTTAGAGATAGGGTATCAGCAAAATTCCACTGTAAGATTTCTATGAATTCATTCTGTAATAAATATATGTATACAATAGTTCCTGGGAAGGATATCTTGGAAAGATAAGAAACGAGTGTGTACAATTTAGAACACGTCCCCGTTTTCCTTACAACTGTTCCTTCATATGCGTATTCCTTTTATTTTCTAAACTTTTTTTTAATTCAGTTGCTCTCGACCGGATTCGTTAGTATCCCCCCAAAAAAAAAGAAAGAACCCCGAATTTTCCTTCTTTCAATCTGAATCAGTTAAATTTTACTAATTGATAGTAATTTATTACTAATTCAAATGGCGCGAAGTCGTTTACTATAAATTAGTAAAAAGTTATTAATTCCATTTTAAAAGTCATAAGATTAAGAATCTTTTTAAACCATCTAAAATTCTTTAAAAATTGTTGAATCTCTTCAAATTTCTCAAATTTCTCACGGAAAAAAGAAAATCAAAAGAAATGGCTAAATTTATTATTTAAAATATGCGCTCTGAACGTATTTTTCCTGGAAATTAGTAAGTTTTTCTATTTAAAGCTGTAACTTTTGCAACGAAAATATCAGGGTTTAGAATTTTCTTATCACACATTACAATTTTAAGTATAGTACAACTTACTAAATTCCAGGAAAAATACTTTCAGAGCTTATGTTGACTATTTTAAATGGTAAATTCAGCCATTTTCATTTATCCGTGTTTAAAAGTTTAAAAAATTATCTAAAGTTCGTTAAAATAAAATTTTCTTCAAATGTAAATTTTCTTCAAATTCCTAGAAACTCCTTAAAATTACATAAAATATTTTAATATCTCTTAAAACAATTCCATGAAAAACTTGAAAATTCGAGAAAATCGAATAGAATAACTTACAAATCTTTATAATACTTCGAAATCTTTAGAAATCTACTAAAATCTGTTAAACAATGCAGTTAGTAATAGTAAAACTACTAAATAGATTAGTAAGTTACTCTTAGCTTAGTATATAGGAGAAATCACGCCATTTTGTGATTTTTCCAAATTTTAAGTCTCTAACAAAGAAGGTATTTTAAGCATCGCATGAAAATATTTGACCTCGGTGTTGGAATGATTCGAATAAAAATTGAAAAAGGCTCATCTTTCAGAGTAAATATTGACCAATGTAGCTAAAATGTAGACTACTTTCTTTTTTTAGGCATACTAACAAATTCCGCCATTGGGATCAACCAATTTTTTTTAAAAAAGTAAAAATAAAGACCACCACAGTTGCAATTTCGTAATTTCTGAATGTTAGGGCTAATTCTGCAAAAAAATATGAGTGCAGCAAGGGGACTCGAGTTCATGGACAGCCGATCGATGTGGCTGCATCGTACGATTTGCAGAGGGAGGTAAAAGAGGAAAAGCAAGCGAGTATAACGGGGGAGAATACGTAGCACGTCGTAAAAGTCGGAGTCGAAAAGCAAAAGACTGTGAAGAGGAAGAGAAAGATAAAGAAGAAGATAAAGAAGAAGAACAAGAAGAAGAAGAAGAAGAAGAAGAAGAAAAGGGAGAAAGGTATGCAGGGCACGCGATGGTGCTCGTGCACGCCAAGTACGGGGCGGAACTTACTCGACTTCCGTCGAGTGCAATAGCCCCGCAGGTTCATCGGACCTGGCTACACTCAACCGACCGAAACGTACTCTAGCATAGCCGCTGGTCGATCTATCATATATCACATGTTGCCCTCTTCCTCTACTGTTTCCTACTTGCATTACTTCACTGCAGCTTAAAATCAAAAGATCCCTTAAAAACACCATCACAATGACAATAAGAAAGAGAGGAGTCCTGGGGCCATAACCCGAGCTTAGCCTTAGAGCCAAGAGAAGTAAAGTTTCTAAATAATCTAACTTAAGATGGTGATCTTGCGATTTAGCAAATTAGTTCTCTAATAGCTTTGATTTCACTGAACTTTGCAGTTTGGAAGTGAAAACAGGAGAAACTGAGGGAAAGGACGTTTTTTCATCGTGGTCGGCGCGATGATGAAAGTGCAAGGAATAATAACCACTCAATCGGGGAAACTTTTAACTACATAAAGCTGGGATCAGTTTTTCTCTCGGTTTTTCTTCTTTCACCAGAAATCTTGTCGTTTATTCTGCGAAGAAGAGAAGACATAATATAGACTCAAGTTCGTGCAATCTATATAGACCACACACTGCACTCATTGCACACGTGCAATTGGTACATACTCAACGATTTTTTTTTTCCGGAAACTTTGCCGCGAACAACGACCGAGGTCGCTGACTCAATTCCTCTGCAAGTTGGAATTCATGAGAGCACGTCTGGAGAAGATCGTTGCGCAATGCGTTACATTGGCAAAGATACGTTGCGCCCGAGAAACACTCATTAAAGTCCGTAACTTCCGAAGCTTCAGTTGCGAGTTGTTTCTTTTATGTGAAAACTGGCAGAATTTACGATAAGTATAATGATGACTCGATAATTGCGCGATGTGATGATGAGCTACTTTCACTTGTGTGCATACAAGTTTTCTTGCTCTGGATGAGACTCAGAAAGTACATTTAACATTGTTTGGATTTGGAGCGTTTTCTCTCGACAGCATGAATAGAAAGTGATTGCTTAAGGCTCTTTTGTTCTTTAACACAATAAAATCGCGAAGAGTAGAATGGGTGTGAAAGTACCTAAATTGATGATAGAATCATATAGAATAAAAAATCTGTCCTCAGTATAGTCAAGTGTAAAGTTACATGGTATATTTTTATAACATCTCACTGCAGTTGAGAGCAGTTATTGCTACTAAGTTCTACTTTCCCTTGATCGCTGGGCTTCTCGGTTAAAATGGATCGATTCTACGTAATTACTATTATACGTATAAAATAATGCGCTTTAACCGAGGTAAACAGATAGAAACGTAATTGTAATTATATGGTAGAATTAACAATGGCATAATAAAACTTTTCTTCGGGATTTTTTAAGCTTACTTTCAGGTCGTATAATATTCAAAATACTCCTCCCAATAGCAGATAATCACAAAATCCATTCACAAATTTTCCAGGTAGTCGGGATTCTAAACCCCGACATCCCTATCATTTTTTAAATCTTTTCTGCTAACAGAGTTTCCTCTAGGTTCTAGGTGAAGTTAAATATCGATAAATACAGCCAGAGTTTACCAAAGTGTTTGAGAAAATTGAGAAGTCTCCAAGTAATCACACAAAAAAAGTAATACCAACCTTCAGAAATTATACCCAGTCAATAAGGTGGTTAGTCAACCCCAAGAATAAGAAGAATGTTATACCTGCGAGGAAATTTATTTCTCTCGAGGGAGAGATTTTTATACAAAAGCTCCCTTTTACTTTGGTTTATGGCCCTTTTTTAGAATGTTTCTCATTTGAGAGAACCGAAGTAAAACATTCGCAAAACAAAGTCTTGGAGTACAATCTGGGTTTACAAAATAGAACTTTGTTTTATTATAGAAGGCAAATCATAAAACTGAGAAAAACAATGCATTGCAGAATTACCGTTAAAGACCGTAACTCTACTTCTTATGGACTTATGGTAGAAATAAATGAATATCTCTAGATGAAAAAATGATTAACAGAGAGCTGAGTAGGAGCAAACAATGGTGGCATAAGACGAGTCTCCTGAAATATCGAGTCATTATTTAAATGTTTTCCAATTTTGTTCTCACAGCCAAGGACATGGTTACCTCGACAAAATATTCTCGGTAGAAGCAGCGCATCATGCGAAGTTTTCAAGGATGAGAGACCCATTCACACGCCAGTCGTCCCATTCATCTTGTGGCCTAGGCTCGTATATGCATAAATATTTAGTCCTGTCTGAAAGACGAACCAGCTTCTCAGAAAAGTCCTTGCAAGCTATAAGCTTGCCTAAAAACGACTCCTTTATTAAATCAGTTAGCGATCAACGAGCTCCCAAGGGTAACACCAATGACTCTTCACTCACGGTTTCTATTCATTATTTTTGATATGGAACAATTTTATCATTTAGCTCTCAACCTTCTTGTTAAATGATATGTTACAATAACTGGCATCATAAAAGAACTTTTTGTTATTCACATTCTACTTCACAAAAATCGCTACTAGTGATAAGCAACTTGAACAGAATTGCCCTATAAGAATAAATTATCAACGAGTTGGACTGGAGAATTGGAGATAGTGATTTTATTCCAAGGTGGACATTTACAAGTGTCAGTGCACTGTAGTACTTATACAATTTCCACCTGAAATATGGATACTAATGATTCCAATTAAAACGTGAATAAACTGCTTTTTTACAGCTTTTTGGTTTAACAAAACGGGCCTTTTCAGTGTAAAATTCATACAGCTAAAGGCGGGCGGAGTTTTGCAGTAATGTCAGTAGAGAGGCAGAGACACGGAGTCAAGGCTAATGCCTGCGCGAGCAAGTGTGATAAGACAAAGGCTAACTCTTCAAGGGCGCCACGAGTCAGGTTCTACTAAAGCACACGCCAATTTCCGATTTGAATATCATTGACCAAATAGTAAAGGACAGCCTACCGAACGTCATGTCAATATTTCAATTCAAATTATTCTAATCAACATCAACATCAACTTGAAATGACTTGGTTGAATCAACAGCTTTATATAAAATTAGCAATTCAAATAGCAAACTCTGCTTCAATTTTACTGTAATTTTATTATGACAACAAACAACTTTTAATTTCTTTCATTTCATGTGAAATTGATGAGTTCATTGACATGTTTAGAATCAATATAGTTGAAAACTATATGTTTCTAAGAGACAAGCAATAAGTTACGTCACAAGCGCACCAATCAGTGGTCGTTATCTATTACCCTTGAAAATCCTTGTTCTCGTTCTGACCTTTCGGTTGCTCTTAACAAATAATTGAATGCGTCTTGAAAACGTTTAAATCCTACGCAGAAGATCGTAAAATGTCAAATTGTTACAACAGATATTTTTTACTTACGAGGACAAAGTGAACAACTAGTAGAATATTTCAGTTGAACTTTGCTCGCTTTAAACGCGTGTTTACGTCATACATTTTTTTGATTCGATATCAGTTTTTCCTCGGTGTAAATATTTAGAGGTACAATAACTAATATGAAGGCAGCAAAATTTTGTCAGAAGCATTATTTGTAAGACTTTGTGTAACACAACAGTTTAAATTTAGTTTACTGAAGGCCTTTTGTACTGCCTCTCTACAGTCGATATTAAATGAGGAAGAAACCCCTGATGGACAGCTCATCCGAATTTTAATCAATCAACCAATCAAATTACAATGTTTTTTCTGGCCCAATTAATCTAAATTTAAGCTCTGCGAATAATTAATCCAAACGTTAACTTCAAAGTGCACCTAACCATTTAGTCGCTCTTTCGACTTTGCACATTAAAAGGCCATCGAAAGTATTGAAACTCTCTATTGCTTTATTATGCTCATTACTTTCCCCCACATCTCGAGTCTTCGAAAATGTCCCAAACATATTTTGGCGAGCTTATCTCTTCCGGAAATGAGATTTTGGCAACAGGAGAGAGAGAGGATTTGAATGGAGGTGTTTCCCATGTTATATTGATCGACCGGAGTCTACAGCAGTATAAGCGTAATATTTTAAAGCAGAAAATAGTAGTGGAAAAGGAGATAATGAATATGAAATATCTGTACAAAAGTCACGTACTAAAATAACGATAAGTCAATTCATATAAATTACAACTTAAGACAGTTTTGCAGTTAATAGCTAGGTACAATAATTGTTCTGGAAGATATAATTACGCCTGTATAACTGATGGTTTCGAAATGTTATAGATACATATAAGATCAAAAGGCACCGTCGTCTTTAATAAACATCAAATCGATTTGCATAATTTTTTACATTGTATGAAGACTGTTTCTACCCAGTAGAGTAAAAAGAAGCTATAAGATTATTATCCTTTTGATAAATAATCTTATTATTTTCTTCAACAAAACTTTATAAGTTGAATAATAAAAGCTTAATGATCCACGATTATTGAATGCTGAGTATATTCAGGGTGGCAACAAAAAAGCTGAGAAAAATGTCTTATCTAGCACCATCGAAATATAAATTGACAGTTGCTTCAAAGTGAAAGAAAAGCGAAAAGGGTAATTGCTAAGGGATCCAACGGTTAAATAATCGCAAATTGGCCGTGAGGCCCAAGGTCGTCCGGTATCCCACGTACGAGGGCGCTGGCCCTTGCGAATCGACTTTATCCGAACAAAACCGAAGAGTCGATCCGAGTAAAGACCAGCTTGGGGAGCTTCTTTAGAATCTTTAGCAACTCTTATATAGTATACCATAGAGAACATTTCACCTTGGCTGTTTGCTTCTCATTAGTCCCTTTCAAGTTACATTACGTCGTTACGATCACGAAAACAGTTTGACAAAACTCCCCAATAAACTCTACGTGAATCTGACTTGAAAATCAGGCTCAACGTTTACATTCACACCCATGGAATCAGAAAAGGCCAAATTTGAATAGATTAGCTTGGTTGAAACCTTCCTCTTCATGCAAATGGACGAGAAACAAATGAATAAGGTTAAAAAAAAACGAAGATAGAAATTGTATACTTCAATGAAGGAGCATTCAGACAATATTTCTTTAAAAGTGTTAACATTCCTATCTCACTTTGTTAACATGTTAGATATTGTTATTTATGTGTTGAAAGTTTTAAACATTGTGAATACTGTTGTTTAACAGGTTTCGAAGTTGAACGTTCTTCTTTAACATTTTTCACATCTTCTCAAAGATGGTGCATAATGATGAAACTCATATTTTCTCATGAAAATATCCCTTCGTTATTTTGCTGATGTGTCTTCAGGGTATAACAAATGAGGCGGTATAGTATCTCAGGAGAGGGTTTGGAAAAAAGTCCCTGAGTCGTTTCGATTGGGGGAGAAAATTAGAGGAAGCTGTGTAGAGAAAGATGAAACGAGCAGCCCTGTACCCTTGAACGGAAGGTCGTTTTGCAGCAAGGACAACCGACCTTCCTTCCCTCCTTTGTGCTCGACTTACATTATTTCATTCCACCCATCTCACGAACCATCTATCCATCAATTTCTAAGCTTCTAGGATGATCTCCTTCCTGGTATCTGGTAAAGTCATATACGATCTTCAATAAAGCTACTGTTTAGCATTTCTCAACTTGATGAATTTCACATGAGTCGCTAATGTAATTAAATAAAAAAAAATCCTTGATAGCCACATCTGTCCGTCATTATTCAAATCAATAGAGAAACACTATGATCGTCTATTAGGTATTAACATTAATTGTTGAATTCTTCTTAAATTGACAACATGGTACAGATTAAATTGTTGAATGCAGAATTAGGCTGCAGATGCATTTGTTTGCATCATGCGTTGTTTAGATAAACAATCTATAGAGGAAGTGATTAGTCGCGCGACTAACTCGAATGACCCGCAGGTGTTCAATCTCTATAATACGTGATTTGACTAATATAATCGTGTCCTGCTGGTGCTAAACCTTCAGAAAGGAAACCGCTGGACAATGAAGATTGTCAGCTATTCAGTCAAACAAAGAATAATTGATCAAATCATTGGTAAAATTTACATAATATGACACGAATAATAATAATGCTCAATGTAATTTGAGTCATGGTTATAGAGTTTACCATTTACACTCCTTCCAGTATTTCATGTTCTGAACCACACATCTATTATTCAGTGGAAGATTCACTATCAACTTGGAAAATATTGAATCGACTACGAAACTTTAATAACCAACGAAGTAAATAAGTGCACTGCTATTATGTTTTGGTTGATTCTCCCCACGTTTACATTTCGCCTACGCAAGGAATGGCAAAAGCAGTAAGAGTGGTACTTAACTCGTTTTAAACTCGGGAGTCATGCGTGTACTTAATTACCTACAGGCAGTGAGTGCTGAAAAAAAAAATGTTATATGGACGGTAATGTTACGCGACCAAGGTGTTGATTTTACAACTCTGTTTTTGTCCAATTTGCCGCGGAAAACCACTGAAAAAGAAATAGTAGCATATTGAAAAATCACGAAATTCATTCATGAAAATTGATTTTAAAAAAAGGATAAAAAACTATTGAAAGAAAAGTGTTGTTTGAGGAATATAATTTTATTTCTTACTGCAATTTATTCACTATTCATGACAATAGCTTTATTTTATTTTTTTTGTGATATGCTCCCGTTTCTGAGTATAAGTGTATCTTTGCCCTACATTTTGTCCCTCACGTCCTACATTCTGAAGCTCACATGCGGAGAAAATGAAATCGCGTTAAGCCCCATGTTTCCATGATAGGTTTTCGAGTTTCGCTTCCAATTGGAGTCATCCACGTCCGTGTTTCAAGGCAATAAGTGGTGTCGAATATATACCTATAAATTTCTTTATACCGAATACTGGTCCATGCTGGCAAGTCATAAATCCTGACTGAAATGTCGAAAGGCTTTCATTGGTATTATCGAGATCGTGATATGATATGGTTAATGAAACTGTTTATAAGTGCTAATTTTTAAATGAAGATCGTGTGAAGTACGCATTGGAAAATTATAATGATGAGAAATAATTAAAACAATATTTAATAATAACTTTAAACGTGGGATTTATGCATACACCATATAGCCTTATTCAAGTTAGAAATCCGCGTCAAAATGAGTCACAGGTTCATGATGCTTAGAACATTTCAAAGGAGTAAATCATTCTTAAGATATTAATATTTTCTGAATCATTCAGGCTTATCAGACTATAAAAATTCTTTTTCCGTATATCGAATACGGCCCTGTTCTTAAAATGGGGACACCAGAAATTTTCCGTACTTGTTTCGAATAATGTACGACGATGACGAATGAGAAACACGCTGACGACCCCTTCGATCGCAGCTGGAATGTCGCTCGATGAACTCGGATTGGTTGCCAAACCAGGTTTGATTGCTTTACAACGACCAATGTGTTCTCGATGTAGTAACTCAAGTATTATTTGCGGAATCAACAACAGAACAAAAAAATGGTGACCCGCAAGATGAATAAGGACAAGTCGCTCGTGACCAATAAGGCTAAATTATTGGATCCAATTTAAAGAAAACTGGAATATAATATCAATTCTATTTCGGTGTGCAACTTTAAATAAATTTCAGCGTTAAAGCTTAATATTTAAATAATAATCTGATTTAATGAATACAGCTTCTCATGATAAGGGACTAGGGGGCTTTGATGAGAGTTATACTATATATTCAAAGAACTAGTTTTAGGCATAGGGTGAATTATACTGGATGCCTGTTGTCAGTTGGGATATTGTGAAAAGGAATACTGGATTTTACTTGTCGAATGCTGAATGATAGCAAGCTATATATACAACGTGTGAATCAGGGATGAAGACCAATCTTTATTTCGGGAGCCTTTGAAATTTTAAAGAGACTATATAAAATTGTTGCCTTTTTTATACTATCTTTTATACTATCAACTGGATAATTTATTGCTTTAATGGCAAGTTGTTACCTAACATCTTATTGCTCCCCTGGGAATTATATATGTATAATGTAAACTACCATAAATATTATTATACTCAATTATGTTACTCAATAATCTTCACTGAATGTGGTAATATTATATGATTTGTGAAACAAATTAGATTTCCTGGAAAATATTGACGATCGTTGTAAACAGGTATTATTTCTAGTGCGGTAAAAATGTACAAATTTTAGGATTTCGTTTACAAATGATATATGTCAGTTTGTATAAATAGTTGAAGAAGGATGTTTGATTTTTTAACAAGACTGTGCAATGATTAGTTATCCAACAATGCATGAGTAATCGGAGCCAGACAGGGGCGGTTATATGAGAGAGTGATGACAAGCGAGGCTTGCATGGTTAGCTTTTTGTCATCTTTCTTTGAAATAAGACGTAGAGAATTACTTTGAACCATTGTAAAATATGTTTGATTTAATGAAGAAGCTTCAAAAATTCTTAACAATTTGACTCATAACAAAATCTTATAGTTGACTCCAGTCATCTTATTAGTCAGAATACTGTGCTACTTTTATGAGCAAAAACGAGGGAAATCAACCAGCTTTCGACCGCATCATCGACGGTTCATGATCGCAGGTGTCAGTCGCAAGTAAAACTCAGGTAGATTTGTAGGACGAACATTTCCCTTCGTTTCTAAATCCTACATCTAGACCCAAGTAGGTAGATAATAAAATATATAACTTGTAACTTAAGGTCTGGCTTTATAACTCACACGGATTTACAACTTTACCTGAAACCGCCTGGCATAATTCAGATTCAGCAACAATCAATTACAGCTAAATAAAAAATGTGAGAAAGTGTTATATCTATAATTGTATCTGGCTTTAGTGATGAGCATGGCGGATTCAACATCCGCATGGCGGATGACAACACTGTTTTAGAATGACAATACAGCAGTTTTAGAATACGAGTTTAATGCCAAATTGCAATCATCGATACTGTAAAATGAAATTTCATTTTATATATGATATCAACTCTTCCATTCTATACGACTCCACACTCGTATGGATAAACTTGAAACTATCACATTTTGGAGTAACACTGAATGGAGCAGTCGATATGGCATATTCACAGTCGAGCCTGGAAACAATATTAATGATCTATGAGAAAACCTAGAGACATAGGGTCTGATGGGCAATATTTTTGTTGGTACTGAAGGAAGAAGAGCCGGTGGATGTTGGAATGAGGACAGTGAATAAAATCTAAGATCACGCAGTCACGATAACCCATATTTTGGACAAATGAACGCACATTCTCTAAAGTCTGATCTTGGAAGATATTGTACGTTCTAACGGACAAAATTCAAGTGAAGCAAAGATCAGTAAAGACCTAGATGAGAATTGAGAGCCTGGTGCGTCCATGGCCGCCTTTGAGCAATGGAGAGCTCGTACTCACCGCGCCAGCGCCATCCTGTCATGAGACAATCCGATAGAAGGCGTCGACAGTATATCCAGATCTGCGTGTGGAGATTTATTACTGGTATATCCCACTGGACACATGCGCACAATTTTTTTCACGGGTTTCTTTAGCACAGACTCGTCGAGCCTGTCATATAGTCACTTCACACATGACGTCTGGAGTGCTTAGTCGGTTAGATGCAGAAATTAACTTATCCAGGGGGGTATGATAAAGGGTTGAGGATAAAGGAAATATGCAAGAGGACTAACAAGAAATGTAAATCAGGGAACAGGAAATCTTATCAGATGACGTTGGGTTTATAGGATCCAGCAGACGAAACGGAGAGCAGAAGACAAACGGCGCGACGAAGCACTTCGATGTGACACTGGCAGCTGGTCAGTTTTTTATGGCGATAAGTGATTAAGCTAAAGTGGCAGTTCATACACGACTACCCCTCTGACCTGACCTCACCTGACCTGACCCGACGACTACGACGAAAAGCGCCAACCTCAACTCCGAATCCGACTACAACCTCGGTGTTGGCTAGACTGAGCTGATGCCGATCTACTGAAACCGGAGGTCTCCCCACTACCTGGCAGCCATCCCCGTGGCCTCGTGAATTTCCGTCATACTTCGTGTCTTTTCGATTAACTTCGGCTACTCCGACCTCCTACTCACAGTGGCGGCGGCGGACCGACCTCGTGTCTCGCCATCGCCGCGGCCACCG
>JAUESI010000015.1:2435377-2446244 GCA_032275145.1 Synergus laeviventris | reverse complement strand
CGGCCACCGCACCACCAGAACCGAATGGCATGCCTTGCCAACACGAGATGGAACAGAGAAAAGGCCAGGGGGCCTTCGCTTCTCCTTTCTTTTCAACCAATGCTACCACGTCCCCTTGTAAGCTTGCTTTGAAAACGACTGGTTGTGAAAAGAACCTCTGTATGTTGCACGCAACCGTAGAAAAATGACCGGACAAGAAACTGAAAAAATCCTTGGCTTTATTGAAGCACGATTAAGGATTGGAAGATGTGGAATTGTAAATGTGGAGGAAGTCTTCAAGGAGGATAGGACCTTGGAGCATGGCCAGAAAATAGAGACAAAAGCTGCAGGGAACACCTATTATAATTAAAATAAGCATTTTTTTATTTATTGCGATCACGTATGCCTGATTGTGAGGGAGGCACTTGAGTATCAAAATCTATCTATCGTGGCTATAATGAGCCTAATAACAAACCGATCGCTCAAGCACAGCTGCAGGTCATCGCAAACATGAAATTTATTTTAAAGAACAGAATCCGGGTTAACGTCGCGTCACTCACATCCACATCTAATCCTATTAGAATTGAGAATGGGAACTAGTTTCAACCGAAAAAACAAAAGCAGAAAGTGGGATATATGACTCATGTTAGAAACGAAATTATTAGGCAAAAACTTATCACTTTCCAACCGATTAACTTTACATACGAAAGTCTCTTTGCACGTGCTTTCCCCTTTCACCTTTACCACCAACTTTTAACATTTAGTTAGAGCAATCCTCAGCTCACTGCCCTCAATAATGTCTAGACTCGGATCATTTGCTCGAATCCTTATTATTGACCTTTCAATTATTATACGCACACGCCAAGTAATTTATCCTAGTACAGGCCTCACAGTCCCTATATATGAGAAAAAAAGTAGTGTACAAAGGATACTTTTTTTACGCTTATAGGGTATTATTTTGAAGTTTTATTGATTATTTATTACATTTAATAATTGATTTTTCGACGATAAAAGTGTATTTTCAAGGGAATAGTTGAATTTTTAACAATTTCAACCAAAAAAACAAGAACTTTCTACAAAAATAAAATTATAGTCATCACAGGTGACACAAAATTGAAAATAATTTAAACCAACAAAACGAAGATAATACAAAATTTGTCTAAAAGCAAAAAAAAAACCTTGATCTCCAATCCAAGTCAATTATATTTAAATTAGGAACGCAGGAGAATTCAAAGGAATTCAAAAGAAATCAGAAGAGCTTTAAACAAATCCAGAAGGCTATAGTCGAATACAAGGTGAATTCAAGATAATTCAAGTAATGATACAATATCAAATTAAAAATATCAATATTTTCGATATCGATATATCTAGCATTAAAATATCGATATCAACGATATATCAATTGGAAAATATCTACATTTGCGATAATATCGATATTTTATTAATTTTCAAACATAATTTGCTAACAACTATTGACTAATATTTTTTAATAAACAGCTAAGTAAAAGTAATTTTTAAAAGCATTTCATTTTATTTACATAAATTATTATTCATTTTTTTCAGTCATATCCAGCTCATCTCTGTCAAAACCAGATATTTTATATTGATATTTGGTATCGATAATTCGGACATCAATATAGATATGCGTGATTGATATATATCCAGTATCCACAGTCTAATATCAATGTTTAAAATATCAAATATCGAAGTCAAAATATCAATATTTTCGATATTACATCACTAAATTCAATTGAATTCAAGAGGAACCTACAAAATTTGGAGCGAATTTCATGGTATATATTGTGAATGTTTTAAAAGAATTTAGACATCGCGCTCGATGTTATTTATTCTTCATGTGCAAATTACAAAATTTGTTTTTTAATTCATAAGAAAAGAGAAATTAATATACTTTTCTTTTTTTTTTTGACAGCATTTTTCACGATAAAAACCAAAACGACTTACTCTATCAAAAAATGGACAAGGGAAAATTTGTAGATCTTTTTAAAACCAATAATTATGTTTCTAATAGTTTTTTCTATGTCTCGCGTTATTTAACTTTAAATTTAAATTTTCGAAATTTTATAAGTCTGACAATTTTTTCGTAGGTATCGAAAAAATTCATTAGTGTTCGTATTTCGGAGTACTATGAATGAATATTGAATATACAATCCTAGAATTTATAAATAAAAAAAAAGTGGTTTCAAAATTTTTCAAAATGCTCCAACTTTTTGCATTTTTATCCAAAATGGCTGGCTAACGGACTTGACCTTATTTTAGGACACTAAAAGAGTATACCAAACGCCAATACAATCGATCAATTCTTTCGAAAGTTATCGTGTTTAAAAAACTAAAAATCTACAGACACATTCATAAAAAAAAATTTCGGGGTGGGGGGTGTGTCAAACATAACCCAAATCTAATACATTCTCCAGGGAGAATGTAAAAATGTTAATTTTCCAGGTGAGTCAACTTTATCAATTGAACAAAGGTGAAAAAGTAAAAAATTCCTATAAAAGAGGTGGGAATTTTCTTGAAAGCAGGGGAAAATGAGGAATCCTTAAAATAAATAAATAAATGTAAAAGACAGGAATGCGGAAAACTGTCGAAATTTTTTTGAAAATTTAAAGGTAAATTTTACACTACTGACTCAGTTGAATATAGTCTGTAAGGCCTGTTAGTGGGTTATGCAATAAATTACCCAATTTTAAATTGAGTGCCTTATTTTTGAATAAACAAGGTTACGATAATACTCGGAATATACATGCACCTTACAGTCATATTGCTTTCTTATTTTTTATTATGTCCTGGACCAGGAACACTAACTCTATTAGAGTTACGGAATCGCGATATTTATACGTCCGCGTATAATGAGTTAATGAGTTTCCATCGGCAAAGACACGTTAGCACATTCACCAACCCTCTCAATAACAAACGAGATCGAGAACCGCATTCGGTGGTGCAACCGCGTAAATAGACTTTAGAAAGCATGTGCGGCTGCTGCGTGTACAACGCTAGCTGTGGTACGCCTACTATCTTGGCAGCAAGGCGAGGCGCCCAATCCTTTGAAAGAGAACATATCCTCCACTTCGAGCAAAATGCTCCTATATACACTCGCAATCAGTTTCCAGTGTATGTGTATGTACCACTAGTCTACATACTCCGTAGAAACTCGTAAATACTGAGATACGCGGGTGAGCTAGATTCGAGTATCGAACATTGAAACGAGAAATATATCCATGGAAAAAAATATTGGCCCATTTTCTGATCACTTTATGGTATTAAGCTAAAGGAAACTGAAGGAAACTAAAGCAAACCAGTGCATATGTTAATAATGTTACCTACAGGGAATCAGTACCGAATCTATTGTTTTCTTTTGACTTTTATCACGAAATCGTCATACCAAAATGTTTATCAGATCATTTCAACTAAGTGCTGATATATGCGAAAGATTTATTGAAGAAGCTTTGTCAACATTAGGGTCATTCTAACCAGAAAATAATGTTAAATATGGTTATTTTAATTAGTTATTCTGGTTAATGTAACGAACATTTCTTGTAAGAACAGTGAGACATTTTTACTAGATTTTAATTAATATAATCAGATATTCTGGAAAATATAACCAGCTGTTCTGGTAAGTTTAACTTAATCAGATTTTCTTGTGATCATCGATTTTCAGAGTGCGTTATTCTGCATCGCTAATCATTTCTTCTCTAGATGTATTAATAATCTGTTTTCGGACATTTTCGAGATGAAAATAAAAAACGACATTTGAATCACTTTTTCGACATTAAAAGTCTGGAACATTCATTTTTTTAATTAGTTGAGAATGAATGGTACATTTTTTGAAGACAGAAGTTGCCCTTTTACCATTGTTCGACAGAATTATTTATACTACTATAATAATTGTAAATAAACTACAAAAACTCGCAAGTGTTTGAGAAATAGAAATTTTCGACAAGGCGTCATTTGATACGTCCAGCGTCAAGCCAAACAACTGGAAATTTAACATACACTAGATCGGGCAACATCTGATATTAAAAATAATAACGACACGGAGAAAAATGGATACTCAAACTTAAAGTGACTATACGTCCTGTTTTTCAGCAGTTTGCCCTGTCGAAGTGAGCGTCCTGCTTTTTAGCAATTTGTCTTGTTTGTCCTGCTATTTGAAATATGGTCACTTTACTCAAACTTAACATATAGATAGTCAAAAAATTGAATTACAAATATATTCATCCTAAATATCTACACTGAAAAAAACGTCTAGTTAAATTAACCATAATTTAACCATGGTTAAAGAAGCCAGAATTCTGGTTATTTTAATCAGAATTTGTAGTTAAAACAACAACAATGCTGGTTAAATGAAGCAGAATTCTGGTTAATTGAACCAGAGAAAATACTAAGATCACATTTAACCATAATTCTAGTTAATTTAACTAGACATTTTTTTGTGTGTAGATATTCATCCTAAATATATATGAATAGGTATTCAGTCAATTATCTCGGTATTCAAACTTCGTATCTATAGCTATTTAGATAAAGTATCTTACACAGTTAGTCAGTCACCTAATTTGAGTATCTGAGATATTTAGGCTGAATATCCAGATACTTAGACTGAATATATCTTAGATCATGGCTGTCATATATAGTTGACCATCTAAGATATTAAATATCCATTTTTCTCCGTGCAGAAAAGTTGTAATCAGAAGAAAAAAACCAGAGTTATAATTAACCAGAATTTGTGGTAAACATAACTAGACATTTTTTAACCGAACGCATCTATAGTAACTTTAACTAGAATTTTTTTGTGGGCGGCAAAGGAAGATGATTGTGTCATTGAGTGATCATTGCAACGGGTATTTTCAAAGTTTGAGGTCTGATTTCAATTATATTGTAGTATATGATTTTAGAGTCCGAGTATGGTAACAAAGGCTGCTACGGTAACGAAGCTCAAGTTTGACGTGTTTGTTAGAACACTATAGAAACAGAGATCATTCGGCCAATAGTATATCTGACGTAACTGCAGGCGAATCCATTCATTTCAGCCACCTGGCTCGTGCCGTTGCAGACTCGAGAAAGTTAAGTGACCTGTATCGAGTACCTTTGCGTCGCTCTGGCACGAGTGCAAAAAGTCTGATGGAAAATGGGCGAAAGTTTCTACGGCAACAGACGTATTTTTGCCTTAAGTGATCTATGTACATTGTACATATTGCAATGGTTGTAAAAGATGAAAGATGTAAGAGTTTGAGTAGAAACCAGTCTGATAAGATCACATAGCTTTCGAAGGAAAGGCTTTTGTGCACTCTTTAATATGATATATACGTGTAAAAACATACTTCCTCTACATATATATCTATATAGTTTACCATAACCTAGGTTCACTCTATCTTTTTCAATTATTCAGGAAATGTGAAACGCATTATGAAACTCGACAACTTTCCTTATCTCCGAATACAAATTTGAAAGCAGAAAACGGTATCTCTTTTATGCGGTTAATTCTAACAAGGAAATAGATTAGAAATTCGTATTTATCTGGAGTATAAATCTTATTGAGAGGTACAGAAATCGACTCTTGATGTGATCATAATTTGCAATAAGTTGTTGAAATATTATATCCTAACAGGTTTCAATTATTAATTCAGAATTGTACTAGATATGTGCGTATGCCGAGGTGTATGCTTAGTATATGGCTCGAAAGACAAATATAATACTATCTTTGTTTACTTGCCAGGAAAATACATTTGTGATCATGCATGCGTGTGAGATGCAGTCCATATATCAAGTTATATACCTTAATACAATGTCCTCGCGCAACAGAAAAGCTTAAGTATGAGTGCTAGTTTCAGTTAATTCACGAGAATTCATTTTGAATGGTGTAAAACCTATTAATGAAATATTATTGAAATAGAACCGATTCGTTTGCTAATTGATTTAGTTAGCTAGTAAACGAATTGGCACTGTATCATTAGTCACTTATTCTTACTGAGGACAATGTAGCAAATGCATACACTTCAATTTCATACACCTTGTGTTAGAAACACATGTATGTCTAATGTCTATACAACCTTGTACAATGTACATATCATGGATCCATTTGCCAGATGTACAGGTATCTATTGCACAAATTTGATGTGGACATGCCAAATTTTACTCATGCAGATAAGAGGTGTTCATGCATAGGCCCACCCTTCTCAGAACAAACGGGAATTGCCAAGCATGGGGTGTTGTTCCACTTCGGCTGCTAAATTGTACAGAGGAGGTTGTTCAATGCTTGCATGCACCAAATACAAGCGACTGAGAAGATGTTGGTGGCAGTAGAGTTGATAGAGAAGAAGGAGGAGGAGGAAGAGGAGAGGTTATGTGGAGGTGATTGTGTTAGGACGAGCGACGCAGAGTGGAATGGAGAGTTCAGGCGAGGTCAGGTCACGGGACGAGCGCTCTGGACGGTCGATAGAACAAAGCAATGTGCAACCAGCAATGTTGGACAAAATCCTAGAAAACGGAATACGACTTCCTGTTTCCGACTCTTTACACCTAATTGTTACAAATCTTGCAAACTCCGTTAACCTGGATAATCCATCCATAGATGTCTAACTGCTATAGATTAAATCTATAACTCTCCAGATCCTCCAGCTGCTTATAGACATTTGCCCATTGTGGTTGTCAACCGTGTGGCTATTTATCGCGATACACTCATCAGTAACAAAATGTCGAATTGTCTTTTACGAGGAGTTAGCTAATATTGATTCCATTCTATTTCCGATAACAATATTCAAATTGATAGAATTGCTTCCAGCTGATCTAATAGATAGGTGAGAACGATTATTGATTCAAGATAAGACGCGGAAGGTTATTAAAAGAAAACGTGTGCTATGTGTAGTGTAATAGTAAGCTAAAGGCTATAACATAATAAGTGGTACTGATAATTCCATTATATACTGCAATCCTATAAACTGGAATCTCCTATAAACTCAAATCTCTAATGAATACATTATAAGATGGTTTCTGAAATATTGAAATCTTTTATCCTGCTGTAATACCTCAATCTCGGGAAATTTAATCATTTATTAACTGAAATTGGATTCAATCTGAAAAGAAAGTTTTATGTTATCAATATTCAAGTAGAGTTCCACGTCTTTGACCCTTGATGGACTTTTCTCTTCATCTTCGAGTGATGAATATCAATGAGTGTATCAAAATATCAATTTCTAATGCATACATGATCTAACGTACGTACTGAATTATGCATCTATATATACTTGGATTATGTATGTATAAGTAAATTATATACGTGTAAAAGACTAAATTATGATTTGGACCTAAGATACTATTAATTTGGATATGTAGTGTGATGTGGAGCAGATACAGTCTAAAGAAAGGTCTTATATGCGTCGATTCATTAGGTGCACAATCGTGTGCATACAATAAGCGTGATAATGGAGTCAAAGTCAAGTCGGGGATCCGACGCGGTCTACACTCAACTGGGCCAAGGTAAAATACACTGAGAAACTCATAGGACACTTTGTCCAGAGGCAGATGGTACCCTGGTGTGTGCAGGTGCGAAATTTTTACACTCGTCTTCACTTTAAGACTCTGTAGGTTTACATTATCGAAATCAAAAGCGGCGAAGGATGCCGGTTGGAATCAAGTTTTTGCAATCGATAAAAAAAAAAGAAAGTGAAGATACCTCAGGTTAGAAAATTAACGCTCTGTTGCTAATCAAGCAGCTGAATGTTTCGCATATGTAATACAAGGTGACGTTCATAATATTCATATACAATTATACAACGTATTATCTCTATCAACATTTTATCATCAGCATCATATTTTAAAGATATTTTACCGAACATGAATTTCCACAATAATGTTATAAAATATGCAACGCAAGACATGCTTTTGTAAGAAGAATGAGATAGAACATGCAGCATATTGTTTTTTTCATTGCGTAAGAGAGGATCGATAAATTCAGTTATATTTGCGACCTTCCGGTCTTCGTCACGAACGTATCCTATACCGAATACGCAATCCAGCTGCGTCAGTTTTATGTATAGTTGAAGTTAATTATCGAATATAAAAAGAAGCGAGACGGTGAGCAGGTTTGATTGCTGACCTTGTCCGCTGTGGTTGTTCCACGTGAAGACTCGGAAAATCAGACACCGCGCGCACGTGCAATTTCTTTGCAATTTTTCGCGTTCACCTCGCCTGCAGAAATTACCTCGCTTTCAATCGCTTGACTTCATTTGTCCTTTCGCTTCCCTTTACACCATTTGCAAACAACAAATAAAGAAAAAACGTTGAAATTGCGTGATTATTTCAATTAATTTGATGCAAGATAGAGCTCAATGTATTTAAGTTGTTAAGGTGATTGATGAGTTTGAAAAAAAGCATGACAATAACCATTACTTTAGTAGTAATTAAATGATATTAAGTCATCTCTGATAAGCCATGCTAAAAATTGGATACTACATTTTATAGAATATGGAGTATTAAATCTGGTAGTATTATCAAGTTATTATAGTTTCCGCAGACAGTCAATCCCTTGACTGGCGCGACTATGTGGGAGGGTTGGCTGAATTATGTGAGAAACAGTAGAATAGCAGGGGTTGAATCATGAAAGGTAGGTAGAGTAACAGTACAACGAGGGTAGTTCATTGATCCGCCCGGGAGAGTTGCTCGGGTTCATGCACGATACATTTTGGTATTCGCACGAATGCATTCTACTCCACTTTCATACTTCTTCCTCCCTTTCTTTATTCTCTAAAAAATGAAAAATGGCCAACTTCATCGAAATGATCGAGAAACAAAAAAAACCCCTTCAAGATAGGCGCCTTTTCACAGCCACTAAAGTGTTTTCCTCTGCAAAAGCAAAAACTACAAACCCTTGCAAAATCTCTAACATTTTAATTTAATTTAGAAAGTACTCTCTTTTATATAATTGAAAGAGGATTCTCCTACATTATGGAACTCGTTTAGAGTCTCTAAACACGGAATCCGAAATATTCAGACCACCCAGAAGTTCCTTCCTCGCTCCAACCACCTATCATCAAATTGTTCTGAAAGCCTAGAAAATTCCTCATCCCGCATCTGTGGTCAGGGTTCTTTACCTAACCTTGCTTAATATAATCTGAGAATTTGAAACTTTCTCTTCACACTGCTACATCTACAACAGTTGTATCATTTGCGATCCGAAATCGGATGAAAACGTTGAATTTAGTTAATTCAAGGCGTGAATTTAAGTTTAGAGAGGAGCGAGAGATTTAAAAATTCATGCTTTTAGGGATTGAAAGAATGGTATAGTTTCACGAAGAACAATCACGAAAGTGCCACTAATGATAATCATCAATATAAATGTATATAACTATATATGGTAGGTTTGACCTCTGGTTGAACTACCACATTGCAGCGAGTGATCGAAGAACGTTTTTCTCATCAAGCGTGCAAAATGCGCGATGCATTCGCTATGAGTATGACATTTAATCGATTTCCTCGTTGACGATATACCGCGAGTTACGAACACATACTTAGGACTATACTAACTGTTAAGTTATATACTCCACATGCACTTGATTTCTACACAAGTATATGTAAGGAAATATCTTGAATCGTGTTTTGCAGTGAGAAGGGCAAGTCTTTAATATCTTTTTATAAAAGGATGTTACACAATTTACCTCTGTTTTCTACTCGTAATTCCCTTGCGGATTATATAAAGTAATTCGGAATTCTATATGGAAAGTGAGCGGTTCTTAAGAAAGTTATATATGTACTATAACTATGTAGATCATTGTTGTGTATATTATTACTTGTGCAAAGTTTAACAAAAGCGTATTTCGGTTTATTCCTTCTCCGAAATACGTCTCTGTGTAATTCTGTCGTGTGCAAAAGTGGATTGAAAATAGAAATGCAAATGAGCATGAATCAGTTATTAAAAGTTATTTCGTAAAAGTCCTTGAATATTACTCCACTGGTCTTTCAAAAGAAACTTTAGACATTGTTTGATAAATAATGTCAAATTGCTACTTTGGTCGTTAGAAATATAAAACTTCAACCCTCGCAATAGGGATGAGGCATTTTCTCATATGAAGAAGATTATATGTATTTGCTACGGCAAATTTTCATGTGAAGAAGCTGAAAAATAGAATGTCATGCCCTCGAATTAAATCATTAACGCACTCAACTCCTAAAAAGTTCCCTAATATAAAAATCATTACTGTTATTTCGCAACCAAAAAAATTAGGATAATCGATTATAAATTCAGAAAGGAGTGGCTTTCGATCATAACTACTTAGTCCAAGTCCTTCAGACTCAGTGACTCGTAACTTTGCTAAGATTGAAAGCAGCTCACCTTAACTTAAAGTACTCAGAAGTTACCATGAGGAAAGTAATCGAGTAAGCACTGCTTCCAGAGAACAGATTATTGACCGATGAAACATAGAGAACACCATTGCGATTACAAAAGATGAATTTATAATGAATAAAGTATAAGAAAGACTTAAAATTTGTCATTTTGTGTTGGTCAAGTGTCCTGGATCGAAAGCGATTAGGAAAGGGAGGTAAACCGGAAACGTTGGAGGTCGAACTGGGGTTACGTCGCGGTCGTGGGCTTGGCTTGTGTGGAATAGAGCGAATAGAGCAGTGAGAGGCGCTCAAAGCCGCACAGGGCGTCCTCGACGCTCTTTTTACTCGTCCTAGGCGACCTCACCGTCTAAAATAACCGTTTCGATGGTCGCCTGTACTCACGCGTTCGCTACTATTAATTGCGGATAGGATGGATCTCGTCTTTCGCGAATCCAGTAACTATCCAGATCCTATTTTACTATCCAAAACTATTCTAGCTCCACTGCTTTTTTGCTGCGACTTATCTTTGGGGAAATTTGAAAAATCCCTATTT
>JAUESI010000015.1:2415754-2427489 GCA_032275145.1 Synergus laeviventris | reverse complement strand
AGTTAGAATAACATACTTAATCTATTTAGTGGTTTTCATTACTAATTGAATTTTTCTTTGAACATCAGTTAAACTTTTTGCATAGGTATAACTGTTACTTTTGTCATGTTATGTAGCTTTCATAGTTTATTTAACACATTTTACAAGATATCCAAGGATTTCGAAGTACAATAAAGAATTTTCAGTTATTCTATCATACGATTTTAATGGATTTTGTCGAATTTTGAAGTTATTTATCAAATTTTATTACAGGTTATTGAAATATTTTTAAGAATTTCAAAAGATATTATGGTATTTTAACATATTTTTAAGAATTATAATGAATTGAACTTCTTCTCGTAGAAATTTTAAGAAGTTTCTAGTAATTTAAAAAAAATTTCAGGGGCTTTAAGGGAATTTAAAAGCTTATCGGGGGATTTTGGAAAGTTTTTGAGATTATAACAAATTTTTAAGGGATTTTAATGAACTTCAGGTGAATTTAAAGTTCCTGGTGGAATTTTAAGCGGTTTAAAAAGATTTTTATGACTTAAACATTTTTGTGAAATATAAAAGGTAAATATTTTTTCATGGAATTTTATCAAGGAATATTAAAATATTTTTATGATTTTGAAAAGATTTTATCGAATTTTAAGAGGTTTCTAGCAATTTTAAAAAGTTGTCATGGGTTTTAAGGAAATTTAAAAGATTTTTAAGGGATCTTAACAAACTTTAGATGATTCTAAAGTTCCTTGCGGAATTTTAAATGATTTAAAGAGATTTTTATGATTTTTAAAAGATTTTGCGAAACTTTAAGTGATCTAAACATTTTTTCATAGCATCTTTCAAGGCATAATCAAATATTTTTACGATTTTCAAAAGATTTGATGGAATTTTAAGATATTATTAAGAATTAAAATTATTTTTATTTTTTTCGTAGAAATTTTAAGAGATTTATAGTAATTTAAAAAAATTGTCAAGAGGCAATTTAAAAGATTATCGGATTTTAAAGTTCTTCACGAAATTTTAATAAGCGGTTTATAAAGATTAGAATGACTTTTAAAAGGCTTTGCGAAATTTTAAGAGATTAAAAAATTTTTTCCTGGAATTTTAAAGGGGTTTCTGGTAATTTTAAGAAATTTCATGAGATTTTTACAAATTTTCGAAGGATTTTAACGAACTTAGTAATTTTAAAGTTTCTCATGTAATTTTAAGCGATTTAAAAAGATTTTACTCAATTTTAAGGGATCCAAAAATTTTGAAATATATTTTATTGAATAGTCTTACTATTTCATTTAGTAAGGAGTTTAAAAAAATGTACTTTGTTCTTGTAACTAATAGAATTATCAGGAATTAGTAACTTTTTACTATAATTTATAGTAAAAGACTTCGCATCATTTGAAAATAAGTAAGAAACTACTATTAATTAGTAAAATTTAACTAATTTAGTAGATTTAGAGAGTACTTTGTCTCTTAACTCAAATGCAAACTACCTGTCACCGCACTTTTAGGGCTTATTGTCATTTACAACCTAAGGTTCATTACGATAAGAAATAAACTTCAGGCCTCACTATCAAAATTTAAATCAGTGTCATACAGTTACAAGTATATTTTAGCAAACATGGTATGTATACGAATTACCTCCATGAGTTTAGATTGCTCAATATTTCAGAACGGTTTCACCGGAAGTTGTACAAGACGTAAAGACGTTTCTCCCTTTCTCCAGACAATATTTTATTAGACTCGTGGAATTGCTTTTCGACAGCATCTTGGTTATTTGAAGAGGCTTTCTGAACCATTCTGATCTACTTGCGGGGGTTACAGATTAGAATAGGGCAGAGGTTTCGTTTTTCGTCAAGGGAGTCTCAAAGGTTAAAGGGAAGGGGATATAAGAGGGGCAGACTAGAAGTAGTTGGATAGAAAATACATACGAGGAAAACGCATATACGTACATCGGATGATGGGTCGAAAGAGGAAGGTGGGGAAGCGATTTGGACAACGACGTCCCTGAGCCACTTTGCGACAGTAGGTCAACTCTCTTCCCCTCGCGTCTCGTCACGTTTTCGAGCCACGATTATGCCACTCCAGTCCGCTAAGTTTTACTCCACATTCGTCTATATAACTTCTCTCTGTATCCGTAAGGATCGCCGGGTCTCACGCTTTTTTAGCGCACCATGAACAACACTTAAGAGTTGAAGTCGATATCAAGGGAGATTGCAAGCAGAAAAAGTGACCTCATTGCCGCTATACAGGGTTAAGGTTTTTGCACAAGATTTGCAAGAAATGCTCTGCAGATCTTTCATTGGGCTTCTCTTCATTCGACTGAGATGTAATCGATTTTAAATGAGAAAAATAAACCGTGAAAGATGGATTTGTAGAAAAATGTTTTTAAACAATCTACAAATTAAAAATCTACAAGAGCAGGATCAAATTCTAGACCAACCTAATAATACACCTTCCTTTTATGGCTAAAATGTAATGGGCTATTATTGGGCTCATAATCCATTTGGTGTTCGAAAACAAAACCAGGCTTGGTTTTGCGGTCGTGTGTCGAGGAGTTCGAGAGGTACCAAGACCTCGTTTCCCTTTTCAGGTCACTTCCAATTACCTTCCGTCTAAGATCGTGAATCCTCTTGTTCGGACCTTAGAGAGAACGTATGGAAAGAAAGGTGGAGGAAACAAAGTAGAAAGCGTGGCAAGCTAAGGAGAAAGTTGAGACGTTTTCAAGGATTCGAAAAGCAAGTGATGACGTATCGATCTCAGTGGAGGAAAGTGGATGGTGCTTTCAAAAAAGAATCATTGTTCTGGTTCCATTTCGATCCATTTCGATCCCTCTTATTGAACTTCCTGATCACCATTTCTTGTACAACTGATCAACAGATGATTACAGAAAGAAGATATTATTCACATAACAAAAGGATATTTAAATATGAGAATTAAAGCAATTGAAATGGTCGATCAGGTTCGAGATCACGTTTGAAATTTAGGGACTCGAAAAAGCATTTTCTAGTGAATAAAGCTTTTTTCGGCATTTATTCACACACACTTGGAATTGAACTCTGTGGGTGGTAGATGGAATAAGGCGAGAGAGGCTCCTCTTTCTCTCCGTAAAGCAAACCGTCAGATTCGTTGAAGCCAGCGAGGGTAACCGGTGAGAGGGTGGCAGATGTATTATAGGGACTTGCTCAGAGCTTAGTGTCAGTGTTCCCAGTCGCTATAAACGCTCGTTTTCATCAGTACTTTACTTTCTAGAAATTTAGATCTCTCAAGCAATGATGCTGTACCTGATCCTTGTCCTTCAGCCTCTCGTAAAACGCAGCAAAAGAGGCAAAAGTGAAATTTTAGAAATTAAAATACTTACACTTTCTCAAGGATGTAAAACTGTCTCATAAAATTTCAAAATAAGATCCTCGAGAACCTTGAATCTTTAAATTATCCCAAGGGTACTATTAAAGAAAATAAGAAAAGTAAGGGACTCTATATATAAACTTTTAAACTGGCTTATTACCAACAGTGGAATAATACAAATTTGCAAGAAGAAAACAAACCCCTCTTGGTTTGATGAACGCGTATCAGGAACCCTTATTTTGCACTCACTCAGACACACTGTAGTAAGTCGTAAGAGTATGAGGGTTTAAAAGAGACGAAATGCTTGGAACAAAGGTAGCCATATGCCATATGAGGACAATATAACGGCGAAAGGGAATCGGTAAAGGGCGGTGTTAGGGCCCCACACCCATTGACCAGTCCCATCCACATTCGTCCAGCTTCAGACTATAAGGGTGCAAACCCCCTTCAAGTTTGAAGGTGGTTCCTGATTCTTCTCTATATATCTATCCCCTCGATAGGAACTAACCCTCGATGGGATATTCGTTTTTTTTTCGCCTTCAACGTTCCCTGCTTTTAAGTCTAAAGCCCCGTCAACCCATATCGACTTTTGCCTTTACTCTCCCGTCTAGTCTTCCTGGCACTGAAAAATTGAGACTTTTTGTAAAAAAGATTCCCCACAATGAAGCGCAAACCCTCTTATTACCTTGGAGACATATCAGACTGAGATTTGAGAAAAACTGCTCTTTATGATCAGACAAAAGACAAAAGAATTAATCATCGATTCAATTTTTGAGTGCTCGTATTATAATTTAACGGGAGCTGAAAGCACAGTTTCATGTTTAATGTGGGCATGTTTCTTTGGGCATGGCCGAAACAAAAGGCTTTTGCACGGCGGGAATCGAGTAACCGGCCAGATTGGACTTTCTATTGGTAACCTGGGTAACTATGCCAGGGACTGTTGAGCACGAAGGTATTATAATCCGAATGCAGGGTTTGGATCGAGTAAAAGTGTATGGCTGATGGCAGCTTGGTAAGCGGGTTCACCGTGTCGCTTTCACTCCCGGTGCTGTGTTACCTCAGGGGCTTGGCCAGATAGACAGACGATCCTATCCGTTGGTTATAGCGACAGGCGTGGGGTTTCCACAAGACCGGATGCAAGAGAATCTCCTCGGAAGTTGAGAGAACACAACAGCGGAAGAGAAAAATAGAGAGAGAGAGACACAAATCTGCATTTGGGGACACGTCCCATTTGTCCCATTTTGCAGCCACATATAATAACGGGAAGTACAACATCAATGTTAAGTGACAATTAATACTCGACCATGTCATGAGAATGAGAATACCGAGATTACCCATCAGTACCCACACGGAGAAAAATGGATATTCAACCTTAATGTCTAAGATATTCTCCGTGCAGAAATTGTAATGGAGTTCTTGCGAGGTCCTGATGGTCAGTTTTCGCTAATTATAGTCTGGTCCTGATCTGGAAAACTGGCAAGGACCCCACAAGGCGCGCCACGTTTTCACTGGTAAACGCCCCACATAGAGAAAACTGGTCAATACCCTATCAAGAATAAAAAAAGTCATTCTGGAATAATTATTTTTAATATTTTATTTCAAATCGGCCGTATTTGAATGCCAACTGTTCTTTAACACTATATATGCCACTTTTTCACTTGTGTAAAAGTTCTATCACTTTTTAGAGAACAAATTATTTATTTTTAAATTATCAGAAAATGTACTTTAATATTAATTTTTGTAAGATGCTGTTTAAGGTTCGAAGAAATATATCGATTAGTTAATTTTTTAAATGTGCGTATAATTAAATATAGCCATCTTTTATGTTTTCATAAAAAATTAAGTGTGGAAAATTTAGGGAAATCCCTATTCTTCTTACCCGGGATTTTGTTTTGATATGGAAAACTCTTCAATACCCAATTTCATTATCATCAATATCTCGGTTTTATTGCATTATTTATTAAGGTCGGAATACCAATGTAAGATTGAGATATTTCATCTCTCTAAATCTGAATTAATTAAATTTGACTAATTAATAGTAGTTTCTTACTAATTCAAATGATGCGAAGTCGTTTACTATAAATTAGTAAAAAGTTACTAATTCCTGCTAATTACATTAGTAACAAGGACAAACTACTTTTTTTAAACTCCTTATACTAAGTGAAATAGTAACAGTTTACAGTATTCAATAAAATATATATTCAAAATTTCGAAGAATCTTTTTAAATCACTTAAAATCCCGCGAGAAACTTTAAAATTGCCTAAAGTTCATTATAATCGCTCAATAATTTGTCAAAGTCTCATTTAATTTCTTAAAATTACCAGAAACCCCTTAAAATTCCAGGAAAAAAATGTTTAAATCTATTGATATTTCACAAAACCTTTTAAAATCACTTACAGTTCGTTAAAATTGCTTAAAAATTTGATAAAATCTCTAAAAAAACGAAATTTAAAAAAATTCCCCGATAATCTTTTAAATTTCCGTAAAACCCCTGAAAATTCTTTATATTACTCGAAACCCCTATAAAATGTCTTAAAACTCCATAATATCTTTTGAGAACCATAAAAATATTTTTATATCTGCAAGGAACTTTAAAATCACCTAAATCTCATAAAAATCACTTAAAAAAATATTTTAAAATATTTAAAATTCCTAAAAATCACATAAAATTGTTTTAACTTACCCGATAATCTTTTAAATTGTCTTAACATCCTTGACAATTTTTTTAAATGACTAGAAATCTCTTCAAGTTTCAACGAAAAAATTTATAACTTATTTTAATTCTTAAAAATATCTTAAAATATGTAATCTTTTAAAAGTCATAAGAATCTTTATAAATCGCTTTAAATGCTGTTTATTTTAAATCACCTGTTAAAATCCCTTAAAATTTTGTCAAAATTTCTAATATATTCATCAAGCTCTCATGAATTTCTTAAAATTACTAGATTCTTAAAATTCAATGAAACAATTTTTAATTGATTATGATTCCTAAAAATATCTTAAAATTCCATAAAATCTTTTGACAACCATGAAAATATTCCTTCATAAAATTCCATGAAAAAAGTTTTAGATCTTAAATTTCACAAACATTTATAAGTCATAATAATCTTTTTAAATCGTTGAAAATTCCGCGAGGAACTTCAAAATTTGACAAAATCTATTCAAATCGGATGATAGAATAACTGAAAATTCTTTATTGTACTTCGAAATCCTTGGATAATATATCTTGTAAAATCTGTTAAATAAAATATAAAAGCTACATAATGTGACAAAAGTAACATAGTTATTTATGCAAAAAGTTTAACCGGTGTAATAAGTGACTTACTATTTTATTTAGTGGAAATTGGAGAAATTACTAATTCAATAGTCAAATGTAAGGCTACTAATTTACTTAGTTAAATTCTTACTATTTCAGATTGGGAGAGTAGGTATATCGTTTCTCTATAAATGCCTATAATTATAGAAAAATATTTTTAGTAAAAAAGGTAATCCCAACTAGGGCCTCGTCAGAACCCAATTTTGAATAGGGAAAAATGGGGAAATTTCTGAACGAAATTTAGATTTTACAACGCTTTTCAAGATGAAGAAGGAAGAGATTTTAAATTCAAATACTATTTAAAAATGTTGTTGAATTTTTATCGACGATTCATAATTCAAATCCATCGTTTTATGATTGAACATATAATAATTCAATAAAGCAAATAGGATGACCTAATTCATAAATTAAATAGCGACGTAAACCACTCGAGACGAATATACTCGAAACCATTAATATCGACAGAAGCAGGCAATCGGCGGTTTATTACCAATCCGGACAGTAAACGGGTGCTTCGTTGTAATATGCGGTATACCGAACAAAACTTGGGAACATGCGCCAGAAACTATTTATGCGAAACCTAAATAACTTCTCTATAGTCGGCACGTTAAGCGGAACTACTCCCTTTATCTCGGTAGTGCTCGCGTCCGCAATTTCGTGAATCTCTTATAACTAAAATCTCATGAACTTTCTTCAACACACTCTCATAGTCTAACACACACTCTCTATGTTAAAACTTCCAACGATTTTGTTCGCTTATTAGCAAAAGTCATCTTATCCATTAGCTCAACAAGACAAGAACTTCTCGATTCTCGCTTCACAGAATAGTTAAATTTTGTTGCAGAACAAATTTTCTGCGGTTAAAGTTTACCTGTTATTTGGAGAAAGTTTATCCTACGATGGAATAAAAACCGTTGACTGCTGCGTCCTTAGCAGCAATGCGAAGAACCGCGAATTATGAATAAATTCCACCTGTAAATCAAAAGGAAACCAGATTTAAAATAACGTGTATAGTTAATTGTTATTTTTTAAATAATTAGATTTATCGGGGAAGAATGAAAACGTATTTTTCGTGATAGAATATTTTGTTCCATATTAAACTGTAATACCGACGGATCTCGAATCTTTGAAGAGACCGAGATTCTCACGTGTTTTTTATTATCTGCCCAAATAATTAGTCCCTAAAGATTTGCTCAAAAATTATATTTTTATTATTTTAAGCACTTATAGCTGACTGATCTGAATGAAACTTGGTGGTATAAATACAATAGAAAGAAAGTTTTGGAAACAAATTATATCCTTATTTGGGAGTAAACAACCCTTAAATTAATAAAATCTGAAATTAACACGTATTGAACTATAATTTCCGCATTTTGAAGCAAAAATCTGTTAAGTTAATTAAAAGTAGTATTATATGAGAGTACTGATATCATTACATCTTTATTAAAGGGCTAATCACCCTTCGCATGCATAAGTTTCTGAATAAATAATTTAAACCACCCTCATAGAAACTTCATAGAAGAATTAAGGAGTTTATGAAAGTAAAGCTGTGTTTATTATCCTCAAATTATTCACTGTTGAGTTAGGCAAAGATATTGTAGTTAAGTCAGTACCAAATGGTACAACTTAACAACTACAACCACTAGATGTTTATGGATATTAATCTCGATTTACGAAATAATATTATTAAACTTCAATCCTTGATTCATAATCAGTTATCTTATCCTATAAGGGGTTGTTTACCCAGAGTTTCACTCAAATCGGTCTGCTGTAAGGAGAGAAAAAATCGGAAATGAACACCTAAAAAACATTTTTTGTTAGTAAAGTAAAATGTATGTATGTAAAGTTTATCTTTCTTTTTTTGTGTTAAAAAAAGTCGAGATCAATCGAGCAAGATTCTTGATTTTTTTGAACTGTCAAATACAAATTTTAAATAACTAGATTGTTTTTATTTTGTAAATGTTCAATTTACTTAGAGGAAAATAACATCCGAATCAGCAGACACTAAAGAAGTTAAACAACCGGAAAAATAAATATGATACATTTTCATAATCTGCTTTTATTGTTGGAAATTTTGTGAATTGGAGTTATATTACACTCTTAAAATTACTTATCTAAAAGACATAAATACTAAAATTCATGATAGTGTTTAAAAATTCTGTATGAATTTGTTGTTTAATATAAATAGTTTTACGAGATTGTCTACATCCTGTTCGAAACTTGAGTCAAGACTATAATAGACGACGAAATATGTATATTGATCTCGTTTTTTCTGGTCAAATCTCGCTCGAATGTGATGTTTTGCATCGAAAGTGTTTTGCACGAATGTGACTCGAAAATGATGTTTTAATTTATTCTGGTAGGTCAAATAAACGAAAGCCAATTTATTTTAGTCACTTTTGATACTCAGGGACTTTAGAACCGTTAAATTACGTATGCGTTTCCTGAAAGTCGTTTGTATTTTACTACGCTCAAGGAAATTAATGATCTTTTAATTTTGTTCTATTTTCGGAAAACATTCTTGATAAAAATAAGGGGAATCAAATAAATGAATTTCTTTGACAATGAGAGCTTTTGAAATTTATTTTAGAAATTTAACCAGAGACTAAGATCGCTTTACTTCGTTGAGGGCCATCCATATATCACGTGGACAGTTTAGAAGAGAAGTGGGGGGTGTCTACAATACACGTGGACACACGTTCTCCAGTAAAGCCGAACTTTTAGTCAACTTAATCGCTCTTTTCGGCCTCCTTGCTTTTGAAGACCAATAATATTGTGTTTTTCAAAATTCCACAGTTGTCCAAGTGGGGGGAAGGGGCGTTCAAAAAGTTGCAAAAGTAGTGAAACATTGTGCACATGCATGGTGTATGGATGGCCCCTTGAGTTGTTGGATGGGTGGAGTTATTAAGTCGGGTCAAAGCTCGAGTCCTGCCAAGCCCTGCAAGAAGACCTAGATCGAGATCATTGCGAGACCTTTATGTAACACTCGATTCGTGTGGCTAACGGGTGCATAACCTACGTCATTTAATCGACCTCCATTAATAAGGAGGTGATGTAATCTCGAAAGTGAACACCAGCGTCCAACGATATCCATCACACCAAGCAAGTTCAGCCCAATCTGCCCAATGGATTACCGATCAGGATTTTGTATACAATCTCATTGTAGAAGGGTTCCTTTACTCTTTGCAGCATTCAATCTCAATCACAACGTACGCAACACACCATACATTAAATATTCAAATGAGTAATTATCAAACTTACGCAATACTCAAAACTTTGAGAATAAAGATTGAAGAGCTTTGCTTAGTTAATGAACAGGAAGCGCGATATAAATTTGAATATTAACTGAAAGAATTGGAATTTGTCACAAAAGGGCTGAAAGTGTGTCAGTCATGTCCGGTTTGACAACATTATAATACCGCGACACAAGTGATATTTCCCTAGGTCGCACACTGTCGTTGATTAACGACAATGAAAATTGCCCTGCGCTGAAAATTGCAACGAATACTGTCAGTCAATTACCAGGGAGTAATCAAGATAGGTTAATCGTGAAAGACCATTTTTCATTCCGCACTGTTACGCTATCGACCACCTTGCTCGTCCGTGACCTAATCGGAGAGTTAGCGTTATTCGCAGTAACCCCGAAGACGAATTAAACGAATGTAATGATCAAGACTTGGAGTAAAATTTTCCGATCGCAACCTTCACTTCGCTGATTGCAATTCAGATAGGGATGCGCTCTAATAAAAATCAGCTGGTTAAACTTCTCAACTGCTTCCTTATCTTTTATTATATAGCATAAATATTTCTGTGAAATGATATGATGTGTATCAAATGTAGAATTGGGTCCATTGTTTAAAAATGTTGCTCTTTGAAAATTAAGGTTCAGGTTATGAGATCTGGTTATTCGAGTGGAATTTGTCTATTCTTGTAAGTTTTATCTTCGTTGCGAGAAGTAAAACCAGTGACCGAGATTTGTATAATAAAGAAGATCGTGCGTTCCGGTTGCTCCAGGAGATCATCGTCGCTTCCTCCAGAGGATCTCGCATTACGACGAAGTATGTATCGTTGATCTAGAGGTTCTAGGCTAACTACACTCAGCCACCATACTCCCAATAAACTCATGAACACTTTGAGTACCTTACATGTGCAAGTAGCACGTGTTCCAGTGCAACGGTTTCGCACACAAGCAACCATAGATTTCAGCGGGGCCGCGAGCTGCGCAATCTACCCACCTACATACCCACATAACTGCACAGAAAAAGTCGAAAAATTAATACAACAGGGAAAGGCGAAGATAGAAATCGTTAATATAATTCTAACATATTTCCGATACACTTAACAAGTATTTCCAGCATTTTCGTTTAAGAGAGATTTTTATGTCCACTTTTGTCATGACTATGGCGTCCAATTTTTAAGTTTTAATGTTTTAAAATGTTTTTCTTTACCTCTTGCATACATCGAAAACTGTTATTAGCATTCACAGTTCTTAGGAGAAAAAAAGTACGGTATACATTTGATACTTTCTGTCGATCAAAGCCTATATGAGCAAAAATAAAACAAAAAACTTTTACACATTAAGACTCTTTTCTATAAAAAAAATAGATTTTAAAATATTTCAATTTTCGCAAAATACAATTTCAAAGATTTTTTAGACAGATAAAGACGGAATTAATAAAAATTTAAGGTCAATTCAAAATAATTCTACGTGAATTATTTTGGGCAAATTCAATAAGGTAATTTTATTATCAACGTGAATTTTAAGAATTGTGAATAATTTTAAAAGATTTCTTTAGCAAATAACAAGATTTAAAAATATTGTGAACGATTTTAAAGAATTTTAAGGAAATAATTGTAGGGATTATACAAAATATTTAAAACGATTTTAAGAAATTTTAATTGATTTAACAAATTTCAAGGTATTTTAAGAGATTTCAAGTGATTTTAAGCACCAAGACTTGAAATTTAGAAATTTTAAAGAATATGAAGAGATTTCAAAGAGACTTTAATGGATTTCAAGAAATTTTATGGAATTTGAAAAATTTTCATGCGACTTAAAAAAATGACTAGGAATTTGAAAGAGTTTTAAATTTG
>JAUESI010000015.1:2405116-2415654 GCA_032275145.1 Synergus laeviventris | reverse complement strand
AAGAAATTTTATGGAATTTGAAAAATTTTCATGCGACTTAAAAAAATGACTAGGAATTTGAAAGAGTTTTAAATTTGCAAGTATACCAAATATACCAATTGCAAGTATACCAAATAAAAATATTGAATTTCCTATTATTTTAATTATCCGGAACAGTTTTCTCAAACCGGAAATGACTAAGAATTATACTATATAAAACCAATGTAAATAATTTTTTAGATTATTCAACTTTACCAATTAAATAAAGGTGAAAAGATAAAGAGTTCCCAGAATAGATGAAAAAAGGTGAATACAAGACGACCTGTGAATTTTTAACTAAATATTTGGTTTTTAACCAAAAAACGTGATTTTAAAGAATTTTAATGACTTGAAATTTGGAACTTTGAAGTATTTGAAGACATTTCGAAGAGATTTAAAAGGATTTGAAAAAATGTTATGAGAGGTTTTATATAAGATTTTAATACATTTTTTTATAAAATTATTTCACGATATTTTTAAAGATTTAATTATGTAATTGCTGACATTTTAAATGTTTGTAAAGAATTTAAATAGGTTTCAAAAACATTCAGAAGAGTTTAAGTCTGGTTTCAGAATTTTGAAGAAATTTTACAGGATTAAAAATACTTCAAGAGATTTCAAGTGATTTTCTTTTAAGGATTTTTAACGAATTCAAAAGATTTGAAAAAATTGCAAGTATCATATAAAAATATTAAATTTCTATTATTTTAATTATCCTGAAAATATTTTAAAAGGATTTGAAGAAATTGTAAGAGGTTTTATATAAGTTTTTAATACATTTTTTTATAAAATTATTTCACGATATTTTTAAAGATTTAATTATTTAATTTGAAATTTTAAAGACATTTAAAGATATTTTAAATAAAAAGAATTTGAATGGATTTCAAAAGAATTCATAAGAGTTTAAGTCTAGTTTAAGAATTTCTAAGAAATTTAACAGGATTAAAAATATTTCAAGAGATCTCAAGTGTGATTTTCTTTTAAAGATTTTTAAAGAATTCAAAAGATTAAAAAAATTGCAAGTATCAAATAAAAATATTAAATTCCTATTATTTTAATTGTCCGGAAAAGTTTTGTCATACCGAAAATGACCCGGAATAATCCTATAATAACACCGTATCTAATAACAACATTTTTTCAGATGATTCCACTTTATCAGCTCAACAATTAAAGGTGACAAATTCCCAGAATAGATGAAGTAAGTAAAAAAAGGTGAATACGAGACGACCTCGAAATTACTTTTTACCTCAAGAAGTAATTTTTAATTAAATATTTCGTTTTCGTGTAAATTTAAAGAAAATTTTACATAATTGAAAATAGTGTAAAACTTTAGGGACGAAATCTTGAAAATAGGGGATATTAGGGGCCTCAGCTGAATATAGGGGTCAATATAGGAGACGTAGGGACCGGTCGGTAAGACCTGCTGTTAGATATTAGAAAATAAAAATAAAATAAGTTAAGAGTGTACGTATATCAGGGTTTGAGACTTGTAATGAAAACGAAGAGTTTAAAAAGTAATACACTAATCCTCTAATATTTTCGCGGCGATAAAAAATATATCGTTAGCATGATTAAAAATTATCATTAAAAAGATAGCATGCCTCACGCGATTGGTGTGATATTTCGTGGTATGTGAGCACGCGGGTGTGGTCCGTTGTGGGATGTGACCTCGTCGTCGTCGGCGTCGCCGTCGAGCTGAATAGGCCCGTCAATGGTACGCTTCGTTAAATTAAATAGGCCAGTCGAGCGTGTTGGGTATTATTCGTGGTTTATGAACAAGCGATTGAGGGACATAGCGAGATACGTAAATATAGATAAATCAAATATTCTGCCCTTGGGACACATCCTCATATAAAGGCAATTAAATCGACATTAAATTTCACTTCACTCTTGGAAAAAATTATTGTGAAAGTGACCCCGACACCATAACATTTTTTCAATCTGCAACCTAAAGAGTATATATATACAATACACATATACTAATATGCTTTTTTTTCTGCATTAATAAACATAATACATTAATTTTAAATCTCTTGACACCAAAATTGTTGTTTACTTATAATTAAATTAATTATAAGTAAGTTTGCAAATAAAGGTAATTTATGTCACGATTGTTAATAATATTTACTACGTTTCTGTGTGTATTTAATATTCATAAGTTGAGAGTTATATGACTTTGAAATAAAGTAAAGTTATACCTTTTTCCTTTTTCTCTGCATACGTAAAATGTTTGGACATTGTATAATAAACATCAACCGAATGAACGAAAATTTACGTGTGTCATTCTGTGAAACGATGCTCCTCGCGAAAGTGATAAATTCTGGAGAATGTGCTCAGTATAATCACTGCGACGATCGCCATGAATCTTAAAGAACCATATTCGCACCAAAATTCTTGTACAGCGATTATAACTTTTTTCTTTTATTTTTAAGAATAAAGTACTGGTTTTTACGAATATTTCATGCAAGAGTGAAAATTAAAGTTGTCAGGTTCCAGTTGAAAAATCCAGATTGCAAATAATGAATACAAGCTCTCTGTTTAAAATACCGGATAGAAAGCGAATAAGAATCGGATACTAATAATAAAATTCTACCCAGTGTCCACTTTATAATCGCTCTTATCCGAAACCTGTCCTCAATTTGGAGTAATACCATATTAGATTTTATTCTTATCCGATTCTATCCGAACTATATCCTGCCATAATAATCGAATGGTCTTATCCGAAAATTATTCGTGTTTTGTATCCGCTTTCTACTCAATCTTATCCGATATGTACTCTTAATTCTTAACAATATCTTTGGCAAAATTTTTGGATTGAAATTTATTTCAAAATTTTCGCAATCATTGAGGAATTTGTATCCGAATCAAAGAGTTTCATTCCAAACACTATAAATCCGAAGGAAGTTTCAATCCGATTAAATTCGAGGCGCATTTGAAATCAATCCAAACTTTTAATTCGAATGAATCAGGTCATTCCGAATTAATCACAATCAATCCGAATTTTCAATTTCAAATAAATTCGGTCAATCAGAATGAATCCGGCTTTATCCGAACTTTTCGGAATCATTCGGACTGATTCGGATTCATTTGGATTACAACTTCGGATTGATTTTGAATATGCCTCGGATTGATTCGAATTCAAAACTTCCTTCCGGATTAAATCAGAATGAAACTGTATAAATGAATTTCAATCCGAAACTTTCGCCAGGGTTTACTACAAATTAATTCAGTTTATTTATTTTCGGATTGAAATCCGGTAAATCCGACTAGGTTTTGCATTCAAAATTAAATATCGGATAATGGTCGGATAAAACTGTTTAACCCTAGTAGAAATTGAACCATTTAGCTCTATTTAAAATAGGGTTCTCACGAGGCTCTGGTGGGGATTTTTATTTTTCAATAAAATCTTTAAACTCATTCGAATTCTTTCGAAATTCTTTTTAAATTCTTTGAAATCACTTGAAGTCTATTGAAATCGCCTTAAATTAATTTGAATCACTTAAAATCTTTTAAAAATCCTTTAAAATACTTTAAAATCATTTTAAATCTTCAAACTCCCCTGAATTATTTTGAAATTCTTTAAAAATTCTTTGAAATCACTTGAAATCTATTTAAATTGCTTCAAATTCTCTTTAATCACTTTCTTAAAATTCTTTTAAATTTCTTTAAATCCCCTTAAGTCCCTTAAAATCATTTAAAAACCCTTGAAATACATACTTAAAAAATGTTGCAAGTTACTCTGAAATCTACAAACTCTATTGAATTACTTTGGAGTTAAAAAATTCTTTAAATCTATTTGATTTTCTACCTCTTTTTATGATAGGATTTTTTTCAGAAAATTAACTAGTAATCTAATAAAATATTGCAAATAATGAACCCAGAATAGTTTTTTAATCTTGATAGGGTATTGACCAGTTTTCCCTACGTCGGGTATTTACTAGGGAAACCTGACCAGGGCCCCATTAGGACCCCATCGAAGTTTCTGCACGAGAAAGTATCTCTATCCGATATTTATCCGAAATTGAACCCATTATATTCGTTATTTAAAGCAGGCAGAATTTGTGGGTTATCTAAAAGAATGACGACTTTATCTGAAGAGTTAATTTATCCAACGGATTAATTTAATAAAGCCATTAATTCAGTTAAGGAATGATGATAGTTTTGATCATTCAATTTTGTTTCATGTGAAAAGAAATAGATAAAGATCAAGCATCTGGATTTCTTCTCTAATAAATTCTGGATCGAAAAAAATCTTGTTGAAAACGCCTTGTTGACCTTTTGTACCAATTTCTCATTTATAGGATCTGTCTAGATTATAAAACTTTCCCAATCACAAAATCTTCATCGACATCTTTCTCACTCGAGAAGAATACATAAAATCAAAGCTCTCCCGTATTTATCAGTTATGGACATATCGAGGACAATGATTTGTGTGATTGGGTTCCTGAATTATAAGTCTGAAGATTCAAAATCTAATCTCAAATCTAATCTTCTAATCGTGAAACAAGTCTTCCATAATTTACTTCTGGGCTCCGTTCACCCAATAACAATAAAACTTCATTTGTCCATAAATGTAATAAAAAATTATAAAAATGAAGGGGCTAATTCACATTTCACAAGCCTATCAAGTAAATATTTTACATTCATAGTTTCTTTCCGGAGCAAGATTGCAGAAACGAGAGGCGGATTATGTAAAATATGGGGTCGTGTTTTTGCGTGTGTGTATAAATGTCTGTTCGGATAAATGTGGTAAAATGTGTAACGCTTAATTTATATATGTGCATTGTGCATATATACATGTATAGGACCTGCGGGGCGTGGAAATTCGAATGAGGGTAATGGAAAAGCGTGGTGATGCTGACGAGTAACAGGCGGAAAGGAGAAGAATCGAGGGCTTGAAGCTTACTATAGACGCATATATAGTAGATACTAAATGCAAAGCTATAGCAAAGTAAATACGAAAGATAAAAGATACTCGAGTCTTCAAATAACTGATGAGATACGACCTGCTTCTAAACATTCTCAGATTTGCCTAACTCGAGTATTATTTTGCCGTTAGTTAATTCTAGGTTGTCTCACAACTCCCACAAGGCGTTTCAAATATTGTTTCTTTACATGGAACTAAGTAGCAGTGTCGTGATCGAGAATTTATGAGGTCACATAAACTCTATAGATACAAGGGTAAACGCTTCTTATAAAAGAAAAGACAGTAGACCAATCACGGATGTCATTAACAAGTTTTAACCAAAGTTAACCATTTGATTAAACTGCTTTTCGATTGAAATGTTTTATTTATAATGTAATAGTGTCACGTTAGCATTTATACTATATATTTATCTATATATATATATATATATATATATATATATATATATATATATGCTGAATGAGTAGACAAATAATTCAATAATTCTTACTCATTTGTTTAGTACATTTTTTTAGATCGAAGCTTCCTGATGAAATTGGGCTGAAGTATCGGACGTCTAATCTAACAAAAAAAAATTTTATTTTTTCATTTTAAGTGATAAATATATTTGAAAAAAGGTCAAAAATAAGCTTTTAGAATATTTTAATCGGCATTAAACCACACAAAATTGCAATCCTTCACAAAAAACGTTATATACCTTACAGTTGTATTTAATTTAACCGTTATGTAACATTTAGTAAGATTCAAAGAATTTCACTGGAATTAAAAGGAATTCACTAGAATCTAAAGAAGTTTCCTAGATTTTTAATTAATTATTAAGATAAATGTAAAAAATTTAGATTTCAGTAGAAGAACAAGAATTTATTGAAATTTAATGGGATTCAATGGACGTCAAATAAATATTAAACGATTTATTCCACGAAGTTCAACGGGAATTTAATAGAACTCAATAAAATAATTTGTTCAAATTAAAAAATTAACTCAACTATAATAATATATAAATTTCCAGGAATTTAATAATTAATTCAATATTATTCTACCCTATTAAAATGTTTAACATTAATTTCCTTTAACTTCTCTAATTCTAATCAAATTTTGAATACTACATAAACTTTTCTCGAAACTTTGAATTTGTTAATTTTCGATATGTAAAAAAATTCTCGCTTCGAATAAAAAATCGCGTACATTTCCCGTACAATTATACAACATGAATATAACCGTTATATAACATATTAATTTTAATTACATTTTATTTTATTTGAATTATGTTCGAAACACTCATATTTTCGGTCTAGACGGTCCATTTTCCAATAAATGAAAAGGTATTTGATAATTCCTTTTGAATAAGTCTGGTCAAAATTGTCGCACTTTGTTATTTTTTGGAGGAAAATTATGGGTTTTAAGAAAATCGTATTTTGTGAAAGATTGCAATTTTGTTTCGCTTAATGCACAATAAATTGTTCTAAAAGCTTGTTTTTAATATTTTGAAAATAATACGCGTGCAGAAATTTGGATGGACTTATGGTGGCGCCGTGACCAGTTTTTCGTAGTTCTAGTGTGGAAAACTGGCAAGGGTTTTAAGTGATTTTAAGGATTTTAGAATTTAAGGAATTTAGAGCGATTTTTCAATAGATTATTCAATAAAGAATTTTCAACAGCTTACACAAGATTAAAAAAATCTCAAGATAATTTTGGTAACTCGAATAGATTTCAAGAGATTTTAAGTGATTTTAAGGTATTTGAAAAAATTTAAGAGTTTCAAGATTCTCAAGTAATTTTAAAACAAAAAATATTTCTAGATTCTTTAAAATCTGTTAAATCTCTTGAATTTCATAAAAATATTTGGAAATAACTTAAGATGCTTTTTAATTTCTTTTAAGTCTGCAGAAAAATCTTTTAAAATCTGCTCAAGGAATTTTTAACGAGACTAAAAAATTCTAAAGGATTTTAAAAGAATACCAAAAAATTTAAGGATTTGCAAGAAATTTCAAAGATGTCAAAATATCAAAATTTTAAGAGATTTCAAATCATTTAAAACTATTCCAAAAAACTTTAAAAAGTTGCAAGATTTTAAAGTAATTTGAAAACAAAAAATGTTGTAAATTCCTTATTTTTACTTGATGTTTGGGTTTGACTTGGAAAACTCTTCAATGCCCTGTTTCATTATCAACAATATCTCAGTTTTATTACATTATTTTAAGATGGGAATACCAATGTAAGATTGATATTAATGAGATATTACAGTTATATCGTTACCCCATAAATGCGTAATTATATAAAAATATTTTTACTAAAAATAGAAATCCTGATCAGAGCCTCGTCAGAACCCTTTTTTTAAATCGGGCTAAAAGGGGAAATTTCTGCACAGGATATTTATCAGTTAAAATAAAAAAAAATTAAATTTTCGTCAGATTAGACATCTGATACTTGAGTCTAATCCAGATGAAAATTACTCTGTTTGAAAGAAGAGAAAATGATAAAAATTTTTCCTAAGATTTCACTCTGTATTTAATATACTTATACGCTTATCTTAATATACTTGATACTTAGAGGAAAGTAGATATAAAAATAAGTTTTTTGTACTCAATTTGGAGAGTACTTAAAATAAATCAGAGATAACTTTCAGCAACATGTTTTAACTGTTGATGTTCTCGTTTTCTTTAACGAGTAAACGAGTGCGCTTCCGGGGACAGACCATGAGGGAAAGTGAACTGTGAAGGAGCACACGAATGAGATTTAAGTATGTACAACACAAGTGTATACGTCATGAGAAAAAGAGACGTTGAATGAGTAAGAAAGAAGAGAAGTTGTACAGTACTATACACTATACAAATGAATAGGGTTAAAATGATAGTGGGGCACCATTCAGCTTATATACACGATGAAAAAGAAAAAGAGGAGAGGGCCTTTTGATATGAGAGAGTGGAGTGTATATAGGAGTAAGAAGAAAAATAATAAGGCAGATGAAGAAAGATGAAATGATGGCAAGAGAGGGCAAGCAGGCGCGTGCCACTTAGCCCACGTGAAACGCGGTCACAGCCTCGCTGACTCTTCGGAGTTTGAGAAACACTGCGATCATGCTGCACGGTTTTCTTCAATATCGTTGCCTTGTCCCGAAATCAGCCTAAGATTTAAAAGATCTTCAAGAGTTTTCCAGGTGTTAGCTATTAGGGTAAACCTTGAGCGCAATTTCTAGAAATGTTGAGTGTGGAAAGAAGATTATACAGTTGCTTCAAGAAGTCTGTTATGGCTTATGTAAATAATGATGAAACAACGACGAGGATAATTAACATCTTAGAGAAACGAATTTTAATTAATGAAAATTAAAACAAGATATAATAATCTGGGCCCGGTGTCTTTTGTTCACTTTTGCTCAGTAAATTTGAATCTCGGTTATTTTGAAACCTTTTGAAACCTTTTGAAAATAAATTATTCAAACCTGAGAAGTCGAAATAAAAACTTCATTTTATGAAAACAAGTGGCTAGCTTATTTTTTTACTTGTTTGAATGAATAAAACATCAACCTGATTCGAATTACGCTTATTTCTTTGTAACGATAACAGTCCAGATAAGTATTAATTAATCAGACATCTGGATTGTAAAGAAATGTATGTCAGTGACTATACTGGTCGTGACATAAATCTATTTTCAGAAGAATCGTTGCTCAAATTCAAAGCAGAAAATTTTACGTATAAAATTCCTATTAAATTTAAGTTTATTATGACGAGCGTCATTTCTTCGCTGATTTGAAAAACAATCTAATGATCGAGTAATAATCCATATAAAACTTAGCTATAATTAAAGCTTAGCTTAATCTTTTGCTAAATCACGTTCTTTATTGAAACAGCTAAACCATTTATTATTTTTTTCTTGATTCTTATCACGAATCACGAATCATAAGTACTGCAGATAATATGTAATCCACGAGTCTATGATTTTCTTCGGGAGAAAGTGAAAGTCGGGATATTCTACTTACCGATGAAACCTCCAAGCCTCCTTTAATCATTTTCCTCCACATCAATATTTTATATAAGAGCAATATTTTTTTCATAAATTAAATATATAAACCACAAATAGAATTTTATCCTGAAGAGTGTGAAAGTGCGCAGTTGAACGCGAAATAAGAAACTGGAGTGGAAAATTAGAAACTGTCATTTAATCTTAAAACTTTCTATTGTGCACTATTCACCACACGATAATTTCAGGTGAAAACTACAATTTTACAAACTCAAATGTCACATTTTTTCAGAAAAGTATAAAAGGCAAAGTTTCTGTACTTAAAAAGTTCTAATTCGAAACAGTAAAAAAGTATCTTCAAAACTGAGAGAGCACTCTGAAAAATTGCAACTTTTTCATTAGGCTGAATTGCTATGAAAGGTTTTTATTTTACGTTCTGAAGAAATTTTTTTCTTTCCTACAAACGTGAAACAAGTCTATAGATATATTTTGAAGTTGACCTAATTAAAATTTTTTCTAACTAAAATGACGACTTATGGGTTTAGGTGGTTGTAAATATTAGCAAATTGAGGAGTTTAAAATTGCTGATTCCTACCTTTTAGTTTAATATTGCTTGAAACGGAAAAAACTCTAATTTAAAAGTTTAAAACTTGAACTGTGAATCGGCTGCACTCACTCGCAGTAATTTAATCACATGAAGGCTTTTACTTTAATTGAATTTCGATCTCTTTTGAGGTGAGTTGAATAGCAGGCGAAATAATTTAGATTGAAAACTGCTGCACTCGGGCTGTAAATCGTTCGATTAATAAGGAGGCTCGTGACGTAAGTGTCTGTAATCGGTGGTTTTGACGTGTCTTGCCCTAAATTAGGTTCTCAAAGTCGAGCGATTTACCCGCTTGATTACAAAACAGTGCTGCCGTGGCACCGTGCAATAATCAGCTTGACCGGGTTCAGCGTAAAACGGATGAAATATCGACTAAATATAACCGGGGCCAGAAACCAGTGGCACCAGGGGAAGGGAGGCATGTTGGAGCCTCGGACTCGGACACGAGGCATCTGTCGAATGTAGGACGCCTTGTCTTCAAAAAGATATCAATAATAAAGGAAATTACAACCCGAAAACAGTGTGCTCACAATAAAAACTTGTTTACAGGCCTGTAAAGTTGGCAGCAACGTGACAACATCTCATGATGTCTTCTCAAATATAATTAAGGGCTCATTTAGGGCTAATTTAATACCACATATATATTATATATATATAAGAAAAGCGGTCAAGTAACAACTGAAATCTTGAGTTTCTGTTTAGAGAGAAATTTCAGGCTCATTTAGGGTTCTTAAAATATCAAAGACCAAAAGTAGTCGTTAAGCGCTGGCACAATAGTCCTTTAAAAAAAATCTCACAAATTTAATTTCTCGACATTTAGAGAGCGCTTAAGGGCATGTGATAATTAGAAAAATTATTGATTTTATATATGTTCAAATTCCCCAACTTTGGGAAACGGTAAAGAACATTGAAACGGACCGTTGTCGACTCTCGATTTTTTTTGCATAATGAAAAAATTGATAATGAACTGTCGATAATAATTATTTTTTAATTATTTCAACCAAACGAGAGTCAATAATAGTCGCTTAGGAT
>JAUESI010000015.1:2379411-2390463 GCA_032275145.1 Synergus laeviventris | reverse complement strand
ATATCTAACAGTGACAATTGATTATAATGTTGTATTAGATTCATCAACTGAAAAAATTATAATTAAACCATTTTTAAGTGAGGAATTAAAAAGAGGAATCCTTAAAAAAGGTGAAAATGGGAGTAAGGAGAAAAGACTGTGAAACCTGTAATCTGTAAATTTTGTGTAAATTTAAAGAAAATTGTACACTATTGACTGAAAATAGGGTACTTTAGGGATTGGATACATTTTGATACTAAACTAGAATAATCCCCAGGTCAAAAAAATATATTTCTTGTCAATTATTGGTCCAGCGGCCACCCTAGAACTTTTCTTTTTAAAAAGGAAATAAAATCAAAATTGTTTACATTTTAAACGTTTGAATTTAAAAAATAATTAATGCATGAACGGTTGCTTTGGTATTAGCGGTTGGTTGATTCTCGCTGGTTATTGAGCGGGGTGAATGCTCTTGCGCAATGCACGCACAGCAATACCGATCGTACCGACCTTATCCCAAACACGTGTATTTAAGTTTGTTTTCGTAATGAGAATATTTGTTTACTCTCTCTCTGTACATTCTGCCAGCGCACAGAACTCTGCGCTTTAGTGCAGATAAATTACTACTTAGTGTAGAAAAAACCATAAATAACATGAATAATTAGGTAAATAAATGTCGGAATAAACAAGAAATTGCACTCAGCAGCATCAAAACGTCAAATTTCGCCATAATCTCTAAATTATTTCAAAAACGCAATAGCTTTAGTTACAACAGCAAGTCTGGCATTTCGTGCATCCAACACTTGCATGAACTTTCAATAGACAATTTTCAATGCAACTCACTGCACGATTTAACATTTCTAAAGCAATAGTATTAACGGAGAGCGATAATTGGTAATTGAACATCAGACGATCATCTTTCAAGTGTATTTAAAAGTCATCAGTAATTGATCAATTTGTCGTTGCTCATTCGCCTTGAGTGTGATGGACAATGTACACTTTTGTGGCAGGGAGTGAGTGATTTGTGATACATAGATTGCAGGTTTGCACTTTCGCGATCAGCGAATAACATGACTTTATCGATCGTGGGACAAAGTGAGTCTGCGACCAGATCAGATCTGAAATATGCTCTCGGATGTCCGAAAGTATAATAAACAATTATTTTTTCCACCAAATTTGGAATTTTCGCTTTTTTGTTATTAATATTATTTTTGAGACAATTTAGATATATAAAAAACTGATTATATTCAATAATAAAAAGTTGTTATGTTAATAGCACAAAAAATTGTTTAATATGCAACCTTGATTACGAGTCCATTACAAAAAAAAGCTAAAGCATATAATTTAATTAAAAGTTGAAATTAAATAATCATCTATTGTTTAAATAATTTAAAAATAAATTTATGTTACTTAACGAAAACAAACTGTCTGTTAGTCACCGTTGATCAAATTCCACAAAAAAATTTAAACAAATCGAATTTGTTTAAATAATTGAAAAATAAATAATCTCTGTTGATAAAGATTCCACTAGACCAATAGTGATCATTTTCAGGGGTTTCAAGGGAATCTAAAAGATTATCGGTGAATTTTGAAAGTTTTTGAGATTTTGACACATTTTTAAGGGATTTTAACGAATTTTAAATTCCTTGCGAAATTTTGAAAGATTTAAAAAGATTGAAATGATTAATGTGAAATTTGAGACTAAAAATGTTTTCATGGAATTTTATCAAGGAATATAAAAATATTTGTATGATTTTCAAAAGATTTAATGGAATTTTAAAAGTCTAGTAATTTTAAGGAATTTCATGAGTGTTTGATGAATATTAGGGATTCTGACAAGTTTTTAAGAGATTTTACCAGGTGATTTTGAAGGGATTTAAAATAAAAAGCATTTTAAGCGATTCATAAAGATTTTTACGACTTTTAAAAGATTTCATATTTTAAGATATTTTTAAGAATTAAAATAATATTTTAATTTGTTCATAGAAATTTTAAGAGATTTCTAGTAATTTAAAAAGATTTTCAAGGGTTTTAAGGCAATTTAAAAGATTATATAAGTTAAAAAAAATGTATGTGCTTTTTAGAAATTTCAGATATTTTAACATATTTTTAAGGAATTTTTACGAACTTTAGGTGATTTTAAAGTTGCTGCCGGATGTTAAAATATTCCGATGATTTTTAAAAGATATTATGATTTATTATTATGTTTTAAGCGAAGTTAAAAGATTATCGGGGAATTAAAACAAAATTTCGTTTTTTTTTTGGAGATTTTGATAAATTTTTAAGCCATTTTAACGAACTTTAGGTGATTTGAAAGTTCTTCACGGAATTTAAAGCGTTTTATGAAGATTTATAAATTAAATTAAAAATTTTTTCCTGGAATTTTAAGAGATTTCTGGTAATTTAAAAAAATTTCATGAAATTTTAAAGAATCATAAAGATTTTGACAAATTTTTTAGGGATTTTAATGAACTTTAGGTAATTTTAAAGTTTCTTGCGGGATTTTAAGCGATGTAAAAATATTTTGATGACTTTTAAAAGATTTTGAAAAATGTTAAGGGATCTAAAAATGTTAAAGTTAAATTTTATTGAATAGTGTTACTATTATATTTCTATGTCAGGATTTTAAAAAAAATATTGTTTGTCCTTGTTACTAATGGATTTAGTAACCTGTTCCTAATTTATAGTAAACGACTTCGCATCATTTAAATTAGTAAGAAACTACTATATTAATTAGTAAAATAATAAGAAAATGGAATATTCCCTAAGAAATCGCAGGGAAAATTCGTAAAATTAAAAAAAAATTTACAGTGATGTAGTAGTAATTCACTGTTCACATTTTCCATAGAGTCACGAGAAAATATTCTCCATGGAAAATGTTACTTACAAGGTAGAATAGAGTAGAATATATACTTGAATAGAAGTTCTGGAGGATTTAGATTTAAAAATTTTGACGATATTACTCGTATTAAAATCATTAAGGGAACTTCTCTGAAGAGATAGACGAAACTGAAATGATGAACTCGGTTCTTCCCTCGATTTTCTTCACCCTGCAGAGTCAAGCAGATCGGTCTGCCTTACAGTTTATACGTCATTGATGGCAAGTTGTGAAACGTATAGTACTCGCCACTTTCACTATCGCAGCGAAGTTTCATAACTGTTATTATCGAGGACATACGTAGGCCGCAGAAGAGAAAAGAGATGTCTACCCTCAACTTAACATTCATTGTTAACGGTGTCATACAACCTCATTCGCAATGTACTCAGCCCTTTCTCGGCGGATACCCTTTTACACGTGCACTGGAGGATGTAATTACTGAACTAAGACCGTGGGGGAAAAAGGTCACGGTAAAAAGCGCTTTCTCTTTCGGAAGTCAGAATAAAATATACAACGCAAGTTGGAAAGCCAAATTTCGTTATGTCTGAAGTCAGGAGAAACGAATACCTTATATATGGAACTCACAGTCCCTATATGAGAAAAAAAATTAGGATACATATAGGATACTTTTTTGTGAGGATCAAAAAGAAAAAAAAGACTTTTGAGGTTTTTATGTAAATTATATAGTTTTACAAAGAGCCAGGATAATCCCAAAATATTCTATAACTAGGATTCTTTTCAATAAAAAAATAGATTTTGAACTAAATAAAAAAATTTAAAAGGTGAATTCAGTAAAACTTCAGGTAAATTCATCAAAATTTAGGATAAATTGAAAATAATTCTATCTTAATTAAAGAAGATTCAAAAGAATTCATAAAGAATTCAAGACAATTTCATATCAACGTGGATTTAAAGAATTTTAATCGATTTTAAAAGGTTTCTTTTGGAATTAACAAGATATCAAGATATTGTGAATGATTTTCAAGAGATTTCAAGCGATTTTAAATAATTTCAAAGAATTTGAAAACTTTTCAACCATTTAAAAAATTAATAGGAATTTGAAACGGTTTTAAAAGATTTCAGGGTGGCCACAAGATTCAATTTAGCAATTTCTCTGAAATGTGGCCACTCTGGATTTTAAAAACTTGCAAGTATTAAATAAAAATATTTTCAGCTTTAAAAGATTGAATTTCCTATTATTTTAATTATTCTGAAAAGTTTTGTCAAACCGGGAAAGCCCCGGAATTATCCTATAATAGGTACGAATCTCAATAATTTTTCAGGTGATTCAACTTTACCGATTGAACAAAGATGAAAAAGTAACAAATACCAAGAACAGGTGAAATATATGAAAAAAGGTGAATATACGAGACGATTTGTAATTCTAAATATCTAGTTTTCAACCAAAAAGATGTATGTATTTGAATTTCCAACCAATATAGCAAATGGAGAAAATGAGAATTTTTTGAAAACAAGGAAAAAAAGAGGACCGGTCTGTAAGGCCTGCTTATAGTTTTAAAAGTATTTCAACATGGATGGCCAATTCATGTAAAAACCATAAAAAATGTTAACAATCTGAAAATAGAAAATAGCAGTCTGTAGCAGACCTAGAATCTGAAACAAATCTCTGATTCACAAAGAAATCTGCGCAAGGTAGAGTAAGATATCATTGAGGAAAATGTGGTCGAGGAAATTTCATGACTATATGGTGCGCTCACCTTTGTCGCAGAACTTAACAAGGGTTAATCGTTCGCGGTTCTAGATCACTCGAGCGTAATTTCCTTGAGCGTGCCATAGGTGGATCATGCGAATATCTACGCGTTCCGTCTAGACTCTATAGACGCATACTTTTGCTCTTGCATGTGCACAGTGCACACGTGCTTCATCGCGTGTGTCTCAACTTTGTGTCCTGAGTCCCAAGACACATAAAGCGAGCTGTTTTTCAAAGCGGTCGTAAGTGCCTCCCAGCAATTCGCTTGTCAAGGTTCGTCATCTTTATTTGCTCGTGCATCCCACCTTCGCACTGCCTATGAGTCCAAGGAATATCGATACAAGTGGAACGGAACCCAGCGGAAGGTCGCTGGTACATCAGGTCGCAAACTTGTGGACCGTGACAGACAAAAGGCGCTGAACATGGAGTCGATTGAGCAAAGTGTTTCACGGTTGTGGACTTTTAAGATGACTAATGTGTGAAGGTAATGTTAACAGTTGCTATGATGTCTATGATGTCTATGCTTGCGGTTTGAAGTCTTCAAGGCAGACTTTCCATACAGCAAAATAATAATTTCTCTTTCTGATCCAAAAGCAGGAGGTCGAACCCAAACATACTCGAGTGTGTGGTCCTTGTATAGTATCGAGGTAAACAAGCATGTACTTAATAACATATAACCACATTTACCGAAAAGGACGAGGATCTGGATATTTGAGAAGATTATGAGGTTGTGAATTCACAGGGTCGCCTTTCACAAGGGTAGATGTACCCATCGTATTCATTGAGGACAAGGAACAAACCATTTCTATGCTATAATAGAACTTGTCTCCCGCAGTTATTTAATAAGTCGGGGTGAGATTCAGTTTCTCGCTTCATCGTGAAACGACGGAAGAAAGAACGGTTACCGCATAAGGGAAAGTATAAAAGGGGTAAAAGAGGGGAGACTAGGGCGGAGCATACTCATACTACATCGCGGTGGGTGGTTTATACAACCCGGAAGGGAATAACGAGCAGCGGCATAGTCGACAAGGGAGAAATTTCTAACTTTTCAATTTTAACTTTCAATGCACTGTGCCTGTGCTGCCTTTACAATGTTTTTCTATCCATCCAGTTAGTTGGTATCTCGTTTCCATTGATTAACGACTTTACTTTAAATCTGCAAATAAAAATATTGATGAATCAAAGTAAAAGTTTTATACCTGAACTTTTATAAACTTCTAGAGACCATTAAGCAGAAAATCGTGAACAAGTAAATAAAAAACAGTCTGGAAAAGATATCTTGAAGCTTTAAGAATTTATTTGAAGCACTAGCACTTTCCAATCATGGAGAAAATGGATACTCAAACTTAACATCCTAAACATATAAATATTCAGCCTAATTATCTTGTTATTCAAAGTCAGAATCTAGGTATTTAGATTGAATATCTTAGATGGCTATCACATAATGCACTATCTATTTTGACGATCATTATTTCAGTTATTTACCAACCCTGATTCGAAAAAGAAACGAAGGAAGCTATTTTCACATCACAGAATTTCTTTCAAGAATCTCCATATTCATTTCACAGGTGATAGTATGTGATTCCATTGTTTTCAGGACCCATCCAGTCCTACCTTCGTGACCGATCATCGACATTAACGGCTTTTTGGGCAAAAGCGGAAGTGAAGTCGACTATGTATATGCAAAAGCGAGTTGAAACGCCAGAACTTGGTTATATACCGTAATCTCGTTACAGGGCCGTGAACGTTTGTACACGTGCAACGCGGAAAGTGTACGTCGTTGATTTCGAGCCAGGATGAGTGGGTGGGGTTGGAAACTGGAAAGGAAGAGACAACAAAAGAGAGGTATGTGGATTGGTTGAGGCGTTATTGTTTGCAGTCTATTTGCCATTGCGGTCTACAATATTCTAGACGATATTTTGCACTTGGCGAGAAAGGATCCGCGGGAACGCGGATCATATACTTTTGATCCTTGACACAAAGGTTGAAAGCATTGCGAAGATCGTCTTAGATTTCCCCTCCCACAGTAGCAGAGAAAGTACCGAGGAGAGATCACCCAGTGAATTCATAACGCTCCCCTTTGACTCTTTTCATAAGGAGAGCATGCAAATTTCTTTTCTTTTTTTATCATTCAAGATCTGCAAACAAGGAACAAAATAATAAAGGAAAAAAATAATCAAGATAAAAGGAACGCTCAGACTTAGGTCTCGAGAAACTTTCAAATTTGAGAAACTGGATTCATTTGAAAGTGTGTTCAATTTGGTCGATTTCAAATACAAAGCTAATAAATTTCAAAATTTTTTATATGGAAGAGATGAATACATTACTTAATTATTATTTTGAGCTAGCTGTTGCAAAATCCGATGTAAGTAAGAATGGTAACTTAGAACTGCCCATCAGGGCACAAAGATTGATGGTAAAAATCAGGCTAATCAAAATATTAGATCAAATTTTTTGCGTCGAAGAAAAAGATACAGATTTGAATTAACGATTCATGCTGAGATAAGCTAATCTAGAGCTGATATGAGAAATAAAGGAAGTGCACAATTCGTCATGTCCGAGTTGCTATGGTCGATAAACGTTAATGAGACTCTAGGTGCAAGACCCTGACAATTCGGTAATGACCTGGATTGGTGAATGAATTAGTTGTTTTGAAATGCAACCACAATCATTATAGGTAAAAAGCTGACATTGCACGCTGGAGTGGCTCTGCTGCCATGGCCAACATTGTCACGCACGCTCTCATGGTCTATTCCTTGACTTGACTGACTTTTGATATCACTACAATAGAGTTCTGTACTTATTACGTGGCTATATCTCAAAGTTCATATGTGATTAGTTTTGATGAGATATTATATCCTTCTAAAGTTTGTTTCCAACTTGATAGAATCAAGATCATTCTACTCAGATAATCTCCTAGTCCAATCTAATTTCAGGATCTGAAACAAACTGTCGACTTAATGGCAAAATAGTTTTCATTATAGAACGTAAATTAAAAAAAGAAAAAATTTATAAAGGGATTTCCTGTAAGTGAATAAACTGGAATCTTAAGATTTTTCCTTGGCCTTATCGATTTACTCGACAATAACGGAAGTCAAGCGAAAAACAATTCATGGATGAATCGTGAGCTCTACACAAGGTGACGCTAATTCGCAGATTATTATGTAACTTGCAACGAGTATATTCGATTTTTCGATGATTCAAGGAAGAAGGACGTGATTGCATTACGTATTAAACACGAGACCCTCTATATGCAATGAATGAAACAATGTGTATGATTATATTCCACATTCTCCAGAATGTCATCTACATTTTCTACACGAATGAGCTGTTAATAATACATATTTTAAGAATAATAACTTTATGCATGAGGACGGAATTAAAAATCAGATACTTCATCAGTGAAGACTTGAAACTTCCTATTTTTGTAGTTTAGATTCGAATGTTAAAATGAACAAAATTTTGTTTAAGAATGGTCATGCCCCATTTGGGGACTTGGAAATATGAATCTCGCACGAAAGATTTATAGCCTTTTTCCTCGTATATCAGTCTCTTTTAAAATTTTACTTTTTCCCATGGAAACTTTTAATTTCGTTTTTATATATCTCGACTAAAATTGAATGTAGAATTTTAAACAGAGCTTACCGAGTTGTAACTCGCAGACAAATTCGAATCCAAGGACAAGGACCTTTCCTAGTGGTAAACCGGATGCCAATGAAAATCCAAAGGACATCAACAAACTGTAAAAAAGGAAGAAATGATATATTTGCTCATTTTAAATATCTTAATTTTTCCAAAACGTTTCATCAACACAGATAAAATTGAGAAATATTCCATTCAAAATATTTTCAATTAAAATTTATCTATTTATTAACGATCAATTTAAGTTAAAATAGGCTAGTGTCTCTGAATCAAATATCAGACAGATTAAAGTGAAGTTGTCGAGTGATAGCCATGGTCACTTGATATTCAATTCAAAAAACACTTAGCCCGTTTTGGATTTCACGAGTTCATATCTGCATTCTACATACATAAATCCAATTTCAATGTTTCGAATTGCTTCAATTTACACACTAAATGTAAAATATACAGACAAATATAAACTTAATGTTTTAAATAAGCAAAAAGGTTGGCTAGTTAAAAAAACTAACAAGGGGTAGGAAATATTATAAACAGATTATAAATTAGCCATAGTTAAAGGATAGCTGTTACATTTTTTATTCCTATTTTCATTTCTTTCGTTTGCAATATTTTACGAGAATTTAAATATAGAAAAAACGACAAATATAATTTGGTATATCCTAATCTACAATTTTTGAATATAAAGTATCTTATTGGGTGCGATATTTATTGTAAATTTCTAGAAATAGAAAAGTATAAATTCTGTTTTCTGAAATTCTGAAAGAAAGGCAATTGCCTCTTGCCTTGAACATAAAACGACACTCTCATAGAAACACTTTTTTATTTAGAATATGAGGGCAGATTGAGATAAATTGAATGATCTATAAAGCCGTATTATATACTAATCACCCAATCAAAATCTATTGAAAAGTGTAAATGCGTGGGTGTTCTAGGCAATACTGAAACTTAGTTTTCTTTTATTGCAAATCCCACGCTTTTCGCAGACAACGCATTGACGTTTTCTACAACCAAAAACGGTACCCTATAAATGTGCCACATTTTTTCGAATTTTAAAGTATGTACACACATTTGTGATGGAAATTTCATTCTACCAGAATATTATAATTATACACTCAAAAAAACGTCTAGTTAAATTAACTAGAATTATAGTTAAATTCTGATTAAAATAACCAGAATTCCGGTTACTTTAACCAGAAAAAGTAGTAAGGACATATTTAACCATAATTCTATTTAATTTAACTTATTGACGTTTTTTTAATGTCGCAATCAGATTCTTAGGCCATCGAAATAAGCAAATTAAAATGTGTTATATTAAAATTTTATCGTATACAAATCGTCAATGCATAAAATAAAATAAAGTAGTAAACGCACTCCACGATAGTGAAAATTGAATCTATTTCGAGTCCACTTGGAAAATGTAATCAACAACTTGTAAAACCGCTAGACTGAACTGGTTGAACTGTAGTTCTAGAAATTACTGAAAAAAACCGATTACAGCATGTGGTTTAAATTACCAGGGTTTACCTGATAGTTAGATACTAGTTACAAAAATAGCTTTCTGCACTATCCTACATTACTCTTATAAATAAAGGCTTCAAAGCAAATGCTCCGTTTTCATCATTTGTTTTGACTCCGAAATAGATTAGGAAAATAACAAAGATAGCTACCAAAATTCAACATGTATTTCGTTTGCTTCCATTAGAAATTTCACAATTAAGAAAATTTAAAAAGTTCGACCTTCGACCATAAAAAAAAACGTCTCGACTAGACTTTTATTAAATTCCACGAAAGGAAAAAAAGGCGGCGAATACTGTGGCGAATAGGCATGCAAACGAGCAAAAACATAGGTTAGGATCTATCAGCATTGGTTAAGTCATGGAACGGATTGAAGTAAATTCTATACAGGATGAAACGAATATTGCTAGACTGAGCTCTGCATCGGTTGTTGAACAATTCAAAACTCGTTTATTTGCGATGAAGTCAAGGTCGATGAACCATCGGCTTTGCCACAAGAGCAGATAACAACCTTGAGAAAAGGACGGCGGATCCCATCGCTAGAAAAATGGCAGACACTCACCAGCTTTAAGAGATTTCGAAGTCTTTCAATTCTCCCAATAGCACTAAACTCACACCGTTACACAAATTTGCCTGCCACGGGTTTAATTTAGCACTTGAGCGGAATTTAGAAAAATTTCAAGCCCGGTTGTTACGAACACTCGCGAATTAACTATAATACCCGGAATGCGACTCGATGCTGATTGCTGGTATGATCAAGTCTGCCAACTTGACCGGCCTTGAATTGGGCCAATGAAATTCATTTCGATAATTATAGAAGTGAAATTTTTTAGTAGAACAATTTGGAGTACCTACGTAAAAATAATTTAATTGTTTTTATGTAAAACATTACAGTCAGTGTTATTTTTACATTAATATTTAGGTGGCTCGTGGGTTGGATGCAGTGTTTAAAGGACGTTTGTATTTTAAGTTAGCGCCATTTGTTGTTAACACGTGCGCCGCACTTATAAACGAGATGGCGTTACTTGGGCGGAAAATTTAAAAACACTTTAATAAACCTTGAATCTGAAATTTAGACATTTTTTTCAAGAAATGAATGTGTTTAAGTATTTTTTAAGTAATTAAAATCTAAAATTAATATTTTTTGGAGAATCTAATGGGCCCAGTTACGAAATAAGGAAGGATAATAACTTTATTGCGGCTGTCATAAATTCTTCAGTGGAAAAATTTAAGGTGCCTTCTAAAATAAAATGTCTTATTTTTACTCAACTTTTACTCTTGTTTTTTATATGTAAGTTAAATATTTATTATATTTTTATTTCTATAAATC
>JAUESI010000015.1:2355317-2368645 GCA_032275145.1 Synergus laeviventris | reverse complement strand
TAAAGTGCATATGCAAATTAAGATCCCATATTTAATTTACAGTTTTCTGCTTACGAAAACACAAAAGCTTGAAAAGGGCAGAGATGTATTTCTGACCTCCCATTGGTCACCAGTTTACATTCATTTACATTAACATAGTTACACTTTTATGCAGCTGCCTCCAAACATACACAAGAGCTGACAAGAGAAATTCTCTTTAATTTCCTAATGAATTGGTGTGGGCGTGGAGGTTAGCATTTAGTGAAAAGTGGATCCAATATCCAAGTGTCAAACGTATTTTACTCCAAAAAGACAGCTCAAAAAGGTAATTTAGAAACTATTTACAGTTGCAACTGTCACTTATTAAATTTAACATTGATACGATTTAGTTTAGTTTAAATAAAACATACATTAAAGATATTTAAATTAAATATATTTGAGTGCGAGTACCAAAATGACATGTGTTAAAATTATCTCGTGTTCGTACATATTCCTACATTTATTTCGGCAGGAATTCATAGAAAGCGAGTGCTGGTAGTGACCGATTTACTATAGTTCGACTCCAATTTAGGAAAATTTCTTACATCAGATTATGCCTGGGTAAGCTTAGCTCCCTATTTTCGGCACTGACTTCATCGCACGATGATTTATATTTTTTGCAATAGGCTCGAGGCTCGAGTCAACTTTTTATGCATCTGTTGTAACACAGTGCTTTTATTATTAATTATTCTTACTTATTTTCTGCTGCTTCTATAAATGTTTTCCATCCTTAATTTCCGATTCTCTAACTTTATTTGTTTTTTAGAATGTTTACAAGTTCCAACAATGAATTATAAACAAAAGTTGGCTATTCAACTATAAAATACAAGTTACCATGATTCCATGTAACTGAAAAACTTTATATTTTAGAACTCATACCAAATTTTTAGGTCAAATTGTCTTTGTTTCTATCTTTATTGTGTCAATCTTAATTAAATGAATTTGAAATTGCTCTCCACTTTTAAAGCAGACGAAATTATAATATAAGGCAATAATACAATTTTGCTTAGTTGTAATACTTAGAAGTGTATAGTTGCTAACTTCTAATTTTCATTAATAAACATAACATGTTAAATTTAATTTTGATCCAATAATCTAATATCTTATTATTGTGTGTTTTCAGAATTACAGGAATGTCAATGGATCATATGTTTTGTTCTCGCTGTCGAGAAGGATTCGAACCTCATGAAAAAATCGTGAATTCAAATGGAGAACTCTGGCATCCTCAGTGCTTTGTGTAAGATTCATATATATTTAAAATTTGTTCATGATTAGTTCAAACAATTGCCCTTGTTCCCAACTTTCTAAAATGTATCTAATATAATTGATTTTTCAGATGTGCACAATGCTTTCGTCCTTTCCCAGAGGGAATATTTTATGAATTTGAAGGACGCAAATATTGCGAACATGATTTCCACGTCTTATTTGCTCCCTGCTGTGGCAAGTGTGGTAAGAATATTTCTTTAAAAAGAATCTTTTGATTTGAAAGAAAGAGAATTATTTATACTTAAATAAATCTGACTAGGTGAGTTCGTAATTGGGAGAGTCATCAAAGCCATGAACGCGAATTGGCATCCAGGATGTTTCCGATGCGAAGAATGTAATGGTGAATTGGCAGATGCTGGCTTCATTAAATGCCAGGGAAGAGCTCTTTGTCATACCTGTAATGCAAGAGTAAAAGCCGGTGCTCTTGGAAAACACATTTGTCATCAATGCCAGTAAGTTAATCAATCTTTTAAGAAAGAGCATTTTAATCTGAATCGAATAATTTCTTTAATTGTTTTATTTACATCATTCAATACTATTTTTCAGTGGTGTTATTGATGATAAACCTCTTCGATTCCGTGGTGAAGTTTATCATCCTTATCATTTCAATTGTGCCTCCTGTGGAACTGAATTAAATTCGGATGCTAGAGAAGTTCGATCAAGACCGGGATATGCCGTAAACGAAATGGTATGATTTTAGTAAATAAATTTTGTAATTTGTACTTATGGTCTAATATGATACATATTTTCTATAGACATGTAACTTTTTTTTGACCTGATTGCAGAACGAGTTATATTGCTTGAGATGCCACGACAAAATGGGCGTTCCAATTTGCGGAGCTTGTCGACGCCCAATAGAAGAACGAGTGGTTACTGCTCTTGGAAAACATTGGCACGTTGAGCATTTTGTTTGTGCAAAATGCGAGAAACCTTTCCTGGGACATCGACATTACGAGAAAAAGGGTCTTGCCTATTGCGAAACTCATTATCATCAACTTTTCGGCAATCTTTGCTTCGTTTGTAATCAAGTCATTGCAGGCGATGGTAAGCAACTTTTAAAGTGTCCTAGATTTTATTCCTTGAATGACTTGAATATTGATCAATTATTTCTCTTTCAGTCTTTACTGCCCTCAACAAAGCGTGGTGCGTTCACCACTTTGCGTGTGCCTTTTGTGATCAGAAGATGAATCAAAAAACCAAGTTTTTCCAGTTTGACTTAAAACCAGCTTGCAAAAAGTGCTATGATAAATTCCCTACTGAATTAAAGAAACGCATGCGTCGTATGCACGAGTTGAAGGGTTATTCACCGAAACCTGTCTAAAGTTTCAACTGAATCTTTACTTAAAATGGATAACTAGAAACTGACTATTTTTATCTCGTAATAATGGAAATAACCAAAATATATAGCACTGTTATTTATTCTAGCAGTACTTAACATTCATAACATGACTTCTGCGAAATAGCCGATCAAACTGCCACTTTGAAAAGTAATCGTTTAGACTCTCAACTATTAATGAATTCGGGACTCTGATTTTATATTATTATATTCCACATGAAACGAGAACAGAATTTTTTCGTATATTTTTATAAGGCATCATTTCCATAAAGACAGACTTTAGTGCCTTAGAAAATAGAGTATTATGTAATTTAATTAATGTTGCTAATTTTTCACAAAGTCGATGGGAAGTAAATAGATTTTATGAAAAATATTTACATTTAATACAAATTTATTTTAAATCTTGCCACAATTTTGTAACACAACCAGACACAACTCTACTTTCTTACAATTACAAATATTGTACATTTTTTTTAATGAATTCTAGATAATTTTTAATTATATTAAATAATTTCTACGTGTACTAATATTTATAATATAAGGAAAAAGAATAAAACGAAGGTGTAAACTCACGCTTTAGTTTTATTTCAATAATCTTACAAAAGCTTATGTTTTCATTGGAGGCGGTCTCATGGTTCCCATTGGACCCATCATAGGACCCATGGGTCCCATAGGTCCCATCATTGGAGGTGGCATTCCCATCATTGGTGGCATCGGACCATGAGGAGGACCCATCATCATCGGAGGCATCATAGGTGGGCCTTGTGGTCCTCCAGGTGGTCCTGGTCTAGGTCCATAATTAACAGGTGGTGGAATAGCAGCACCGTTACTACCAGAAAATGGATTCGAATGAATTTTTCCAGCTTTAAATGCCGCTGTAGTCGCATCGATCAGTTGTTGAGCCTGATCCTCCATCCATTTTTGGTAAAAATATTTAACATTATCCTTATGTTTTCTTCCCTGGCAGTGAGTCTTTCTCACACTCGGTGAGTCATGCGTGAGGTACGTATCACAATAATCGCAATAATACTTCGGCATTTTGAAGATTTACCTATGTGTGTCATGAAAAATAAGAACAAAAATTTTTAAATTGCTCTTTCAAAATAAAATGCTTGTTGAATTAAAATTTTTTCATTATCGATTGAAATGTTAAGCAAAAAACAACTTTTTGTGAAAGAGCTGCAAAAATAAGACTAACTTTATTTACTATAACTGTTTGAGTTCTAACTTACTATTTGCATTCAAATCCGAAACAGAAGTCACACCTTACGCTTTCAAATGATCCAGAAGTTTTAAACGTCCAAATGAACGAAATACAAAAGCATTGCAAGTTTCTTGTATACAGAATTATTTTCAATGAAAATAAATCACTATTTTAATACTGTTTCTAGCTTAAAATACAAAAATTCGTTCAATCAAACGTTCAGAAATTCAATTTCATCTTTGTTAATTAGATGTGTGGTTGTAAGATTTTCTTTTTGTTTATTTATAAAGGTGGAACAAAATATCCCTTGTGCAAATCATTTTCAACAATGCATATATAATATATTTCATAAAAGGCTAAAGAGAAATATGTTAAGAATTTTGAATGAAATAAATGCTAGCCCATACCCAACTAGTATAAAATAAACAAATAAGAAATTCTATGTTCAATTAGGTGTATACAAACCTTGAAATTTCGAAGGGTCGTCAATTAACCTCTGTTTCAGGATTTCTCATGTGAATCCTTCTGGAATCCTTGCTTTCCAATCAAACTTTTCGACACTTATAATAACTTTATTAAGGCTGTTTATTTTCTTCCTATAATTATTATAACTCCAATTGCTCCAACTTTTCGTGAGCTTCGACGAAGATATTCTTCTTTGCGCAGAGACTCTGTTTGTAGGTTTGTAGGTTGTAGCTTGTCTTGTTGGTCAGTTGGTGCTTGTTGGCTATAATGTCAAAATGTCCCCTCGGAAGGCGCTGCAGTCGTTTTAATGATTCCGTTGGTTCCATTGCAATCTCGCCGTGGATTCGCTGCCATCGTTGATTGGTAGAAAAATATCCCTAAAATATCCTTGCCGGGACGTTTAAAATCAAAAGAAAATTTTGACATTCAACTAACACGGACACTGGTATTATTTATAATATTTAAAAAGAAGCAATGTAAATCTTCATCAAAAGATTAGATTCCAAAAACTTTAAAAATCAAGCACATCGTTATACATATAAAATTGCTTTGTTCAGTGCGAATCCGGCTTTAGGAAGCGACAGAGGGACAATGAAGAACACCTTGGTGCTGATCTGTCATGGCTGAGCTGACTCACTTTCGAGAATCGAGAGCCTCACATTCGAGCAAGTGTACGATAACAAACGATGCCACTGCTAAGTCAATAGCAATAATATATTGCAAATTAACGTGTGGTATGTGGTACAGTGAGCAGATTTAAACCTAATGTGTGGCTGCAACAACGAGTCGTAATTAACAGTGATTTCACGAGTGTTTTAGTCCATTCGTGAAACGATGAACGGGTTAAGTTTGAGCGAACTGTGTTGCCTATTTTGCTGCCCGCCCTGTCCTTCCAGAATTGCCGCCAAATTAGCATTTCTGCCACCGGAGCCAACCTACAGCTTCATAGAGGACGAAGGGTCAAAATATACAATATCCTTGTCTGATAGAGCAGAATGGCAGTACTCTGAAAGAGAAAAGGAGTCCATGGAGGGTTTCTATGCCCGGACGTCGCGAGGAAATCGCATAGCTTGTCTCTTTGTTCGATGCTCGGCGACAGCAAGATTCACAATTCTTTTCTCCCACGGTAATGCCATCGACTTGGGCCAGATGTCCAGCTTTTATTTGGGCCTTGGGTCGAGAATCAATTGCAACATATTTAGCTATGATTACTCTGGGTACGGTGTATCCGGAGGCAAACCCTCAGAGAAAAATTTGTATGCTGATATTGATGCTGCTTGGCATGCTCTCCGAACAAGATACGGTATCAGCCCTGAAAATATTATTCTGTATGGACAAAGTATTGGTACCGTTCCCACAATCGACCTAGCATCCAGGTACGAGGTCGGTGCTGTTGTTCTCCATTCACCTCTTATGTCCGGTATGCGAGTTGCATTTCCAAATACAAAGAGGACTTGGTTTTTCGATGCCTTTCCTAGGTGAGTCAACACACTTTTATCATCTTATTTTTATCAAAGATTTGTTTCCACATGACGTGTTGTTGCTCATATTTGGCTTATTTTTAGAGATTGTTTTCCACATGTTTTATAAGAATATATATGTTGGAAATGCTTTTAGTTCAAGAACATATTTTTTTGCAGAAGCAGCATATGTTAAGTCTTCTCATTTCAGAGAAGAAATATGGTTATAAATTTCTAGTTTATGAAACTTAAACATTCATATAAACAAAACATTAAAATATTTCTTCTCCTATACAGTCTTTTTAGTTTTGCATTTTGGAAAACTTTTAAGTTTGGATAGTTTCCAAATTCTTATCTGAATAGATTCTATTTTTGATACTACCAAAAGCAGTTTAAAAAATACACAAACTCTCTTTACTTCTAAAACTTTGACACTTTTAACCATAATTTTGTAAGCATGCAATTTGAAAACTTCTTAACTTAAATTCTTTGTAATTTATACGAATTAAGATTTAAAAGTGTTTAAGGATCAGAGAATGAAAATCCCTTCAATGTAAAAGTTTCTAAATTATAAAGCTTTCCAGTTGAATTGCACTCCAAATTAAAGGCTTTCATATTGCTGGATATTCAGTGAACCAGGAAATGACATTGGATTTATTCGTTTACCGGGAATATCCATCTTCTATATCATTTGATATTCGAAATTCAATAATTTTTTATGAGATCGATTTCTTAAAAACTGCACAATTTTATGCATTTAAAATTTGTTACTGTAGCGTAATATAATTTGAAGGTTTGAAGGTTTGAATTAAATACTTTAACTTCTTTAGCAATAGGATTATTTTTCTAATATTTCAATAGCAACTCTATTTCATGTGGCTAAATATTTTATAATGATTTGGTTCCTGAAGGCTTTTGAATCCACAATAAAACGTGAATTGTTTGTACAACTACATTAAACATCATGAATATCTTCATTTCAAGTGTACAGGATGTCATATCTGATCTATATGTATAATTTAAAACCAAAAGTATGTCAACAGTTGCTACACATTGTAATTCATGCACAGTTATGAAATGCTGTATTATATTCAATTACATCATGCTTAATGTATTTCTTATAAAATAGTTATAAATAGAAACGGCATTTTTTTAATTTATTGCTGAAAATTAAAATTACTAAATATTTATTTGTCTATTTGTCACGAGTATTCAGTGGCACATTCGCAACGTTACAAGAATTATTTCTTATTCATGCGTCTACAACGCGTTTAAGGAAACCTTTAAATCGCCTATGTGCTTTAGAAAATAAGCTTTTTTAATCAAATTTGGCATAAATCTGTACATACTTTACTGATCTACAATTTTATTATAATATTATTTTCGCAACAAAAGACCTTACTACTAACCATTTTTTTTGCTTCATACGTGACATTATTAAAAATTGAAGTATTTAAACTTATTACTTCTAAATTTAGAGTTTATTTTCATGCTATGAAAAAATATTAGGAATTTATTTTGAAGACTATATAAGATTTGAAGGATCTGGAATAATGTGATTTATCTTTTTTGGAATTACAGTATAGATAAAGTGCCGAAGGTGACATCCCCCGTGTTGGTTATTCACGGAACCCAAGACGAAGTGATAAATTTCAGTCATGGACAAGAAATATATGAGAGGTGTCCAAGGGCTGTTGAGCCCTTATGGGTTGAGGTAATTATAAAATACTAGCACCAACTTTTTCTTAATGGCATTCTTTCAGTTAGCTTAATTTCTTAAATATAGTTTCAGTTGTCACAATTACGAAAGAAAGAATAGATGAGAAAAATTAATTAATAAACTGATTACAAACTTGGGACAATAAATCTGGGGTAGTATATTATTGGGTCAATATGATACAACTGTTGAATTCAAAAACGCAAGGTTGCTCCTTTATGTGGACATCGATTTCTAATATTTGCAATGGAGACACTACGTGTGCTATTCTACAATAGGAGTTCACTTTGAAATGTATTAAGTGTTTTTTTTTACCAAAATATATGTATTTGAGATTACTAAATTGTAAAATCATATCGTGTTTATTTGTGTTTTAGAAGTTTCTCTTGTATAGAACACTTTAATAATTCTATTCTGCTTTAAAGAATATAAAAACATTTGTTTTTCCTTTTATGCAAGAAAAGAAAAAGTTTTGTCTTTCAGATCAAATAGTTCTTCAATAACACTATTTTTCAATAAAAATTGAATCTTATTACCATCACAGATCTATTTCCAAAATTATTAAACTTGAAGTTTGAGTGCTTCAAGTTTGAAAAGAAATCGAATTTCAGAAGAATTAAATTTTTATCTTCTTGCAGGGTGCTGGTCACAATGATGTGGAATTGTACAACCAGTATTTAGAGCGTCTGAAGCAATTTGTGAGCGTGGAATTGGTGAACTGACGGCGACTAAGCCTCTCCCAGAGTCAGGGAGGGCAGGGAGTTGGTGTCACACACGTCAGTAGTCAGGTACAATCTCTTTCAAATAACTCAAACACAATCAGCTCCATCTCTACCAGCTCGCCTACAGAAAAGCTCGTATAGCAATCACCTTCCGCAGGGGAGATCGTCATACTCCCCTGTGACGGAGATCCCTCGCCAATATCCATCGACGAGGTTATATTTTTTCCTGAGGAACAAGAGAAATCTAAACGAGAGAAACGAGAGACTACAAAGGCAGTAAAAAAAGAGCTACATTGCCATCGAAAAGAATCCGAATTAAAAGATCTAAAAGCGAACTTCAATGCCAAATCTGATTGTTTAGACACCAAATGGGAAAAACGCAACTCTAAGGACAGGAAGAAGAACGACAACAAAGCAACTTCAAAAACTAATCCGCATCGTAAACCAAACCGTCGCAAGAAACGTGCATCCCAAATTTCTACTGAACGCGAGAACTCGAAACCCCCGACAACCGAGAGGAATAAAGAGAAGGCGAACTCTTCAAGCTCTGAAGCTTCTAACGATGTAAATATCGATTTAGACTCGAAAGATTCTCGGTATAAACGCATTAAAACGTCTCTTACAACTCATATTCATTACAATTCCAGGTTCTTGAGGAGGCTGCTAGTAAGGAAAGGGTAAAACTTGATTCTAAAACGCGATACGTCGCCAAAGAAATAGACCTGCAATGCAGCGACTGTAGTGACGACTTGGTTGTGGAGTTGCCAAAGTCCAAAAAATACATGTGGTTCAGTAAGAATTCAAAGAATCATTTGAGCAAAGGACTTTGTCAGTTAACCAGGGTGGCCCAAGGTAAAAGCAAAACGGTCAAACCATTTAAAATTAAGAAGACGCCATGCAGTCCCCACAAGAAACTCAGCAGATCATCTCTGACAATAGAATCCGACAAGATCACCATCAATTTGTCCAAGTATTCTCCTTGTGCCAGTAGATTAGCAGCGAGTTCCAAGATTCTCTCTAATGAAAGTGTGTCTAATTCTGAAAGTCCTCTGCATGTGGTACACTCTCGAAGTCCTTCTCACGTCGATGTACTACAAGCGAACTCGTTACCCTTGGATAAAATGTCTATTCAAGCTAGCTTATCTTTGAATATCCATCAATTTGAGAAGATTCGTTCCACCTCGCGTAGCAGGAGTGTTGGTGACAGTTGTGTTACATCGCCAACCAGCGAAGGCACGACTCTGAGCTATTCTCCAACAGTAACCGAAATCTTGTCCTTAGAAGAAGTTATACCTCAAATATTGATTACGGAAGACTCGCCAAGTTACCTAGACGTCAAGCAAAAATCAGACAACAATCTCTCCGAAAAGGCAAGAGATGCCACTCTGGAGACCAAATGTTAGTCGATAGTTTTGATAACCTCAGAAAGGTTAGAGAAACTATCGAAATTCTCTTCCATGTTAATAATATAACGAAAGACATCAGAGATTTTTATGTCCCATCGATGCTATCGAGTGATGTAGTGCCAGTGAGACTATACATACCACGTTTATAAGATTTATTATGATATTTGTACGAAATAAAGAGTATATGTGTAGAATTTGAGAGCTACTCGCTCAATCTCGAGAGCGGAACGTTGTTGCGAAAAATATGTTGAGTATTATTATGAAATTAGACAATCAATTGACTCGCAGGTAATGAGATCTTTTTGCCGATAGGAGAATTAGGAGAATCATAGTTATCTTCGCACTGTGATGCTCAGATTCGTAACGTCTCGAATTATCACGCAATCACCTGTTTCTCGCTGCTGATAATTCATTCAATACGTCTCTACGATATTAAAAAAATGAAAAAGTGCCAAAGAAAAGAGATTACTGTTGGGCGACTGTTTTCCTTTTTTCAACTTGAACACGAGTTTATTAAAAACACACGTTATAGCCAAATGTTTTCTGTACGTGTCTCACGCTTCTTACAGTCTCCAAAAAGTCTCGATTACGAAAGTCGATTGATTTCTATTGGTACATGATAGGTTTTAATCATAAGAATAAGTAATTACCGCTCTTTATTGTTGAAATTTAAATTTGCGCTCTGAAAGTTGAGTGTAAAGGATTTGTGTATTGAAAAGTGGCGTATTCAAAATTTGACTTACGTTTCACCAGATGTTATTTTTTCATTTCATAGAGGTTTTTAAGGTGTTTCGATTCAGACTTGTTTAGTAGGAAATATAATTAAATTTTAAGTACTAGTATTATACCATTTTTACAGATAGAATTTCGAATGGAACTAAGTGTTTCGGCGAAGGCAGAAGGCAGGTACATTTTCTTCCACTGACGCGATTTTTCTACATAAAATAAAATTTCAGAAAGAATCCAATTTTGCTTGATGTTCTTATTCGCTAGAAAGATACAACTTTCATTAGCGAGGGTTATTACTATTAATAATATTCTTCAATTAAATATACAGCCAACGTCCCACCAAGTAGAGACTACTGAATCTCTTCCAACTATGATCTACAAAAGTAATCGTATAATTACAGAAAATAATCATAACCACTCTGTTTGGTGCAATGATGTTCGTGTCTTACTCGGTGTAAAAGGGAAATATATAAGCGTGCAACAATAAGAGTGCAAATAGCTAGAGACAATATACTGCCAAACTCGACTATGATCTAGTTGAAACTTCTACAGAAAATTATTTGTCTGAAGGAGTCTTGACCATACGTTTCTTATTAGTATTTTTATATCACGGAAATGTACATATTATGAACAATAAGCAATTTTTTCGTAACAGACATTTCAATATAAACAAGTATCAACAAAAAAACATATATTCAACTTTTAAAACTTTTATATTTAAACTCACTGTTTCCGTGTTTGAAAATATTGAATATAATTTAAGTTGCCTGAAGAATAGAAAATAATTCTAAACAATTTTGGAACTAACAGTAATAGAGACACATTTTTGAAATCCTGATTCTATTGGCTCTTCGGGAACGTTTTAGAGGATTGAAAAAATTGTCCTCGTTAAAAACACGGTTTATTGATTCTTAATATTGCAATTTGCGTAAATGCGTTATGTTATCACTCTTAATCTTTTTCATAGCGAGAAGGAAGATGCTCAATTTTGAGGGTCAACGTACGGTGCGCTGGTATTTATACTATGTGTAAATACAATAGAATTTAGATTTAAGCATCTACATGAATCCCTAGAATGTAAAGGGAATCGGGGCGCTAAATCGTTCGATGTACTTATCAACCAAGTTGCGAGGACGACAGATCTTGTTGATTCGAGCGAATAAGATATTACAGAAAAACATGGTAGAATATAATTTGTAAAAAAATAAGCAGATAAGAAACTCAATAAATGACACACGTATTTACTTTAGAGTATAAGAATAGGTTTAAAAAGAAAAACCATTACTGGCGAACCACGATGTTCACGTAAGGGAATATGATACAAATTATAGAACACACTCTAATCATACCTAAAACGGTAACTTAGTATTTTATACTTCCACCACATTTCAAATAAGCATTATGTATAAAAATTACTTTAATTCTCGTGAAAATACGATATAAATTGAACGTATAAAGTACATGCGTAGAAATTTCGTCACTCTGTCGCTACGTTATATTTTACATTGTCGTTAATATAGAACATTCTTATATCGTCCGATACACTCATCTCTAATCTAGAAATATTATTAGAATTTTACAACCCTTTCAATTTTAAATGTAGATACAAAATTACTTAAAAGAATTTTAGATAGTACTTAATTCTTCTTCGTTTTTCTTTTGCTCAATTTTTTTACTTTTCATTTATGTTTCAAAATAATCAAAGCTCTGAACGAGTGAAAGTTGTATTTTTTAATCAGTTATAAAGTGTAATAAGTTTTTCTGGTTGGTTAATGACAATTATTTCACTGTCCAATAGCACAGTTCATATATCAAAAATTGGCGTAAAAATATTTCAGAAAAAGATTGTAAGTACGTTTTGATGTCGATTATTAATCGTTTATTTTGAATTGTGTGTACGGCTGATTTCAGAATTATTAATAGCATAGTAGATAATTTGTAATATGTCCCTAGAAGCATTTTTCCTGCCACATATTTCTATCAAATGCAGCATCGCATAAGCATGGAATCGATTTAATGTAATGTAAAAGATAAGTAAGACATTTAATTTTCCTGTGGCAGCGTAGAAAATTAAACATGCATGATACGCGGAAAAGATTAAATCCGTGTATTTATTGTACTCTGTAGTCACTGTAGAACGTATCGATTGTTCTTTGAGGTTTTAGCGGTAGAATTATAAGCGTCACGACAGTGGTGAAGTATAATGGAGCGACTTCCGGCATTGTTAACCTTTGTGCAATAACCATCGAACACAGTACGATCAAATAAATCCTGTTATATCAATAATAAACTGCTTATACGATCACTTCTATTCTCTTTTAATTTATTTTTTATAGAGAAAATTGCAGTCTACTTAGAGATGTGGAATCTACTGTTTTACGAACAGAACGAGCTTATTTTTAATTTTTAAAATTAGTAAATAAATCGTTTATTTTATGTTATTTGAATTTTATTTGCCGTTTAAGCTTTTGAAATTGTATTATAATATTAATGTTTGAATTTAGTAGCGCATGTTTAACAATTTTTGATCCAATATACTTCCACTGAATAGTTTGGAATTAAAACATTCAATGTTTACCTTTTAAAATTCAAAAACCTCAAATAGAACGATTTCGGAATGAATACCTTTATAATTTCCAGTAAATAATTTTATTTATTTATTTATTTTATATCTTGATATTTTTAACGTATAGTTAAATCTAATTTCTTGAATTATTCGTATTTAACAGGATTATATTAAATTGTAAATCGTATCATACATAAATCTTTGTATATATTTATTTATAAGAAGGACCGCTTTCTTATATACCTGCGAAGAGTTCGTGATTATAGAAATAAAGAAGGTCAGCAAGATACTCAGACGCTCACTTTTTCGTAGTGTAAGGTACGTAATGTCAGCTTCTGTGCATTTGTGTGAGAAAGGCTTTGTGCGCAACTAAATGTCCTCGACATGCCACTGATTTTTAAGAGCTTTGACAGTCAATGGTTATCCAGTACAAACCATA
>JAUESI010000015.1:2326331-2348776 GCA_032275145.1 Synergus laeviventris | reverse complement strand
TGTCCACTTATATCTCAATCAATTGGAGGTAAATACCTAAACCTCAAAGAACTCTTGCATTAAAATAAATGTGAGAATAAACAATAACCGAGTTGCCATTAAAATATTTCAAATCGCTAACAACTTCCATTCTGAAAAAATAAGAAAAACTTGAGATAATATACAAGTTACTTAATAATTGTGCCTTGTCGACATTCCGAAAATGAGCTTAAGTTTTTAAGCACATATAACGGGAATAGAAAAGGAATTAAGGTATCTTGGGATTAAATGTAGGATTAATTGAGAACAAGGACATTCTCTGGACGAGGCTTAAATGGTCAGATGCAAATAATGCAACAATGCAGTTATAACAGCGTTTGAGGATGGAACGAAAAAAGAGTTAATTGGTTGAAGGTAGAAAAATAATTGTGGTCGATGTAGGTATAATGTACATTGATAAGCGAACAGCGTGACAGTATGTTCGATTCTAATAATGTCCGCGATAGTGATTGTTAATCCATTTAATTATCTTGATCAGTATTCGGGAAATAAACCTGGCTTCCATTGGCCGAATTCACTTTTTTCCACTTATAGTATCTCGCAGAAAATCCTAGATTTTTTCTATTCTAATTTCAGATAGAAACACTGCAACCCTGTAAAACAATTGATAATTTATTATTCTTTATACACCGTCCAATAAAAGTTATCTGAAGGCAGGTAAAAATAGTTTATTTTATTATTTTGAAGTCGATGAAAACGCTGCAATGTTTCAATCCACTTTCAGGATAGAAAAGATACCTGGTATTTTCTGCGCGATTTTAGTACCGTTAGTTGCATCCGAACGTTTAAAATAACACTAACTGTACAGGAATACGTTGCAATTAATCAAATTAATAAACTCCTTAAATTCATAAACAATTATAAGAAATTCTTCGCAATGGAACTTTTTGTTAGTCATCAATAATTGACTTCTTCATTCATCGATTCATAAAGGAATTAGATCCCGAAACAAATAATCGTATTGACACCGGCTTTTGAAAGATTGAACTACAAATGCGAATATGATTTCATAACCATATATCAGTATACGATAAGAACTTAACTCAGGGATAGATAATATTTGCAAATTTATTTCAATAGTCTCCTTGATTTTTTTAAAATTAGTTTTAATATATTAAATAAACATCATAAAAACGTCAAGACCCTATAGACTTCGGAATCTTAGAATCAGATAAAAATATGAAATGATATCAGACGTGAACTTGTCTGTCATTTGCTAAAGTAGTATCCTGTGTCTCGACAACAAAGAGAGTAGTCACTTATTCTCACACTATTCCTCTGTCTAGAAACACAAACAAGAACCAAATATAACCTACTCCAAAAAAAATCACTCCAGACGAGGGTCGCAGCAGTCGCTAAGGACTAAATGTCAGTTCGACGACCTAGAGGTCGTCCACAACGGAGAGAGCAACCTATAGTTCAGCAATTTAAACATAAAAAATTCCCCCCAACCCCTAAAATAAGGTATTGAGGCTTTGTCAACTTTCTGTTTACCAACAAGGAATAAGCCATTTTCGTACACATCCCTCTCACAGGGCGTAACCATATCGCTCCGAAATGGCAAAATGTTTCCTGGAGTGTGAGATGAATCTCGACTCCAGACGCGTCCAAACTCGCACGGATGCATCGATTTTCTTACTCACCTTCTGGGTAAGCTTGTTTTCCTTGGATGAGGTCGATGAACATATTTGTCACATTGTACAGCTGTCCCATGCCCTTAGGCCAAAACTTCATCGAGGCGTTGTATGGCAATCCAGTGGTATTCACTTTAGTGTAACTGACCGCCTGAGAGGCCATCATCTCATTCAACTGACGGTCCAAATCCTCGCTGATAACACGCATCCTGGTTGCGAGGGTATCCTGGCCATGAGCAAAGTGTACACACAATAAAAGTACTGTTATCACTCCAATCAAAAGCCCTGGGAGACAATTACACGCTCGAAAGGAAACCATCGTAGCGACCAGCGCCCGGGACGCGTCGCTAGCGACTGATCACAAGATTCACAAGCACAACTGAAACCTAGCGTGTCGCTCTGACAGATGGAACAAATGGACCGCCCCACCATTCCGCAAATACAAGTTGGAGAGCCAATCCGATGCCTCGATTATCCTGAATTTGTTTGAACGAGGAACGTGGAAAAGAACCGTACACGTTCGCTGGCTCGTTCGTTCCGTTGTTTACTTTGCTCTTCGTTATCGAGAACCGCGAACTTGTGCGCAGTGTTGATTTGACAGGATTTATTTATTATCTCAACAAAACAAAAAACACGAACTCTACTGATTTGATTAGTCAATGGTTAAAAAAATTGAAAATTTTGTGTGGAATAGTGCCATATAACCCTAAAAATTTCGATTCGATTGAAAATGTCTAAAAAGAATGAAAAAATTTCTGTTCAATATCGGAATTTTCTGATAAAACCATATAAATTTCGGAGCCCGATTGAAACACATCATTCAAATTCAGGTAATGTTTTGACGCTATAATATGAAAATAGATAATTAATAAGTTTTACATTTTCAAATAGACAGTAGTTACAAACTTTGATGGTAACTTTTTAGATTGACTAAAAAGTCGTTGCACTCATAAAAATATAAAAATTCAATGATAGACTTTGGTGGATGTGATACCTGAGGCCTGATTAAATTTATTAATCTACTATCTGAGACAAGAAGAAATTCACTATATATGCATACGAGTTAATTAAAGATCTATAGAACCTACCCTGCCTCAGGAATTAATACATCTTAAAAGAAATAGTTCATGCTGTAATAATTGGCAAGGAAACAGGGTTTGTAAGTAATTAAAAAATTTTTCTGCAATTAATGTCGTGACATTCGTTTAAAATTCTTTAAAACATTCCTGATATCCCTTGAAATATCTTAAAGGTCCTTAAAACGACTTAAAAATTCCTTTAAATCTCATTAAATCCCTTTATATAATTTGCATATTTTTTTATTTGAATATTGTTTGAATTAGTTAATAATCATCTTTATTTTTTCAGTTTTCATTTTTTTGAAATTGTCTCATCTACAGATTCTAGACGTGAAAATTCGCACCGACTGTAATTCATTACACTGTTGTCAATCTTGATCTTTTTTTCTGATTTAAAGAAGCTTGATGAATCAATCCTATTGTTTTTTTCTGCAATATTGATTAAATATCGATGAGTTAATTCTCTAAGAGCAACATTTGCACAAATAAGTAAAAAAAAACTTTTCCAAATTAGGAAAACAGGATATGGAGTATAAAGTTGCATCATAAATTGTAGGATTTGAATACACTAAAACCATGTCAATGACAGCTAGTTTCCAATGCTACATAAAAAATGCAATACATTATTGTATCTAGACTCGTAATAATATGCGAAACGGAAAGGGAAAGCTATAGAGCATAAATACACGGCGAAATTTTGTAACGCTCCTGATTATCGTGAGAGTAAACCACATACTCTTGAATGAATGAATCCTTGATTTCCTGTGTCGCAAGATAATTTCATATAGTGAATGCTTCATCATTTTTATACCTCTATTCTTTTACGAAAGATGGTAAAAAAATACAGTTGTAACAATTCTGTAAACGAAGTTTGAGAGGTCGCATCCCTCTAGAAAGGAGTTACAGTTCCTTGTGGTGGAAATTGGTTGGCGAGTGAAACTAGGTCATGACATCGAAAACTGCATTTCGATCGTTGAACGGCCGCATTGCCACTCTTTTTGGTTCTTTGTGACCCATAAACATCAAACAAAAGATTTGGTTTTGGTCCAAGTGATGTAACTCTCATGTCAAATTAGATAAAATTGTCACGAAATCTTTCCGCATTTTAATTTTTCATTATAGGAAAAGTAATTTTCAGACCAATAAATATAATTTTTATCACTTTTTAGACCTTTGCTCGAGATAATTTTGGATTATAAATATTAGGTAGGGAACGACCTTTAAAGTACATACCCAAAGTGTTAAAAATTCAATAAGTCCTTGAATTTTGAAAAGAATTTTATAAACATGCTTTTTTTGCATCTCTAGACTTCCGTTTATACTTGACGAGTTTCTGATTTGTAAATATAAACTGACTTCTCCATCGTACGTTGTAATCGAAAAAGAAAACAATAGATATGAGCAGCAAATCTTGAAATATAAATGCATTTCAAAACGTTCAGGCAAAAGAAGATTGAATTTGAAATCTTGAAAAAATTTTTAAATCCGAAACCTTCAATATCACATAACGTTGTGTTTTTATTATTTTATGCTCTCGGAAAAATTCTATATTTCTGTACTTCCATTTTACACGGACGCTTTTATCACTCTGCAATATCCTCTCCGGAAAAACTTTTGTAACTATCAGTCAGGTCGTCGTTCTGTAGAAGTCAGTCAGAGGTTTGATTATCCTCGTCTGCACAAAACGGGACTACTGAATCGAAAATTACATTCCGGCATGTGGATCGATGCATAAATTAATTTGTGAAAACTAATCAGAATTTATTATGAGAAAGAGGAATCTATAATTGATTTAATAATAAACTTTGTTGCAAACTAGCATTTATGTATTTGATTCTCTTAACGAGTGTTGCATTTAACTAATTTACAGATAACTTAATCTATTTAAAAAATGTAAATACAATTAGGGAACGTTTTAATCATGAATTAATAAATACTTACAAAGTATAAAAGACATTCTTACTTAATTGCATCACTTTTTACCGATTTAATAAAACTATTAAAGAGACTGTCTGAGACTACTATTGACGAATTAATGATTTAAAGAACAATAGCTTCAATAATAATTATTTTAATAGTACTGACAGAGTGTTTCATAAAAGAAATTTCCTGCATGGAATTGAAGTAACTTTGAGTTACATGAAATGACAATGAACTTAGTATTTATGAGGCTGGAGCTCTTAATCTAATAGGCTTCGGTAGCTCTTCGCTACTAGGGAATTCGAAGTTGAATTCTGGTTGCTCCATGGAAAGAGTTAAATTCGGGAACGAATCCATCGAAGGTATTGAAGCTTCAGGTCTGTAAGGAATATAGAATATAGAATCTGTCAGATTTGAACTCAACTAAGTTAATAATCTATGCATGAAAATTAAATGTTTTATACTGACATTATCAGTGGATCTGTAATTTCATCAGTGATGCTCTCTATGACGATACCTTCCTCGTCAGTATTTTCGTCATTTTTTTGATTATCCTGAGACTTGTAACTCGAATGAAATTGGCTGCTACTATTACCAGTGAGAACTAACGTGGGTGTCATTGCGTCTTTTTCGAATGCTGATAACTTAAATTCTTCTTTGGATTGATCTTTACTATTGCTTGAAGGGTACTTATATAATATATTCTTATTGAAATAATGAAGACCAGGTCCAGCAATTTCGGCTCTTTCACTAAAAGAATCATCATCAATTCTGTGTTGTGGAATTAAAGGTCTTGGAATTTCCCCACCAGATTTTCTTTTCGGAGTAGTCCTCACTTGTTCTCTAATCCTGATGGATTCTAAGCTTTCAGAAACGACCGTAAAACTTGGAAGAGTTACAGGCTTAGAATGTAAAGAATCGGAATTAAATACTTTGTAATTGAGATCAGAATAAGTATCTGAAGCTGAATCGTCATCAGTCCAATACTGAGGTCTGGAAGATTCTGGCTTTCTACTTGGCCTGTTTTGATAACCAGATTCAGGTCTCTGAACTGGTCTGTTGTATGAAGAATTTGGTCTTTTTGTTGATCTTTGGGTTGTTGGCTTACTAGCAACTGGCCTTTGATAACTAGAAACGTTTGAAATTACTGGCTGATAGCTTCCTTCATCACCTGGAGGATTCGGATTGTCCATATCACTTGGTTCGTCATTAAATGGTCTATTGTAACTAGGAACATTCTGATCAACTGGATTACCATGCGCTGGTCGTTTGTAATTATTTAAATTTTGATTTGATCCGCTCGTTGGTCTTGTCAAATAACTTGGTCTGTTACCACCTGGTCTCACTGTCCACGAATTCTGTGGGAACTTATCTGGACTATTTTGTGGATATTCAGAAACTGGTTTGACAACACTCTCTTGATTATAATTCGGTCTCTCTCCATTTGGTTTATAATTGCTGTTGTACAAAGTATCGAAGAAAGCATTGTTGGGGACATAATTGTTCACGGGATTAGGATTGAATCCATAACTAGGAGGATTGGGATTGCTCAAATCTTCAAAACTCTGAGGTATGTATGGATTAGACCCTCCAGAAGATGGTTTGGAAGGTTTTGGTTTTGGTTTGGTAGGTTTCTGGGTAGGATAAGATTGGGGTGGAGATGGAGAATCTTGAAAATTTTCATCGTCGAAAAATTCACTTGGTTTCAGTGTCGAGGGTTTGTTAGTAGACTGGGGATTAAGCTGCAAATAAGAATCGTAAATTGAATCTTTCACATAAACTGGAGAGTTGACTGCATAGTTTTTCACGACAATAGTTATATTTTCGTGATTTCCAATTGGTCTTTTCAAGACTATCCTATTTTGTTGATTGATATTGGGTTTCAAAGGTCTCAAAGGTTGTCTCTGCTTTTGTTGAGTTATCGTTCTAGTATCTATTCTTGGAACTGATTCTCTATTTTGCAATGCATCTCCATTTTCTGGAATACCATCATCATTGTCTTGGTGCGAATTAAAATTTTCTCTTCCACGAGTTGTATTCGAATCCTCCGGAAGCAATTCTGCCCAGGCTTGGATATCAATATTTCCAAACCTCGGATCATCACATGAAATTCGACGATTTTTAAAGTCATCTGACAGAAGCATCACAAAAGGTTGAACACTCTCAATATTATCCATAGTCCTGCAAAGAATCTGTGCTAAAGTTGTGCTTCTAATCGTCTGAAGTTGCAGTGGAGTGAATCTGCTTTCTTTATTCGGATTTTCGAACCAGAATCGGTCTCCTTTTTTCAAATTACTAAATTGCTGAGCAATTATACAGGCAAATGTGGGCCCTACTAGTCCACCAACCACTGGTAATTCTGACAAACCAGCAGGGAAGAGATCGATGTCATTTACTGATGAATAGAGCCGTCTCAACTTTCGAGCTGTCGAGCGTTCCATAACTTCTTCAAGGTCTTCCCAATTATTTATTGGTGATAATCCACATGGTTCGCGCCACTGAGTGTAGGGAGCAAGTCCATGATCGCGTCCTCTTTGGATATTTATGGAAGCTAAATCCATTCCAAATGGAAATGATGGAGACTGGAAAAGATGATTGGTCAGCTCTGCACTGATAAATTCGTCTCTCTTTTGAGATGGCTGATTTACCAGACCTAAAATTATACGGTCTAGAGATCCTGCTGATTGGACGTTTGGGTTGAAAAATTCCTCGTGGATTGATACATCTGAACATTGTATAATTTGGATAAATTAGCTTCTTAATGATTAAAACAAAATAATCCTATAGAAAGTACCTACTATTAAAAAGTGGACGGTGATTTCTATCATATCTCAAGAAGCTTCTTTGTACTAGAGAGTGACCAAATCGATATGCAGCTGCCGCAAACTCATTTGCAATATTTGGATTAACACTAGGATCATATCCTTCGGAATATCCTTTCCGTAAAACTTCGAGTTCGAAAATTTTCATGACATCAGGACCTAAAAATTAAATTACAATTTATTAATAAAATAACAAGTTGTATATTTTTTTAGATTAAGCTTGACTTATATTTATTTTCTCATTACCTAATACAATTGGTAAAAATTCTCGATACGTGATGTGTTGTACAATGGCACCGACAATTTTCCTAGTTTCTTGGAACATTTTCTCGTCACTCCAGTGTGGATTTAGTGCTGCGACCTGTGTTGTTATTCTGTTGTGCAATCTTAAGAATACGACATGAAGTGATGTTAATGCAGGATTTTCTCCAAGACGACCATCTCCAGCTTTAAAGCAACTCTGAGATAAAGAACCAAGTTGACAAATATCTGATTCATCTCTGGCATGTGTATGCCTTCGAGATAGAAGCTTGCCATACTGCAAAAGTCCTGAAATTTATATTGGCTATTAAGTCCATTCATAGAGCTGATTTCATAATGGTCTTACCGTCACGAAATATCCGCAAACTATCACTATGCACGGCATTACTACTGTAGACTGTCGATGCATCTAGGTAACTAGTAACTTGGGAAACTTGTTCCCTGGGGCCAAATTCACAATCTTCCCTTGGAGCTGGTCCGCTTCTCATAAACTCGAGACATCTCACCCCGAGGCGACCAAAGAAATTGTCTCTAAGGTTTACAGCAATGGGCAAGCAATCCGGATGCTACAAAAATTACCAGTTATAACTTAAACATGAAGTTCATTAGCATTTAGCTAAATACTAATGAACTTCATGTTTCCTCATTTTCATTACTGCTTCCTCAATAATTGATTCGTAACTTATTTTTGTATGTCTGTAGATATAAGAGAAACCACAAACCATGAATTCTGGTGATTGGAAACCAACTCCACGATCTAGGCAGCACTGTGGTACGGTGCCATTGAATCCTCTGCTTTGGCCAGTGGCTGTGAATGTTAATTAGTTTAAGTAGTTTATGGAACTTCAATTCCAGTTCGATTTAATTGTCGAAATTATTTCATATGTACCTGTGATATCGTGGTCTACAAACTGTCCCCATTGCATTAGCATGTGAGAGACTGAAGCCAAGGGAAGATCGTGATCTTCATGAATTAAATTAGTAACTTCTCTGGCACTTGGTAACAAATCACCGTTCAGTGATCTCCTTACACTTTGAATACCGTCTTGATAAACTGGTGGCAAGAATCTAAAAATGTAATGTTACTTAAAATATTCGTTAAGAATTGTATTGAGGTCGTTCATTATGTTTTTTTTTTCAGATGATTGTTTTGGTTTACCTTTGCATCGTGGACATTGCAGAGCCCCACCAAAGTTTCTGAGGATTATTGCAACTTCCGTCGGCAGTTCTGTATCGTAAACTAGCAGGAGGACATTGAGGAATTCCTCTTCTAGGACACTGGCGATGTAAAGCACTCCTTGTAGAACTTCGAATCATGGAATTTTCTCTTGAAATTTCAGGATATCTAAAAGAAAAACAAAGGTAACTAAAGTAGAGAAATGTTGTTTAAGAGCTTTTAAGAAAATAATGGTAATTTTTCTTCTACACTTACTTGGTGATGAATAATTTTGTTCCTTCCAGAGCAGCGTATCCAAATTTAGCTAAATGTCGAGCTTCCTCGGATTGGTCATTAAAGTTAGCCACGTGGCGTGCTGGATTGTTAGAGCTGAGAAACAGTCCTGAATTTCCAGTTGTATTAATGTAGAGAATTTCATTAATTTATTTTTCATAATTTTTCTTTCATAAATGTTTACTTACCCAATGAATATAATTTTGGTTCTTTAATATAGTAAAGGTCGTTCATAGCCTGCATCCCAAAATTGGCTGCTTCCAAAAGATCCTCTTCCCTTGGTTCAACAATTTCTTCCTTTGTTCGACCTAGTATATTCTCCATCGGTCTCTTTTCCTTTTCTACCTTTTCGCCATTCAGTTTAAGTTTCTGAGCTTCTGAAGATTGCTGAACGAGTGCTACTAAAGTCGGAAGTTTCTCTGACTCCTGAACCAGTTTCGTTACATTCGATTCTGGTTCTTGAGAACTTGAGGAAATTTTATAGTACACGATGCTTTCACTAGACTTGACATTTTGAGATTGATGTTTGTTGTTAGATAATTCACTTCTCCAACTTGGTCTTGCAATTTCTTTTCTCGAAAGGTTGTTTTCGATTCCTCCATTTCTGGAAACCTTCATCATACTGACCTGCTCATTTTCAAATTTTTGATCAATTGGCGATTCCAAAGGTCTCTCTCCCTTGACGTGATTGTTGGGATCTACATGCATAAACACTTTCTCGAGTTCTTCTGAGTCCTCTTGAGGAATTTCCTTATCATTTTGAAAAGTCTGATTTTTCATTTCTAGACTTATTTCGGATCTATTCAAATTTTCATGTGATTGTAAATCTTCCTTTTCTCCTTCCTTTTTTTTAATTTTCTCTCCTGATTGAAATGGTTTGAAAGTTGAATTAAATGGTCTGAGAGTAGAATTGAGTAAAATTGATTCTTCTGTAGCTTGGTTGGTATTTGACCTCTGCTCGGACATGCTGTTTATTTCATTAATCTCGCCTTCTAGAAGCTTTCTTATTTTGCTAATAATTTCGTCGGACAACTGTGAAACTTCAGACAAATTTCCGGCTTCTCGTTTTATCTGACGATCATCTCTAATATCTTCTTTCATCGATTTTCCAGTTTTTCTTTTTTTCTTCTCTTTCTGTAGATTTGGCTTAGATCCATACTTTGAATATGAATTTAAAAATGTTTTAACAGTAGCTTGCTCAACCAGTTCTTCACTATTACTTCGTAGAGATTCATCATTTTCTAACATTATTTGACTTTCGGGTTGATTAATTGGTTGAGAAGATGTTGAGGATTCAAATTTCGTTCCTTGGACTTCATGATCTGTTTCCGGGTTGGAGGATAGTGCCACAGAAAAATAAACTAGGATGATGCTGCAATAAAAAAAATATCCCACGTTTCCGCTATACATTTTAGATGTTCTTATGTAATTTTAATTATTACATTATTTTTAAACCTTTACTTTTACTTTTTTACTTAAACTCTTTGAATGCACTCAAAATTTTTTCTTTTTAATTTCTTTGAATAAAGAGAGTTTTCAATTCAAGATCTTGACCATGACGTTGACTTCCTCACATGTTTCACTGTTCTGCATTTGCAAATGTCGTCACGTATTTTCTGAGTTGAGTATTCGCGAACATGCACATTAAAAGTGCATAATATTACAGGTACAGTTACTAGTACCCCAAGATTTGAGGGAATTTGTTAAAAGTAAGTGGCTTCTAAAATTTTACAACTGAATCAAATTTAAAAAAAAATCAATTTGTCAATTTTTTAACACTGAAAATAAGGATTTTTATTTAAGTAAAATATTAACATTTCAAATCATAACACATTCAATTATGAGTGAGTTAAAGAACATTTCACAATAGTTTCTTATAAAATCTTTTGAACTCACAGATTTCCAAGATGCATAACCCTCGATGCTTTATCAGAGCTTTTTCCTCATTAATTACTTTTGACAGGTCGAAGTATCTTTCAAGTAGAGTATTTCCAACAAAAGAACTGAATTTTGTAAAACGAAGATATTTTAGCTATTGAAAATGGAAAATACCAAGCGAAAACCTTGAAAGAGGTTTTCGAGAGGACGGTTAAGCAAGTACTAACAGGTAGTTAACTGAAAGACTCGTCTGATCCTCATCCACCGAACACGTAAACTGCCCGGGGCAACATAGGTATGGTTTTTTTGTATTCACGTTGTTTTTGCAGATTTTTACTGTTAGGTTTCAGTTCACCCACCTCACGTCCTTCGTTAGTTAATAATTTAAATGGAGAACGTGTTTCCAGTTGTCCTTCGTACTTGGCTTTCCATGTTTCCTTAGAGGGAGTATTAATTGAGGAAAAAGTGAGAAATTATGTTAATCCTATCGGCTTCTCTTCTTTTGCTAATGGTAATTTAACAGTCAGTCGAACGAACTGGTCGACGACCCGAAATTATTATTGAACAGTTGGTCTATGATCAGATCAAAATATTCAGAATGCCCTAGGCTATCTTCATTTTTAAGTGATGTTAGGTTACTATGGCTATTTTATTTTATTTTGTTTTGGAATAAAAAAAATCGAAGACAAATTACAAGATAAATTACAAGACAATTTTTACCGTGAAATGTTCTTTTACTTTTCAACTGCATATATGTTTAAATACCTGGTTAATTTCGGGCAGCTTTTTCTTGAGCTTGCAGATTTGCGATAGCTTTTCCTGATCCATAAAGCACTTTTGCACGAACTTGCACTTTTCTCGTTACGTTGGTGGTTGAACTGCTTGCAGAATTTGAACCCCCATTTCCACCGCCGGGGGTCGAACCCAATTGTAAAGAACTTCCTGTATAATTGGCACCCCTGCAGCTTGTACAACCTTCCGACATATTTTCGAATTTCGATTGAATTTCTCTTCGTGATTCTCCTAAAATAATGTAATTTTTCAAAATAAAAAATTTGGGATATTTAAATTTTATATTATTCTATTTTAAAAACTCTGAGGTTAAAGTTTTTAATTAAGAACATATTAAGTGTAATAAAATTACAAGATGGAAGTTGCAATATGTTTCCAAATGGAGATAATTATCACTATAATTACTCTAGCAATTACACCTAAAATCTACACAGTTGTAGAGTTTAATTGCGCGTTTGAAGAGGGGAAATATATCAAAATTCTTTAGAAAATTACTCACTGCTCTAAATCTGTAGGGAAGGTCATTTACCCTTTTATAGTCATAAGCCAATATTCCAAATTTGGTGGTGAAAAAAGTTAATAGACTGTCGATATTGCACATAAAGTACAGCATGCGAGGAAGTATATTGGGTTGCCTCTCGCTAGGCGATTTAGAAGAAATCGTTGTCGGTAACAGAGATTTGGTAATGTAGAAATGGTTAGATACATAGTTTTGTCTATTGTTAAAAGATAAAAAATTAAATACCAACAATTTTTTATAGAATATATGTAGTTATTTATCAAATTTATAGCTATTGCATATAAAAATTAAATTATCTTTTTCCAAAAATATCTAGGTTGCTAGATTTTCAATGTGAATTTTATTATTCATTTTTATTTAGAGTGTATTAAGGATTCTCTGCTGAAATTACAAAAATACTTGATGAAAAACTGTCTAAAGAGGTTTCTCTGAAACACCAATCTCTCTCTTCATCTATTTGGTCCTCTATATCCCGTATACCATTCACCATAAATCCGGGAGAATCTGGGTTAATTAACGTTAATGGCTATAATAGTAGCTTTACTAGTTAGTAACAATAGCAACATTGCCGGAAGAGGATCTGTTTCGCTTGGTCAACTTTATATATAATTCTTTACTATAAATAAAAGACGAAATCTAAATCAGAATAATTGCAAATTGACAAATATTTAACATTGAAACTGCAAATACTACATTTTTAGTTTAATCTTTAATTCTCACGGATATTAAATAAAATAATAAAAATAAAACGATAAATAAATATTTCGAATATTTGAGGATTCTAACACGAACATAAAAATCAAAAACATACTAATTTTATCAAATTTCTGTATTAATAAATACTAAAGTTTACATTCAAGTTTGCGTAAAAACACACGTTTCTGTGCAATATCACATTTTATGAAAAAATACCCACGTGAAGAGGTGGCGCAAAGTCTAGCAGTGGCGAAAAGGAAGAAAGTGAAAACTTTTTTTTTAAATTTCGCGCCCGTAAATCGAAAATCCTCTGGGATTCCCCGAGCTTTATAGAAACGTTGGACTTGTAGAAAAGTTGAACCGATTCAACGTTGCGCGACTGTAGAACTGATCTGAACTGAATCTCTCGTGTTCCGAATACCCTGTTATGCCTTGGTGATAGGCCTCCACTGGGTACTGCGGTCTCTTCTCTCTTTTCTTCTCTGCGAGGTCCACTGGTACCAGCAGGAGGGGCAGCCTGCTCCACTCTTGACTCTGACTCACGATCGTAAACTCTTGCAACGCAGTCGGTCGCCACTTCCAGCGACCTAACCTTCAATCAGTAAAAATTCTCATGGCGAACGGCCGGACCTTGTGTCCCGCATAATTCTTTCACAACTGACCTCACATGGAGACTCAAGCATAAACAGATATCGAGACTAGCAAAGCCCGCAAGCCTATATGCTGCCGTCCTGATAAAGAAACACGCTATGCCCCTCTGCGCGCTTCGCGCGCCTACCCCCATTAATACTAAATTAATAACATTATTATCATTTTAGAAACTCTTAATTTATAATATGATAGCGAAACAAAGTTCGAATTATAATGACGGAAATCTTCATTATGAATTACTTTGAACGAATAATACAAAAATAACAAAAATTGGATTGTTTGATATCGAACAAAATCAAGGAGAAATAAAAAAATTTAATCTTAAAAATACGGAACTTATAAGTAAAATTAATTTATAACTAATTATTTTATGGGTTTTGCTTCCTCATAGAGGAAACTTTGTAGTGGTGATAAAATCCAGTTTTGAAAAAAAGTTTTTTTTAACATATTTAAATATTTATGTGAAAATTAACCTTATAATGAATTTTAAATACAGAAATTAAAGGATTTTTGAGAGATGAATACATTCCTCAACATAGAAATGTATTTCACTTTAAATAAAGAGGGATGATGGGTTGGAAGAAGGGAAAGAGGAAGAGGGAGAAGATTATTTAATAGATATATTTACAATGTAAAAAATTATTATTTGCAATAAATATTTATTTTTAAATAAAAAATATATATATACTTAATGCTTCCTCTATGAGGAAGAAAGTGCTCATTGCATGTGAACTGAAGTTGATGTAACTTCACAGATAGTTTTTATTGACTTTGAATTCCAAAAAAATATTAAAAAGTCAAATATCACTTTTAAATATTTTTTTAAAATTCAAAGTCAATCAAAATTATTTTAATGTCAACATTCCTTATATATTATTGTTGTAACATTAAAAATATATTCTCACTAACGTATATCACTGATTATTTGGTCAAAAAAAAATTTTTTGAAGAAGTGCTTGGTTTTTTAAAAATTTTTAACTATATCTACAATGCGGAGACAGAAGGAATTTTTTTAAATGAAATTTTAGGGAAGTGTTTTGACTCCCCAAAGAAAGTTTTCATTGCTATTAGAACTTCGCACAAAAAAACTTTTTTTTTCGATACTCCCTAATTGCCTAATATATGTACCATATATATATATTAATATACCAACCCAGGAACAATTAGAAACCGATAATAGTTACATACATACATTTTTAAAATATTGGAAAATGGAACGACTTCAAAGCTTTCTCTATGAGGAAGAAATTACATTTTATTTTATTTGAATTAATTTTTACACGCGTATAACATTATTACTATTAAATTAAAGGCGTCTGAATATTCTTCACTCAACTTTACCAAATTTGCAAAACATATTTTGATTCTGTACGTAATTGATTTGAAAATTCAGGTTGAAGGCACTGAAAACGGTCGCTGTCCTGATTTCCATCATCAGATTTTCTCGAAAATTGATGTAGATGTGTTAATCAAGGCCTAATTATCTCGGAATTTAATTAAAATTTTTAATTATGATTAGCACTATAATTATACGAGTGCTCCACCGCGTGGAAAAAATTTCATTGGCAATTAATAATATAAGAATACAAAATAAGAATGCTATTATTACGTCGTAACCATTTTTTATATATTATGTTGAATTAGAGATTTTTGTAAACTATAGGATCTTTCGAATCTACGAAACAGATGTACTTTAAATTGATTTATGTAACATACGTCTTCGATTTTAACAATCCAAAGTTTAAACAGCTAATCTGCAGATTTCCTGTACATTGGACTTCCTCGTTTTATGTTTCTTATATTCAACGGATCTTCAACAAAGGTTTGTTCTGGGACCCATTCAAGCGTGCCCTTTCGTAATTGTAATTGCTCTTTTGGATTTTTCATATTTTTTGTATCCCATCCTCCCTTCCTTACAATTTCCAACAAGGAGGAAAATCATTCTCTCCACCCTCTAACTTTTAACCAATCATCGACAAGCAATCCAACTCTTCTAAAAACTTGTAACTTTGAAAATGTACAATTTTCAACTGTTCTCAAATACTTCTTTCTATTTGATAGCAAAATTTCATTTGATGGCGACTTCTGAGTGTTGAAAATTCTTAAAATTAGCATAATTAAGATTGATAGCCTTCTAGTCAAATCTTCTGTGATCTACATGTACTCAACACGAACGTTTGCCTGGTTTTTGTAAATGTACAGTTAAAACTCATTGTCAGGACGACGCTTGCCCTGTGGTGACCTCATTAAAGATTGACCGATATATCGCTGTTGCAGGATTACGGTCATTCTCGTAATTTGATCTTGCAAACTGTTGTCTGCAGACTTCAAGTCAATTCGAAAGGTACTTATAATACAACAGTTGAACAGTCTCTAACCGTGCTCCAACCGCACGAAATCTGATTACGAAATGGAGCAGAGCGAACTGTGTCCAACTTGAGATATAAGCTGGCTGCAATGCGACGAAGTGCTGTCGACTATGAAACCATCAACTCCAGTTCTAGGAAACTAATTATAGGATAAAAAATTGCGATGATTAGCGAGTGCAATTAACTTAATTTCCATAAATGTATTTTTCATTAGAAGACAATCTATTGCAGTCGCTCAAGAGCGGGGGTGTCTTATTTGGAACATATTAATTCACTGTAGGGAGGGAGGGGGGAAAATTGACCCCCAATTTTAGTTGCGCACTTTAATTTTATACCTTCTCGCTCTCTTTCCTTTTATTTAATCACTCGAATCGTTCGGATAAATTAATCCGAACTTGTCCGGATTTTGTCTGGGATAAAACTCGAATTCGAAATGAGTCCGATTCAGTCCGGAAAATTTCCGAACACAATCGAATAAATTTCGTACATATTCAGACGCATTTTTAGAAATTTTGAGCGGGGTTTTTATAACAACACTTGCCCATTTTCGTAAAAATCATGTATATCTGTATTGAGCGCAAAAAAGAATGCAGAAAAAAATTGTAGAGTGTCCTGATTTTTAGCTCAACCCACCTGGTTCACCTTAATTATTAATTATTGTTTTATAATCTATAATCAAGTTCCGATTTCCATCTTATCGACTGTTTTTCTTTTTAAGATAACTTTTATTACAAACAAGAGGATTTGGAAGTTTGGGGAATTAATGAAAATGCAGCCAGGAAGGTATAACTATTCCTCCACATGTTTATACTTGTTTATATTTAAATATTTCTTAAAACTTATAAAAGAAACATTTGCAATAAATGTCGGTAAAGTAGGACTTCAAAGGTCATATATATGTCTTTCATTTGATTTTAAAAAATCTGAAATTATCTATATTTGCAAAAAAACATATATCCACAAAAGGTATGCTTCAACATTTTTTATGACAAAATTTGATTAATAATTTCAATTTCTTATCTTCACTTACCATTCTCTTAGCGAAGCAGTTATGTGAAGTTTCAACAGATGACGCACAGATCCTGAAAAATATACAATCATTCATCCCTGGAACAATCGGAAAAGAGAGTGAAATTTTAGATCTTATTTACGTATCCGCAATTGTAAATATTTTTCGCCAGAAGTAGCCAATTTAATTTCGTCTCCATGGAATGGAAGTATATTTTAAGTTTAAGCGTAAAAAAAATTATGGCGTCCATAAACTTGCGAAAACTGAATGTTGATCATATTGTAAATATGTTTGAAGACAAATTATTTTTCCTTTATAACAGAACTTTATAAAAAATTATTTTATATGTCTCCTTTTGTTATTTCCAGTAGAAAAAAACTTAAAAATACATCTTCTTGTCTGCTGAGAAGAACAAAACGCCCTCATGAATACTCATACTATTGACGCCGACGTACTTTATGAGCAATTCGCAAATGAAAACAAACATAGAAAAAGAGCATCCACATTCACAATGTGCGAGAAGTTTTAAACATTCACATGAACGAAACCCTCATTCGCAATACTATTTTATCCAGAAATATTCTTCCAAATAAAAATTTAAAATGTGTTGCAAGTTTCTTGCATTTCAATGTAAATGAATCAATTAATATTTGAAAACTGTTTCTAGTTTAAAAAGCAATCAATACAAAAATTCGTTCATTTTCAACGTTCAGTCAACCACATCATCATCCGCAAGTGATAACAAATATGAATGAACTAAGAACGCCGCCTGAATCGACCTCTTATTCTTTTTCCCCTTGACTTGACATTGTTGGAGGTTCAGGAGGCAAAAATTGTTTCTCCCAGTGATTAATAAGTGTGGACTCTATTAGCATTGATATAATTGCAACGACTTGCTGGAAGTGTGGTGATTTCGGTTCAAAGAAGATATTATTGAGGCCAGAAATATGCGTTCCTTCACGACTTTCATCCCAGCTTTATTATTTAAATCTTTATTTGTGACGTGATCTGAGAGAAGAGTCCTCAGCGTGCAAAAATCGTTTTTCGGATTAAGATCGTTTTAGACAAAGTAACCGTCGCTCTTTAAGATTATGAAAATCATATAAAAATAAGGAGAGGATTTTTATATTCTGATTTAATGTTTTCGTCCGAATACGCTTCTTGGCATTCGACTGTTTTCGTTTGTGTCGTTTTGAATTCGCAAAAAAAATACGGAAATAGAGTGGCTTCTTTGTGATGAATTACCAAATAAGTCGAATGACATTTAATGCTTTCTCCGACCGGATATATCGAATGTCAAATACAACCAATGCCATTCAATGTTGTTTAATGACCGATCAATTTAAATTGCCATGTAACGCCTTCTGCGACATAAAATATATCAAGTTCCAATTCCAATATAGTCAATCAACAATTATTCTCCCCTTACTAACAAATTTTCACATATTTAAAAAAATTAATTGCAATATATATGATTTAGTAATAAATAATAAATAAAATAATAAATTTAGTAATAGTGTATTAAGGACTTTTTATTATTAATACAGAAAGTTATAACGAAATTGTGAGAATAATTAAATTTTCAAGCAAATGTTATCGTTATATTATGAAATTTCCATTACAATGTGAGAACGGAGAAGAGAGAAGAAAAATTACATACAGACATGTCTTCTCTACTTCTTTCTTCTTCTTTTATGCTATTTATTATTTTCTGTAATTTCTCCGCTAGGACGCCACTTTCTCAATCTGAATTAGTAAGAATTTGACTAAGTAAATTAGTAGCCTTACATTTTACTATTGAATTAGTAATTTCTCCAATTTCTACTAAATAAAATAGTAACTCACCTATTATACCAAAGTGAATTAGTAATAACTTACTAATCTATTTAGTAGTTTTACTTACTAATAGAATTCTTCACAATGTGAATTGTTCTTTGAATATCAGTAATGTTACATTTTTTGCATAAATAACTATGTTACTTTTGTCATATTATGTATGAAGCTTTTATAGTTTATTTAACAGATTTTAGAAGATATCCAATGATTTCGAAGTACAATAAAAAATTTTCAGTTATTCTATGCGATTTTAATGGACTTTGTCGAATTTTGAAATTCTTCATGGAATTTTATTAAAGTTTATTAAAATATTTTTATTCTTTTCAAAGGATATTATGGTATTTTAACATATTTTTAAGAATTATAATGAATTAACCATTTTATCGTGGAATTTTAAGATGTTTATAGTAATTTTAAGAAATTTTTAGGGGTTTGAAGGAAATTTAAATGATTATATTATAGGTGAATTTAAAAGATTTTGACACATTTTTAAGGGTTTTTAATGAGCTTTAGGCTAATTTAAAGTTCCTAGCGGAATTTTAAACAATTTAAAACTATTTTGATGACTTAAAAATTTTGGTGAAATTTGAGATAAAAAATTTTGGTGAAATATGAGATAAAAAATTTTTGTATGGAATTTTATCAAGGAATATAAAAATATTTTTATGATTTTAAAACGATTTTATGGAATTTTAAGGGGTTTCTAGTAATTTAAAAAAGTTTTCATAGGTTTTAAGGAAATTTAAAAGATTTTTGAGGGATCTTAATAAACTTTAGGTGATTCTAAAGTTCATATTGCGGAATTTTAAATGATTTAAAGAAATTCTTATGATTTTTAAAAGATTTTGAAATCTTAAGAGATCTAAACATTTATTCTTGAAATTTTATTAAGGGATAATCAAATATTTTCATGATTTTCCAAAAATTTAATGAAATTTTAAGATATTTCGATTAATCATAATGAATTAAAAATTTTCTCATGGGATTTTAAGAATCTAGTAATTTTCGGAAATTTTATAGGAGTTTGATGAATTTGAGGGATTTTAACAAATTTTTAAGGTATTGTAACAGGTGATTTTACCGATTTATAAAGATTTTTTATTACTTTCAAAAGATTTACCATAATATTTTAAGATATTTTCAAGAATTAAAATAAATTATAAATTTTTTCGTAGAAATTTAAAGGGATTTCTAGTAATTGAAAAAAATCGTCAAGGACTTTAAGACAATTTAAAGGATTATTGGATAAGTTAAAAAAAATTTAATGGGATTTTTAGGAATTATAGATATTTTAACATATTTTTAAGGGATTTTTACGAACTTTTATGATTTTAAAGTTCCTGGCGGATATAAAAATATTTTTATGATTTTCAAAAGATAGTATGGAGTTTTAAGATATATTTTTAAGGGGTTTCTAGTAATTTTAGGAATTTTTAGGGACTTTAAGCGAAGTTAAAAGATTATCGGGGAATTATAAAAAATGTAGTTTTTTTTAGAGATTTTGACAAATTTTTAAGCAATTTTAACGAACTTTAGGTGATTTTAAAGTTCTTCGCGAAATTTTAAGCAGTTTATAAAGATTTTGCGAAATTTAAAGGTATCTAAAAATGTTGAAGATATATTTTATTGAATATTATTACTATTTAATTTAGTAAGAAGTTTAAAAAAAATGTAGTTTGTCCTTGTTTCTAATGGAATTAGTAACTTTATACTAATTTACCATTTCTAGTAAACGACTTCGCATGATTTGAATTAGTGAAAACCTACTATTAATTAGTAAACTTGAACTAATTCAGATTTAGAGAGTAAGGGCTCTTTTCTCAGATCGCGTCACATTTTTTCAAATTATTGCAATCATCGCCGTTCATTCTCTAAGAATTAACAAAAGTCACATTCTCGCCCTGCGCCAGAATGCCAATTTATATTCTGCATTCTTCCATGTCAAAAACAATGCTAGATTTACTAGCCAATGCTTCAAGGAGTCAATGGTCATCTCTGACTATTTCGTAAGTTTCATGTCTCGGTTAGCACGAGTAATAAATCAAAAGATAATAAAATTGTGATTTATATAACGATGGATGGAGATTGGAGACGCTTAATGGGCGGTCCCGGATGACTTTAGGAACATTGTAAAATATAATAAATATTTTTACAAAAGATACTGCGACATAAATTTCATTAGGTGGTCAACGTCCTGCCAATAGTGAGCTGTATTGGCATAAACTGCCTTCTTCATAAAAAGTAGGCCAATAAGAAAGCCAACCTGTTTCTTCACCCGTTCGAATGATATACGAGCTTCGATCGGGTAAATGAACTAAATAAAATAAACTCCTCGAAGGATCGTTCACATCATAGGTTCACGGGACTCACCTTCCTCCACTGCATCAAAATTTGGGTAGGTTCTTGTTTCTCAAGTTAAGAACCTGAACAGCTCATATTTCTTATCATTTCACTATTGCGCATGTTGACTATTTTCAATGGTAAATTCAGCCATTTTATTTTTTGCCTGTGCACTTATTTTTGTATGTTCCAAAGAATTATTAGTATTCCACTATTTCTACAGTCAAAAAACAGTTTCTTCTCACAGCTACCGATGAACCTGTAACTCAATCTCTGTTATTTTCTTCTTCTAGTACAGTTCTGTGACCTGCATGTAACAACTATTACAGAATACTGTTATTTTTTTCTTGTGGAAATTTGACAAATTCAGTAACAGATTCTTAAAAATTTTCGAGCTTGATAATATTCGCAGCAATATTACCCGAATTTTAAATGCATAAGGATTTGATAACTAGGAGAGAGAAAAATGACTGCAACCTCACGATTTGATTGGAAAAGACGTGTGTTATCCTTACGCGGATAGGACCCTTCTTAAAGTTAATGATTCGGTTATTGTAAAGGGTGGTGGAAACGAATGGTGGGTCTGGAGTAGAGTAGGAGAAGTGCTGGAGAAGAAGGCGAGGATCAGGCTGTTCAAGAAAGCGAACTTGATTCCAGTTCGAACTCTTCGACTCAATAGACATACTTTCCTAGTACCGTTCGGGTCCAATCATCAATCAATTAATTAATAAATAAGTCAGTCAATTGATCTAATTGATCGGTGGTAAAATTTAACTGATTTCTATCGCGAGATTATCAAGCGAATAATTTAATCACCAATCGTCACTAGACCAGCCCTCATGTTCATCATCTGGGGGTTGCCTCTACGTCGCACCCCATCCGCAGCTTCCACCAGCAGTTTACATCCCTTGCCCACCTTTTTCAAAAGTACGTAATCCATCGACATTTTAAAAAATTCACCAAGAAATTATTTTTAACTTGAAAAATGGATATTCAAACTTAACATCTAGAGAATCGAAAAATTGAATTACAAATATATTCACCCTAAATATATAAATCACGATATAATGGTTGAACATCCATTTTTCTCAGTGTAGGCTTATATATGAAAAAATGAAGTTCTGTTTTTATTCGTAGAGAATTCATTCT
>JAUESI010000015.1:2259413-2299902 GCA_032275145.1 Synergus laeviventris | reverse complement strand
CTCATTTTCCTATTCTTTTTCTCGCTCTTGCAAGAAATCCCAGAAAAATAGACTTTCTAGGCTCCAGATGAAAAGTTCAGATGATATTTATCAATTAATTCTGATTTGATCCTTATTCTATTTTTTAAATTTAAATTTTACTAGGCGTGATAAATTTTGGATGGACATCTGGATACAATTAATTTCCAGGACGTTTACAGGTTGACCTCTGCTGTCTGAAAACAAAATTTCCGATCAATAAAATTACAAAAAAAAATCATTTAATCTTAAATATTTCTAGTTTGTAATACTTGACTAATATTTGTCGCTAGAGTAATAGGCATTCATTATTAATTGTTTGTAGATATTATTATCAATTCCCTCTGCCATGCTTATAAATATTCATAAACAATGTATATTTAATGCATATTATTCCTGGTATGAATTTCAGTAAACAGGCTCATTTTCCTCAAGGAGAAATGGTGCTAAATTTAGTTTGAACCGAAAAATAAAATAAAGTGATTTCTGATATTCCTCTTTTTTCATCAGTAAAGACAATTAGTATTAACTCGTGAGAGACATATAAGGGATTGGATCGATTCTTCTTCGTTGAATTTTTATTGCAGTTATATGTAGAAAAAAAATGAAATATTTAGTAACTCTTTCTGTCTTTTTTATGTATATAAATATAATTTTATCTTAGCCGGTTTTCAAATTTGATAAGCGATCATTTAAAAAATACTTATTCTTTTAGGACTATTTGAGTGACATTTGTCACTCTTAAAATATAAAGTTTTTCTCCTGAAACTAATTCCCAAAAAAAATTTACAAATTGATTAACTATTTAATTCCTGTTTCAAAAATATGACCAATAAAAAATATTGAAGATTTCATTCCAGTCAAGAGAGTCTGATTGCAACTATCAAAAAATCTATCTTATGTGGCCTATTTTCTGACAACTGTAGTGTTCACAAGAAGTGGATGGAAAGAAGGGACGTTGTATAAAAACTGAGGGTGGAAAAAGAGGGTAAATTCGTTTCGAAGTAAACCGATTATGACGCTGATTTATATCAAATAGCGAATTATTTTTTGATCCCGGAAGAAAATTGTAATAGAAATCTAAAAGTACTTTTTATTAGAGCAAAATGTATATTACTTAAAACTCATTAAATAATAAAGTATAATAGTATCGATCCAAATCGAGTGCACGCAAACAGTAGAAAAAAATTTATAAAAACATTCAACTATTATGTTTTATATTATCAGATATAGTTTACGGTGCAGGATATTTTACAATTGAAGCATTAAAGAAATAAAACACAGTGTACATAATTTTTTGAATCACAAAAATACTATAAATATTAAATAAATATAAAATAAATCATAATAAACAATATTAAATAAATCTTAACCATAAGAATACTAGCAAAAATTTACCCGGCGTTGACTGGGATTTTAATAGATTCTAAATTATTTTGAAGTATTTCAGTCTGTTTTAAAAGTATTTATGGGATTTTATGGAGACTTTAGAGAATTTTAAGAAACTTTAAGGGATTTCAAGAGAATCAAAGGATTTTCAAGTGAGTTCATGTCTTTTTAAGTGATTTTAAGAAATTTCAAGTGATTTTTACAAGAGTTCAAAAGATTGTAAAGATTTTCAAGAGGTTTCACAAGATTTCACGGTTTATTGAATGACCTGCAGAGATTTATAGTGATTTTTAATAATTTCCCACGATTTTAATTATTTATAACAAATTCAAGGTATTTCAGGAGATGTGAGGTGATCTAAGCGATTTCAAAACATTTAAAACGATTTCAAGACATTTAGAATGACTTTAAAGAATTTCAAAAGCTTTTAAAAGATTTATAGAAAGTTGAAAGGATGTTAATGAATTTCAAGGGATTTTCAAGAGATTTCAAAATATGTTAAGCTTATTTTGACTTAATAATATTTCCAGAGATTTAAAAAGGTTCCAGAAGATTTTTTGGGATTCGAGGAATTTTTACAAGAGTTCAACAAAATTTAAGGATTTTCAAGAAAATTGTAGTGATTTAAAAGAATTTAAAGGGATTTTAGGAGACTTAAAAAGACTTTAAAGAACTAAAAAAAAATTCAAGGTATTTCAAGTGATCTTCTTTCTAAACGTGAATCAGTGAAAAATCAGTGAAATTTCATTGATTCCTAGTCAAATTCCACTGATTCTCAGTGACTATTTTCTCACGACTTTATTCAGTGAAGAATCTACTGGAAATCAGTGAAAAGGCACTGACATTTTCAGTAGTTTAGTAACGATTACTGAAAATTTCAGTAACTTCTCACTGATTCTCAGTGGTTTTTCACTGAATCAAATCTTGAAAAGAGTGTCACTGAATACCCCTGAACTTCTACTGATTCAATTTTAGACAGTTAATGAATTTCAAAGGAGTTTAAATATTTTAAATATATTAAACCATTTTTTTTAATTTCTAAAAAATGTGATTAAGAAATATTTAAACTAGCTGTGAATTCGACCTCGGGTTTGCCTAAGCTTTGAATTTTGTTATTTGAAAACTTATAGGTATATATAATATAAAAACGAAATTTTTCAATATTAGAAATAACCATAACTTCCTTAATACAATTTTTAAATCCAATATTTTGAAAAATCTTTAGGCACGTTTAGTTGTGCACATAAACCACATAAATTTGATCAATTTATCTACGAAATACAATTTATCTTCAATTAAGTTATAGTGTCCATAAACAAACTGGGAACATAAAACAATTGATTAGAATATTGTATTAGATATTTATCAACTGAGGAAATTATAATTAAACAATTTAAAAAATATTGATGGAGAATGTAACGACTGGAAAGTTTCCTCTGTGAGGAAGCAAAAATAAAAAATAAACTCACAAGCACTAACATCTTTAAAAAATCCTCAAGAAAAATTGATGACGACATTCATTTGTATATTCATAGATTTTTTTGTAGACCTCATCTATAAGCTAAAATAAATAGCTTAACTTTAACATTTGATAAGATCAGAATAAGATGAAGATTTCTAAAACAAAAGTTAAAAATTCTACAGCTCATTAAAACCCTTGTTCCGAACATCTCAACTTTTCTAATTCCATATCCGAGATGTCCTTGGAACTTCTTATCTGCAAACTCTCCACTACCCTGAAAGAATAAACATCAATGAGCTTTCCCCAGAGCCCTAATAGTAAACTTCCTTTTCTTAGGACAACAAATTCACGAATTCACCCCTGATGAAAAAATACAAGTACAGCAGTTTTCTCCCACAGTTGTCTCCCACTCAGCATGCATCTAGTGACTATCCTCCCACCCTCCCTGTCTGGCCCTCGACGTCTTTCCCTCCCTCATCGAGCTATCAGTCAGTCAGTCGAGCTGCTAGGCAAGCCTGCGAATTACAGAGGTCCATCGCTACCCCTGCAACGCCTCCCTTTTTTCACTCTTTGGTAGCTCTTGGTATGTGCCCTTCTACCATCTTCCAAATTCTCCCCCTTTCATTTCCACCCCTGAGTGTAGTTCAGTATTCAACCACCGCCTCCCGTTAATCCGTCGCAGGTCAGCACCACGCCAGGTGGATACCGGAAGGGCGGTTCGGGTCTTCCGAAGAGGAACGAGAGAACTCACAATCAGAAGAATTTGAGGGTTGTTCAAGGCAGCCCTAGTGCACCATGAGCTGTCAGATTCATTGGATGGATTGTCGTCGTAACGACTGAGGAGGTCAGTGGTTCTTATCGTTGTGCTGTGATTAAAAATAAAAATGGAGAACAAAGTGTGCCGTGTGCCACATCCGGGATATGACACGCCACATCCGGTCGAATAGAAGGCTACATAATCGAATCGACGATTCCGTGCTTCACGTATACCCACACCCAGCCGAGAACATGTGCGATAGTAGCTAGGGCAATGGCGAGGCTTGAAATTCGAGGCTAGATCAATAACGGACTGCGAGAAGAATTCCACGACGCGCTCTCGACAAACGCTCGATTTTCTCGAGTTGAGGTGAAGAAGAGGTTGAGATAATCTTGAGACCTGGAGGCTTCTGTGAATAGGCATCGAGAAAAATCGGTTTTTGTGGGTGGTAATCAGTCACGATGAACGAATTCAAGCACACAGCCTTAGGCGAACGTTCGAGCTAAGGACGAGAAAATCGAAGACCCACTTTCCCCTGGAAAAATTCAGAATTGAGGAAGGGTTAAAAGTTGATGTAGGTTCCAAGTGATTATGCAGCAGCCACTGAAATACGAGAATAGATTTCCCAGTCATTTGCCGATTTTTTTCCGGGTTATTAAAATTTGTCAAATTTTAAGACAAACATAAGCGATATTTTTGCTGTAGAGGTTAACGATTTTTCTTAACTTTCATTTTAAATTTAAACAATTTCGGCTCTCACCATATAAAAGTGTGCACTCTTGGTTAGCTCTGAGAATTTTTTCAGACGTTTATATTAACTATTGAAAAAATGACAGAATATTTTTGAGAGAGGTGACGAATTGGAAAACTTGCCCCTAGTACGGGGCAAGTTAGCCAAGTGGGCGGGGTAATAATTAATAAAATAGTCTTGTCATTAATTCACGAGTCGTTTATAAAATTTTTATAACTTTTTTGACATTAAATTCTAAGTTACCATAATACATTTTATTTTTCTTAGCTCGTTTTACCAAAAGTTTTTTGTTGGTCGAAGCCACCGATGTTGAAACTTTTCATTCCAATGAAGCGATTTTTTTTAAGCACATTGGCCAACTTGTCCTAAAGAAAATTGGTCAACTTGCCCCGGCTATGTTTTTTAAAATTAAATTTTTGTATAGGTTGAGGAACCCAAGCAGTTTTTCAAATATATTTTTGCAAGGCTGCGAAATGCAGTGAAATCACAGCGGAAAACGCTGTTAACATTTCCATTGTTTGAAAAAAGAGCCTTAGCTAACTATCTCCAGTCTCCCCTAAATTGTGGAGAATGAAATAGTGGCATAATAAATTTTTACTTTACAAGATATTCTTTTAACATTTATTTGAGAATTACTTAAAATATTTTCGTAATTATTGAACAGACTGAAAAATTGACGAATGAGGTCAAGTAAAAAAAGATTATGTAAGTTCTGGAGGATTGGATATCTTTTATGAAGAGCAAATCTTCAGTTTAATTCTAAGTTTTTTAATAATCTCAAAGAATAGAAATAAGAATTTCAAAGAACTTGGATTTTAATACGTAAAAGCATAAAATCACCAAAATATACCTACTTAAAATTCGTTTGCTTCACTTTATAATAATCTTATTTTAAAGCAAACATAGATCAGTCAAAAAAATCCCACTTGAAAATTAAATCTCACCTTTAGCATTATTTTTTTTTGTAAAACGATTGAAGGGTCAGTGGACTCCCTGATCGATTAAAGCAAATTCTGTAGTAATCTGTCTACCTCTACGTATCGTCTGTGCTAGGAATAGAATCGAGTTGAAACAGAACAAGATTGAATCGTTGATGGAAAGAAAAAAAAAGCTTACCATAAATTCAATTTTATAGTTTTCGAATATTTTATAGTCAAATGGAAATACTTTGAAGAGTTTTTTCAAGCCGAAATCCCATTTCAGCATTCGCTTTTCATTTAGTAATTTTCCCGGTCTTTTCTGTGAAAACTCATTTATCAGAAAATAGGAACTTGGATGACGTATAATTTTATTGAGCGACCTTCCCAATGAAGCAGAGTCGTAATTGATTTATTTCTTTAAAGGCAATACACATTTATACCTTCTGCTTTTCTAATTCACATTTACTTCACTGAGCTATATACATATAAATCTCTTAACTATCTCTCTTAGCTATATATGTGTAGAATAAATTATAATGAATGTACTAAAATAATTCGATTTAAAACATAACATAATTAGCTCTTTGGTATAAATTTAAAGAATCCTACAAGCGAAGAGTTTTCGAGTTGGTTTTGTCGCATATTATTATTTCAATTTCATAATAAAATTTTAGCAATAAAATATAACTTGTATTATTTGTTTTAATATAATTTTATTTTTAACTACTATAGTATGCTCCAAATCTGAGTTCAGTATAGGAGTTAAAGTTCAATGTTTGGAAATATTGAACAATTTTAAAAGTTGGCAGTGGTTATCAAGGGGTGAGTGTAATGTTTAATCAAAGTCAAGGAAAAAGAAAAGGGCCTAATTTTACGAGACCTTGTGAACTATATAAATAATGAACCTTAAACAGTGTTGATGAAACGAAGTAGCTAAGAATTATGAAATTGTGAGTAATTCTCAGACACCATGCGGGCATTGCATAATAGAAAATAAAGTATTTCCAACATACATTTGTGATTGTAGTAATCATAAATATTTGCATAGATACCTATATTTAAAATTATACGTCTTTCTTTCAAAATTACGTAATATTGCCGATGAAAACAATTTATTCCGACCAGGTTCGTTTTTTCCATATATTAAGATGAATTAATCCTGTATATATCGTGTATCTAAATTCGAAATGTAGATTTACATTATTCAGACGAACAAAATATTATTCACAGTGCCTTTAAGTTATAAAAAAAGGGTCGTAAACACATACATAGAATATAGTAGTAGAAATAGGATTCAGCGAAGTAGAAAAAACGGGCTGTGGTCAGACGTCGTTTAGGAAATACTATATAGCCATTGGTCGTTTATATCCGTCCATATCCGTCCCCACAAATTTATTCCGCTTTGTGAAATGTTGTTAGTTACTCCAATGACACTTTTCCTAATTCGAGCGATAAATTCAATGCCACATGTAGGCAAGGGCACTATAGCAAATGGGCCAAGTTGATAATTAACATGTTACTGTTTTGCCTCTACATATTTATCAATTCATTTATCAACAAAAAGAAAATGTTTGCTGCTTAATATTCTTACTTTAACATTTGAAACTGAAATTAGGATTATTTTATTTCACATAAAATTATAGATTTATAACGGAAGTTGAGAAGCTGATAGTAACTAGGTCGACTCTTATCATGTTCTGTAAACACTGCTGAATGTTTTCAGTGCTTCGAATCTCTTGCAGTATTTCTTTGAAATTCACAAAAACTTTTTGCCCTAACTGAAAAAAATGGTACGTAGATAAATTAGCTAGATAATTTCCAGATATAGCAAAAGCTATATTTTCTTGGAATGACGAAATCCAGCTAAACCATTATTTTCAGTGCTGCTAGATAGAAACTCACAAAGCTCATAAAAACTGACTTCTGAAATTCCTTGGAGGCTTTAAACTCCAAGTTTCGGGGAAAAATACAAGATTCCTTGGAAGATATAGGGGTGGAAGATGAAGCAGAGGGAAGGGTCGAAAGAAAAGTTGGGTGCATTGTGCTTCTTATAGTTTTCGTTGTGGGGTTTGTGGGGAATGTAGTTAGGGTCGATGAGTGAGTTTTCCGTTATAGTCGCATGTGGGTTTCCATGTGCATGATACAGAGAAGCATTTGTTTAAACTGATACCCGACAATATTGAAATGAACTAAATGACAGAAGATTTGCATTTCTGGGTTAGACGTTAAAGCCCGTACGAGTACGTATGCGTTACAAATAACAACCGGAATGTCCTATTATCATTCTACTTGTTTTCCGACACTCGCGTGTGGAAATAGTCGAGAAGCAATAGCTTTAATGTTTAGATATACATAAAAACATATGTCAGTGAGTGTCAGGTGCCTCATTCTCTGGAAGCTTGAGAGCTTGAAAGAGCAAGTGAGCAGTTGGGCTCGTGAAGGTGCAAGAAGGACACCAGAGACAATCGATATATTTGCACTGTGGCGGCCACGCACGTCTTTCGTTCGTTCAGTTAGTTTCCTGCAGGCAGGGACGATTCACGTGGAAGGACGTACATAAATGCGAGTGGTGGATTTTATGTGTTTTTTTTTCAAGCTGATTGTAGACACGTGCTTTTTTCTTATAGTGATGTTAGTGTAATAACGTAATAACGACAAATTTTCTAATTTTCTAATTCATCAAAGTAAACTGTACAGGTGTAGAGTTCCAAATTTATATATCAGAAAAGGTTCTCTAAACTTCGAAACCATACCTTGTAAGTCTCAGAATTTACACTTTATAAATTCGTTGAATCAGAATGTTTGAAACTTTGAATACATTTAAGCTTTTAAAAAGTTGAATCTAACTAAATTCAAATTTATTCTTTGTTTTCTTTTAAATTGGAAATCTTTAAAGAACTATTCAAATGAGTGAATAATGAACATTCAAGTTAAACGAGTTAAATTTTGAAAAGATAAAGTGTGTAAAGTCGTAATAAACTTTAAACAGAGTATAAATTGTATTTTAAGAAAGAATAAAATCGTCTTACAAAAATTTGCCTGTTTTTCCTCTATGCGAGAATATTCCAGCTTGTTCGTGTTTCCAATTAAAACAAGTCGTCCATTTTAATTTAGGTACAACTATGCAAATGAAGAAAGATAAATTGCTAAATTTCAGTAAGAGTTTCAGAGTTCTACTTTCTGTTGAACATACTTGAACGTACACTAGGGAAATGAGGGCAAATTTTTTTTTTGTAAAAAGAAACATAACACATTTTAACCATTACAATTAGGGTAGAAGTTAATGGGTTGCAGTGTTTGCTTAACCTAGTATAAGTACTTCTGAAGACAAAAAGAATTACTGTGTAGAAAATGGAATAATGTGGTCTTGTGTTAATTGAAAATTTAACCGAATTGACTGGAATTGGTTCAAGAATTGACCTGGAAAATATGAAAACGGCCTGTAATTTTGAAACCAGATTCTAGAAACCTAGTATTGAAATTTACAATGTGAAATATCGATTGAATTTTATCAACGTCATTGAAATTTGATTGCAGCTAATTTAAAATCAGAATCGCCAATAGAGATAATCTTTTACACAGATAAAGTGGAGTAAAATGTTTTTGCGCTTCTTCCTGTATTATTTTTAAATAATCAGATAAAGTGAAACGTCAACTCAGCGAATAGATCATATTTAGAGGTTCACAGGTCACGAGAAATCAAACATTGATTTTCCTAATTTAGCTCCGGATACCACACTCTGAGCATCACCACATTGAACGATGATAACTGGTGTGTCGTTCTATCTGCTTAATTTTTCCGGTTAAAGACAAATTCCGGACTTAGTTAAGTTTTGTATAATGTTATCTACTTTTAAAAAAATTTAATTTTTACTTTTTTTAAAACAATAAATCCTTTTCTACGCCATTATGCAAAATCAATTATGATATAATTTCTTATACGTAGACATAGTTTAAATACTTCGCGTAAATTAGTGTAATAACAGTTTAGTAACTTGCCCCTAAAGTATGGACCAAACTGGGCTCGATGACACGGCAACTATGCTTCCCTCGTTATGGCTTTTATATATAACTTGAGTCAGGTGCTAAAACAGTCATAAATGTCTCTTAGGTGTGTGGAGGGTTATTAAAGGACTATTATAGCGTTCGAGGTACACGTCCTAATGAGGAGGTTTAAATTAGTAAGTGTACCGAGCAAATACTAGGGGATGTTAACTTCGAGTGTTTATTCGGTAGTTTCGGTACTACGTGAATTTTGAGTTTTAAACAGTAATATAGCAAAAAAAAATAATGTTCTTGAATTCTATTTTTTAACAGAATTTAATTAATTTATACTAATAATAGGTAATGCAGCTCTAATTTCTATTTTTTAGATATTAGTTCTCTTTAATTAAAAAAGAATTCTAGATTGCACCACTTTGGGGCAGGCCAAGTGAATTTAAATAAATGTGTACAGCTAGCTGACTAGGGATGGGAACTTTTTTCGTAAAAGACACTTTACTCAAAAAGTATCTAATTAAAATATTTTGTGTACCTATGATTACAGGATACCAGATCTAGGAGTCAAGAGTTCCTAGAGGTGTCCCTCATCACGGTGATTCCGTGACCACGTGGAGACGGCAGGTCTGAATCAAAGAGAAGCCGGTCCTCCGAGGTCGAGGTCGGCGTCGGCGACCCCTAGAACATGATAGATCCAAGCTCTTCGGAAGAGGAGAGTGAGGAGGACCAAGGCCTTCACCACGGGGGTGGCGGCGGGGGCCGTGGCGGAAGTGGTAGTTCACACGGTTCCCGCCACCATGCTGGTAGTAGAGGCATGGGCCCGGGTTCCGGACCTGGCGGAAGCATTGGTTCGGCTGGTCCGGGACTCACAGGATCTCCTGGCGGCTCGAGTCTTGGAGGTCAAGCCAGGTCTACCGAGGCTCATGGAAGATCCGGAGGTCAGCTGTCAGCGATCCAGCAAGAAGCCGTTGCCAATGAATTAGACGTCCCCAACTTGACCAGCGCCAGGAGCTCGCTTTCACCTTCTATGAGCGCTGCCCAGGATGCAGCTAACTATGCGAAATCCGCCCAAAGACCCACGAGTCCTTCTCCGTCGGTTGCCAGCGAGAAGACTGAGGCTGAACTCCTGGTATGAATAAAAAATAGATATTAGTAAGAACCTCTAATTTATTATTCATAATTGACATCAACTGAATATCTACCCAAATTAGTTAAAATTGAAGAGGACGTCTACTTTAATGTCTACATTTAGACAATGAGGGTTTGTAGAAGAATAAAAATGGACACTAATGATGCATCATCCAGATTGATACTTGTGAATCATCAAGGGACCTCCCATAGTCTTAGAATAGAATATACTTAATTTAGTGTATGAATACATAAGTGGGAGCATCACAGTTATATTCTCTAATTGTATTATTCTGACCTAGGACAAACAAGAGAGAGAAGAGGAGCAGAGAAAAACACGAATACAACTTTACGTGTTCATTTCGAGATGTATAGCTTATCCATTCAATGCCAAACAACCCACAGATATGACACGAAGGCAAATGAAGATCACGAAACAGCAACTAGAGACACTGTGTTCCCGCTTCCAGGTAATTACTTCCTTTTTTTAGAAGCAAAGTTTCATTCGATTGAATCATCAAAGAATAAATAGATTTAATCTAGAGTATAAAATCATTATAATGATTTATTATTGGAAATCTTTGAATAAAATAAATTCATTGTTTCTTTGATGTAGTTGAATGGACTCGATTAATTTTTAGATATATATTTTCAATATCACTGACGCTTGAAACCTTCCAAGGCAAAGTTTCAATTTCCAAGAAGCCCTACGATATCGTCTTATAGGCGTGTTCCGCGTTCTAACCTTCGCCTTGGAGCATTGATTCTAAATTTGTAGAGTTAGATGAGATGGAAAGATTGTATAATAGCAGTCTTTGAAGTTGCTTTATTCTGTTTGTAATTGGTGAATGATGAAATTTCAGGCTTTTTTGAAAGGAGAGTCGCCCATCATTGCAGACGAAGCCTTCCACAATGCCATACAAAATTATTTTGATGTATTCCTAAAATCAGAGAGGGTGGTCAGAATGGTACAAAGCGGTGCATGCTCACAGCACGACTTCCGCGAGGTCTTCAAGAACAATATCGAAAAGCGTGTTCGCAGCCTCCCGGAAATCGACGGGTTAAGCAAAGAGACTGTTCTTACGTCCTGGTTGGCCAAATTCGATTGTATATATAAAGGCACCGGTGACGAGGACACCAAGAGGCCTTCCAGGATGCAACAGCAGTCCTTAAATTCCGAACTGATACTGTCAAAGGAGCAGCTGTACGATATGTTTCAGCAAATCCTTGGCGTTAAAAAGTTCGAGCATCAGCTTCTGTTCAACGCCCTCTTGTTGGACTCAGCCGACGAACAGGCTGCTGCCATCCGGAGGGAGCTGGACGGTCGCGTACAAAAAGTAAACGAAATGGAGAAGGTAGGTTTTACATTTTTGTCTCAAAACCAATCCTGTAACAAAAACTGTTTCTATAAATTGGAAGTCTCAAAATGAGTGTTTAATTTTAAGGATATAAAATATGGATTCCAAAATATTTCAACAAATTTCAATATGTTTTGAATATATATTAAAGAATTCAGATATTTTTCAAGAGTTTTAACAGCTTTTAAAGAATACAACAAAATTTCAAAAAAATGTCAAAAAGCTTTGAGTGATTTCAGAAGATTTAATACTTTTTGATATTTCAAGGAATTCAAGAGACTTAACAGATTTTGAAGAACCCAAACAAATTTTTTATGTTTTCAAACTACTTGAAAATCTTGACTCTTGATTCTTTAAAATTTCTTAAAATCTTTTGAAATCCTTTCAGATGACTTGGTATTTTTGAAGTCTTATGAATATCTTTAAATTGGTTCATATACTTGTAAGATTCTGTGCAATTTTTTAATATAATTAAAAATGTCTTGAAATACTTCAAAAAAAATTTTAAATTACTTGAAAATTTTGAAACTATTCTAAATGAGAGAGAGAGAGAATGTGGCTTCAGATTTCGAGAATCTATTTCCAATACAATCGCAACAAGGTAGTCTCGTAGTTTGAAGTTTTGGCCCTAACTTGTTTCTTAACTTGTTTCTTAAATTGCAGAACCGAAAGCTCATGCCCAGGTTTCTCCTAAAAGAGATGGAGTCGCTCTACATTGAGGAGCTCAAGTCGTCTATCAACCTGCTAATGGCTAATTTGGAGTCCTTGCCTGTCTCCAAGGGTTCGATAGACAGCAAATATGGGCTGCAGAAGCTGAAGCGCTACAACCATCGGGGTGAGCGCTCCCGCTACCGCAATCAGGGTTCTCTCGCAAAACTGGAGGGCGACTCCGCTGATTCCGACCCCCAACTCACAAAAATGGACGTTGGTCTGACTTTCCAATTGGAAGTTATTGTTATGGAAGTCAAAGGCCTTAAGAGTCTCGCGCAAAATAGAATTGTTTATTGTACTATGGAAGTGGAAGGCGGCGAAAAACTGCAGACTGATCAAGCTGAAGCCTCGAAGCCTATGTGAGTCTTGAATTATCAAATTGAAAATTCACCTACACTCTTGTGGATAACAGTAAACTATAAAACAACATTTTTCAACAGGTGGGACACTCAGGGAGATTTTTCAACTACTCATCCTTTACCAATCGTGAAGGTTCGATGTTACACCGAAAATCCTGGAATGCTGGCTCTTGAGGACAAGGAACTAGGCAAAGTGATTCTGAAGCCTACTCCGATGTCTAGCAAAAATCCTGAATGGCATCGCATGACTGTCCCAAGGAACTGTCCGGATCAGGATCTCAGGATAAAGATCGCCTGTCGAATGGACAAGCCGTTGAACATGAAGCACTGTGGTCACCTTTACGCCCTGGGAAAATCCGTCTGGAAAAAGTGGAAGAATCGGTACTGCGTGCTGGTCCAAGTCTCGCAGTACACGTTTGCGATGTGCTCGTATAAAGAGAAAAAAAGCGAGCCGTCGGAAATGATGCAGCTCGATGGCTATACAGTGGACTATATCGAGGCCGTTTCTGCCAACCTTATGGCTGGCATGGATTTACAGGGTGGAAGGTGCGTCTTCTCGTTCCTAACGATTTGTCACGATACACTTCTTTACGCAACTGCTAACTGGTATCCTCAATCCAAAATAAGTCAAAATTCACATTGCAGGATAATATTCTATGTCTTATTTATTTTGCGCCACTGTGTCGCTGTTGAAGCTTTGTTGCTTATTAAATTATTTATTTCAATATTTAGTACAATTAAAAAACTTAGGTCTGAATCAGGCAAGATCAATTTCTGGTACTCCACCACGTCAAATTGGTTTCTTCGAGTGAACTACCCACCAATTGTTGAGACAAGTAACCAAGTTCACATGATCGAGTACTACAAGTTGAACATGTCTTGTTTGGACAATTCGAAACTTAGACTTTGATATGAATGAGTTAGATGAAATGAAATTATATAAAGTTAATAGCCACTAGTAGATGTTTCTTTTTGCTTGTAAAATGTACCAGTTAAAGGTTGGATTATAGATGACGTAGATAGAGTAGAAAGAAAAAAGTCGTCTTTAACAGGTACTTCTTCAACGCCGTTCGTGAAGGGGATAACATTATCTTCGCATCGGAGGACGAAAATGAGTGTCATTTGTGGGTAATGGCTATGTACAGAGCAACTGGCCAGTCTCATAAACCGACTCCGCCAGTAACGATAGCCGACAAGAACTCAACCATTAGCAAGATTCAAGGCGACGCTGATAGAGCAAGAAAACATGGAATGGAGGATTTCATCAGTGCTGATTCGTGCAAGTTTGATCACGCAGCACTTTTCAACTTTCTGCAGAATTTAACTTTGGATTATAGACTGAACGATCCTTATTGCTCATTGGGTTGGTTCTCTCCTGGACAAGTTTTTGTTCTGGATGAATATTGCGCAAGGTAAGTTTAAAAAAAAGTCTCAAAAAAGAGGACAAGAAAAAATACATACCTAATAATGAACTCTTCACCCTCCAGATACGGTGTTCGTGGATGTTTTCGACATCTCTGTTATCTCAGTGATCTGTTAGATAGAGCGGAACGTGGAATCATGATAGACCCAACTTTGATTCACTTCAGTTTCGCTTTCTGTGCAAGTCATGTTGTTGGAAACAAACCTGATGGTGCTGAATCTGTAACACACGAAGAAAAGGATAAGTTTCAAGAAATCAAAGAAAGACTTAGACAACTTTTGGAGAAACAGATAACGAACTTCAGGTAATGTTCAAAGTTTCTCATTTTCACCAGATTCGTAAATTACTAAATTAGTATGACTAAATTGGTATTAACACTAGATATTATTTTCTACTGTAGGTACAGTTTTCCGTTTGGAAGACCCGAGGGAGCTCTGAAAGCTACCTTGTCCCTCCTCGAGCGAGTCTTGATGAAGGATATTGTGACACCAGTGCCACCAGAGGCAGTCAGAGGGATGATCAAATCTTGCCTAGAGACAGCCGCTCATGTAAATTACGAGCGATTGTCTGCTGAAGCTAAAATAGAGGACGACTTTAATGGTGAGGTCTGTGTACCTCCTAGTAAGAAACTCGAGGACCTTATTCACCTCGCCGAGATTTGTGTCGACCTGTTGCAGCAAAACGAAGAACATTATTCGGAGGTATTAGTTAGGTTTTTAGAACTGAGTGTTCATTGTCCAGGGTTCTCGAGAGAGAGGATAGCATGCTCAAAAACGGACTTGGTAAGGGTCCGCCACCTCCTCAGAAGACAACCAGCTTTTTCACTTTTACTTTCGTCATTTGTAGACTTGAATATCGCAGTAGCTTAGAACACATGATATGCACTTTGATAAAATATTGATAAAATTGATCAGACATAATATACAATAAAATCGAGCCATACAGAGTTTTTGTCAGAAGTTTCATTTAGTTCAATCGAAAAAAGGGTGATCGTGTTATTGAGACTAAATACCCCCTCAAAACAAAAGCTTCTTTTTTTCAATAGAGTGCGACTCTTCTGCTCAAATTATGTGTTTGTGTTCATTTTGAGTCGCGTTTCACCTTGAGATTTTTCATTGATCACGCGATTGTCATAAGTTGTTTTTATCTCAACAAATTTTCTAGAAAAAGAGAGCTTAGAAATCATAGTGTCTTCTGGGTACTCGAGGACTCTGCGTCCAGGGTGGCGTCCCCACCACCTTGGGTCATAGGGATTTTGCCCACCGTATATGTGTGTCGTCCAATATTTTCACGTTTCGCTCCTACTACACCGCACCGCAGGCGTTCGCCTGGTTTAGCGACCTCCTGGTGGAACACGCCGAGATCTTCTGGTCCCTCTTCGCCAAAGACATGAACAAGGTTCTCAGCGAGCAGCCACCAGATACCTGGGATAGCTTTCCACTCTTCCAAATCTTGAACGATTATTTAAGAACAGATGGTGAATATTTCCTTGAGATTAGAGTGATCTAGAAGAAAAAAATTGAGATTAAAATGATTGACATTGGCAATTTTCCTTCTTAGACAACTTGAAGAACGGAAAATTCCATCAACATCTACGGGACACCTTTGCACCGTTGGTGGTTCGGTATGTGGATCTAATGGAAACTTCCATCGCTCAATCGATTCACAAGGGATTCGAGAAAGAGAGATGGGAGATCAAGGCCAACGGATGTTCCACATCAGAGGACCTCTTTTGGAAACTTGACGCTTTGCAGTCCTTCATCGGAGGCTTGCACTGGCCTGATCAGGAATTTAGAAGCCATTTGGAACAACGCCTCAAACTGATGGCCAGTGATATGATCGAGTCTTGTATCCAGAGGACAGATGCAGCATTCCAACAATGGCTCAAAAAGGGTGTAACGTTTATCTCAACGGATTACATTATTCCGTCTGAGATGTGTGCTATGGTGAACGTAATCATAGACGCGAAGAATCAAAGTTTTAAGCTTTGCGCTGTTGATGGCGTGGATGTGGTAAGTCGTTGATCATTAATAGAGGGAACCAGGGGTAATGTTGAATCATTCCATATGTTTCTAAACGTTTTAGAAGAGTTATTAGATTCAAATTCATAGATGTAGAACAGTTCATATTTGTAATAATTGCTTCATAGTAGAGTTCTGATGATTTCGATAACACAGGTGACTTTAGAACACAGATTAGTTTGCTGGATAAATTATTTTGCTATATCATATTCTGGGTTTATCTAAGAATTACAATTGAGTGTTATATGCATTAGCAGATATTTAGAAACATCTCGTTTCATTATATTTATTATTGGAGGAATATCCACATCAATTATTTCATTTTCAGCATCAGTGCCATGGGAAAATCGATGACCTCATTGACAGAACATCAGCTGCAATGTCTCAAGGAATGATCAATAAGCTGATTACCGTCCTGGAAACAACATTATCGAAATTGTCACGTTATGATGAAGGCTCCCTTCTTGGCTCGATTCTTAGTTTTGCGGTGAGTGAATTAGATATCAGGATTGGGTGAATTTTTCAGTATAGTAACCTGTATTTTAAACTAATTGCAAAATGTTGCTTTAGAAGGTTTCAGGAAGTGGAAAGGAAATGGGTCAAGCCTATGTCAATTTCGCGAGGAACTGTATGGACCAAATTCGAGTTAAGGTTATCGACGAATTGTGGACAAACAGCTTCTTCGAGGTAAGTTTTAGACTGAGAGTATCTGTATACATAAAATTGAATGGCTGTGTGTGCAGAGGCTAACAGAACCAAATTTTGAAACTATTTTCGAAATTATTCAATTCTTTTTATTTTTTCACAATCCAAGGCATATTCCTTGAAATTCCATGAAATTAAATGAGAGAATTAAAATTCAGAAAATTCAATTTCTACTGAAATTCACATGGAATTGAAGAAAATGACGAATATTTTTTGGAATTTTTTCAGCAATGGTACACAGCACAAATTGAGATGCTTTGTACCTGGCTTTCCGAGAGGTTGGATCATAGCTTACATCTATACCAATGCACTTGTCTGGCTCATATTGTAAAAAAGATCTACTCGGACTTCGAGCTTCAGACAATTGCGGAGAACAAACTTAACTCGAAGACATATCAAACGATATCTCAGAGGATGCAGACAGAAGAAGCAACTTGTGCCTTAACCATGAGCGCTCAGAATGAGGAGTAAGTTATTTGTACAACATTTCTAGTCTAGTCGTCTTGTCATAAAATTTGAAAAAGTAGAGAAGATCAGAAAATACATTCATTTTCTAATAGGTGATTTGTTTTTGCAGAGGGCTTTCAGAAAATGGCAACGATGACGACGTTGAGAGGCCAAAGACGAAGGTGACAATTGTGGATACAATGACAGGAGAAGACGGCAACTTTTCCAACATAAGCAACGTTACTTCTAATGTGGTTGGCAAAGTCGGAAGTATGTTTGGCAAGGGCATCGGTGGCCTTTCTACGAAATTTGGCGGAGCCACAAGCTGGTTCTAGATATTTTCTAGTCTCCTAAAACTAAGCTCTATTTGCCTAGAATGTTCCTTCATTCACTCATCTACTAACAATACTGATTTTAAAAATAAGTAAGTTCGAGAGAGAGGATACCGAGTTGTATATCAGATACCCTAGAAGTAAAACGACTCTTTAAGATTTTGATTCGATTGCAATCGAATCAAGTGTCCTCAATATTATGTTCCAACAATTAAGTTGTTTAGTGTTACGTCGAGAGCAGCGCTACATTTGAAAGTATTTCCGTGTACAAGGGTTTGATTCTAACGAATTAAAAATGTTCGGCAATAAGCTTCCGCCTCTGAGTCGGAAGTCTACCTTCACGATCGGCCACAATACTCTTATCACGATGCCAATAAAAATATAGGATAGACTTTGGATAGACGAATGAAATAAGCTATAAAAAAGAAATAAGATAGAAGAAAATAAAAAAAATAAACTAGAAAGAAAGAAATAAGATAGAAGAGATAAATTGAAAGGACGAATTGAGACAATTAAGAAGGGGATCGTGATGTCATTTTAAACGAAAACGACGTATCACGTAGCAAATACGTCCCACCAGACATTTCGTATATACGATACGCACCGTAAATGAAGGACCGATATATGGCAATTTAAGTAACAAATAGAGAAAAAAGTATGTATATACACATACGTATATTAAGAGTGTAACGAGTATTTATGAAGTGTTGACATTATTGTCCATACACCAGGTACACCGCTAATATATCTAACTAGAGGAATTGTCGCAACTTAAAAAATTTCCTATTTAGCATATATATATATATATACGTATTGTATATGCTGTAATCCAAGATCGCGACAGAATCTTATATCCGTGATTAAAAACAATGTGTAAGATGTCAAAGGTAATGATGCCACGTATCGTTGAGCCATTTTAAGATTAGTGCTTTTGATGCTTTCTTGATAATTATTTACAAACATTTTAGAAATAATAGGAATCTATTATTATTTTTTTATAAAAGTTTACAAAAATTAGTTTCTTTTAATACGGTGCAACTGAAACAAGCTTATTCAAAGGTCCTTGAATTATTTTCAAATCCTTAAGTTCCAAATAATTCAAAAGTTTTTTTTCCCACTGCAACAGATTGGTGAATAAAACTATTCAGTTAGTGAATGATCTATAATAATAATCTATAACTGACCGAGTCAGTTCGTGTCGATCGAAGACTTTAAAAAAGGAAAATGTTCGGTGCTTTCAAATATCGGAACGTTAAGTTAAGAGAAGAACTTCGAGAAGATTACTATAAATCAGGATTCCCTGTATCTTTCCGATTTTACGGTCTTGTGCTTTCGCACACGCTCGGACGAGACAAGTTATTCTTTCGTCATTTTTGACAAAAACAGAAGTGTTATATAGATTTATATCGCGAAGAATAAGATTGTTTATGAGCAGCCAGATACATGTGTATTTCCGAAATTCAAAATGAATGTACGTTTGTATTTGTTTTTCCCAGTCGAACAGGTAGATAGGTACATTACGTGTATGTACTTGAAACCAATCCAGATGAAAAGGGGCGAATACATCATTGAAACTGATAAAATCAATAAGAGGTTCGAAATATGAAATATTTTTCTTACTTATTTTATATTACTCTTTCAATTTGTAAGATTTGATAAGACTTCATCTGAAGAGTGTTGCTGAAGACATCGAAATAGATTTTTGAAAGCTTTTGGAACTAAAACGAATTAAAAATTGTTCGCCCCTCTCGTTTGGTTTGAATTTTATCACTCAAAGTATATCACTTTCAATGTGAAACCAACTTCTTCTTTTCAAACATTGTTGCCTCTACTACAAGTGAGAAAAAACTAATCTATATACATTATACATTCTGAATCTATTTCACTCTCCACTTGTACAGAATTTAGCAGAAACGATGCGGTGGCGAGGATAATTTTTATATGATATAAATTACACGCTCGAGTTTGCTAAGATGTACCTCATGGGTACATATGCTTCTACAACTTACGAAGTATGAAGAATATCAAATCAGTTGGTTGAATTATTTTTCAGTAGAGAGAAAAATTAAAGATAAAATTGGTAGCATTATTTATTTTCCTTTTTCTCTGCTTATAGTTGAATGGAAGATCAATTTTTGTCGTATTTTGTAATCTGCACTCTTCAATAACTAAAAATCCAGTGTGGTGATTTCTTTTTAATTTGCTGAATGCACATTGTTTGTTTGCATCAACGTTCAAGTAAACGTAGCGGTGATTAAATATGGATCAAGACTCGCAGAGTCTGAAGAGGTTGTTGTAAAGACTCTCAATAGAGGTGGTTTCTTACCCTCGATATATTTTTGTCATCTCAGATAATCAGAGCATAATAAATTGGTCTTTAGCGCCTAACGCCTAAGTAATATTTTACGAAAATATTGATGTACGAAGCTACCAGATTTCTTTCAGCAAAGCGAAGAAATTGTAGCAAGCGAGTGTGTGACATTGAAGATACGAGAAAGTTAAATTACTATTATTGCTATGAAAAGCAAAGTTGGATTATTGTACCATATCTATGGTAAATTTAAAAATGTTATGATTATCGTTATTACTATTCTTACTATGAGTAACTCTCTTATAATCTACATCTAGAATAGACTAGGGCGACTAATGCGATAATACTATTTTTCTGCAACAATTTCTGCACTAAACGAATTACCTACCTAACGACTTTATTCTTCTCTTCTCATTGCGTTGATCAATTTTAATTGAGATAACAAGAGCCGAATTTTTACTCTGGACATTGTTCTAGCAGAATTGAATTTTCCTCAAAATGTTGTTCTCTCGTTAATAAAAATCTGACAAAAATGGCCCAAAATTTCTCTGGATTTTATTTCCTGCTCTCAATCGATATGAAGCATATTCTGAAATCATTCGTATATCTGTTGCTGTTATCACGAGAGACTGTTGTTGTACATAAATACATATATAATTATCTATCAATCAAGAAACGCGCAAATAAGCATCACATCTCATTAGAGGAATTGGAGAATTATTTTAAGCTAGTTGCTACACGTGCTACACATATAAAACGGTTTATATATGCAACCCAGATTTCAGTGGCTGCTCGACATTGCCCTGATTAAGTATTTCCATGGCATCATTTGATTGTGCGAATTGAAGTGATTACTTTGTGTAAATAAATTATGTAAAAACTTCATAATCTCACGTTTTTTTTTCCCAGGACATATTCTACCATTGCAACGTACGAGGCACGTGAAAATAAAGATCAACCACCTGAAAAAATATTCAATTGTTTTCAGAGTTCACGTAAATATACTTAATTAATTTGGAAAGTCTTTTGCGAAGTTAATGAATGAATATAAATATTAATATCAACTAATAATTAATTTTTTACAGTGTTGATGACGTTTATTCCTAACCTCAAACTATTATATACATTATACTTTATATATCGCTTATATAGTGCGATGATCTTTGTATGACTAGAAGTCGTCTGATTAATAAATACTTTATTCAATTGTTTTCATTTATAAATTGGGAAAAAAATCACTTAAAACTTAAAAATATTCAAGCTTTTTTTATTACACACCTTTGAAATATATAGCTGTAAACACCAGAACATCCTCTTTCGTCTCATCGTTATTTCCACCAAGTTTTTTCCATATAAAAAGATTTTCATTCTTCTGTATTTTTAACATTAAAAAAAGCATATTATAATTTTATGAAAATTCACCGCAATTTTGACAACTTTGTTTTTTTTTGTTTGTCTTCCTTTGAGTTCTTTCCCGGTTGTCATTTAATTTAAACTTATTTAAACTGAAAACGCCCTCACTATTCATTCAACGTAAGCTTATGTCACACATTTATACGTCAACAAGAGACTCAAGTCAAGACCAAGACTCGGCTAACGTCCTTGGCTTCGTTATTACATTTTTATAGTTACGATTGGTTACGAGACGGAGTTCATAATCAGAGGCCCCGGAAACGAAAAGCAAGATCAAGATCAGGCGTATTTCTCGCAGTTCTCGTAGCTGAGTTCTTGCCATTTTTAATCTGTCGTTTTTGTCATCAGTCACACATCACGGCCCCAACCATGCTCGCGGTAATTTTTCTTTTCTACTTTCATTGACAGTTTTTTACAAGAGTAATAGTTTTAATATCTTCAGTGCTTGTCATGTGCTCATCGTATTATTTCATTATTTTCAGTCCACGGTTAGGGCAATAGCTCGACGTTCCTTCTCCACATCGAAATGTGCAGCTGCACAGCAAGTAAGTTTTCTCGGATTTTTTTCTCTCTTGTTTCATAACTTAAGGATATTTTAACATCTCAAGATATTTTGATAACGATATCACAAAATTTTAACCAAATTCAATGCTATCACTTGTAGAACTCTAAATATTTCAACAAATATATTAACTCCAAAAACTGTGATACGAGCATAACCTCACTTTTTTACTCGAAAGTTTTTTTTTTGTCTTTGACGTTTATTGATAAGATTTGTTTTTTCTTAGAGAAGATTATCAGACAGATAAGAATTTAAACAAATTGTGTAATTTACATATTTCTATTTTTTAAGCTGGTGTGGTTGTAGAATCGAATTTCTTGTTGAAGGACATAGAAGGTCATTTGATTCAGTTTTTTAAAATATGTAGTTGGATATGCATATTCGTTGAATATGAATTATTAATTTTTATGTCAAGACGTGTAGATTCAAGGCAGTGATGCTCATTACTAGTACGTGTTTCTTATGTGCCATTCTCATTAATTTCTCTTGATTATTGTCTAGTTAAATTAAAAATCAAATTAATACAACATTAGCCACTAAGCAATTGTTTGAATTTAAACACTACGATTTGTAGAAATCAAGTAGATTTCCTCATTTAATTAAGGAATAGTTTGATTTTGTAAAATCAATAAAATACATTATTTTCAGATGACAGTACGAGATGCTTTAAATTCAGCAATGGACGAGGAAATGACACGAGACGACAGGGTATTCATCCTCGGAGAAGAGGTGGCTCTTTATGATGGAGCGTATAAAGTTTCCAGGGGCCTTTGGAAGAAGTACGGTGACAACCGTGTATACGACACTCCAATTACAGAGTCTGGATTCGCAGGACTCGCAGTCGGTGCTGCCATGGTAAATTTGCTCTTGCATTAAAGAATTAAAGTTCACGAAAAATATCGTCCAATCTACAAATTTTGCTCAACAATTATACATTATTTTTACAGGCAGGATTGCGACCAATCTGTGAATTCATGACTTTCAACTTCTCGATGCAGGCCATAGATCATGTTATAAATTCAGCTGCCAAAACATTCTACATGTCTGCAGGTACTGTTAATGTACCAATTGTATTCCGAGGACCGAATGGCGCGGCTGCTGGTGTAGCTGCCCAACATTCACAATGCTTCGCAGCATGGTACAGTCACTGCCCTGGGTTGAAAGTTGTTTCACCCTATACCAGCGAGGATGCAAAAGGTCTCTTGAAATCCGCTATTCGAGATCCTGATCCAGTCGTGGTGCTAGAAAACGAACTTCTGTATGGTGTTTCATATCCAATGTCGGACGAGGCTTTATCTAAAGATTTCCTTGTGCCAATTGGTAAGGCTAAGATTGAACGTGCAGGAAAACACGTTACCTTAGTAGCACATTCCAAAGCAGTTGAAACAGCCCTCGAAGGAGCCACAGCACTTGCTGGACAAGGAATTGAAGCTGAGGTGATTAATCTGCGATCAATTAGACCGCTAGACATGGAAACGGTATTGAAATCGATAGCTAAAACCCACCACTGTGTCACCGTGGAACATGGATGGCCTCAATCCGGTGTCGGCTCTGAAATTAGCGCCAGGATTATGGAAAGTAAGTTCTAATGCAGGAAATTAATTATTAACCTATAACGTGCTTAAAATTAAGGATATTTAATAATTGAGCGAAAATTTTCAGGCGAAGCTTTCTACCACCTGGACGCACCAGTGGTCAGAGTTACTGGCGTCGATTGCCCCATGCCTTATGCCAAATCGTTAGAAGCTACAACGATAGCACGAAAAGAAGACGTAGTTCTTGCAGTGACTAAAATACTAGGAGTAGCTAAGTAGTCAAATACAATGCAAATTTAGACGTATTCCAATTCAAGCTCCTCTCCCTTATTGATTCCTGTCAACTTCCTCCATTTTAATGCATGGCTTTCTATTTATTGAAAGTAAATGCAAAATGGAAACCCAATAAATCCACTAGTTTAAATAAACGAAATGAATATAGAAAAATCTGCTAATTAAATTTCTTGCAACGTTGGACTCTGAATTCAATTTTCTGAACGGTTGTTCTGGTTCGCTTTTGTAGAAAATGTTTAAAAGAAAATTTGTGGAAATAGATTTTTTAGAATTTTTGTTATCTCTGATTCTCCGAGAAGAAATGATTTTATTGACATATATTGCTATTATTTATTGTTAAGCTCCAAGTTGACTGTCCCTGTTTAGCAAACATTTTCACCAAAGAACCCATCAAGTAATGTTGAACGTTTTCGACTTGTAACGAAATGAAATCTAGCGAATTGGTTGTAAATGTCAAAAAATGACTTAAATGAAAAATTTGCATAGTAATAAGCACATATGCTGCACTTGTTTATTAATTATTTATTAGTTTATTACAGAAAATTAATAAATTGTAACATAAATGTGGTACTTTTTTATTATTCTATTATAAATTAAGCATGTGGGAACTGGACTCGCCAGTTAGTGGTAGTCAGGCATGATACATCCGTAGTAAGCAACAGCTGATGACTTTCATGAATCTTTCAAATGCATCTCGGAGTTCGCTCTCTCTGCAAGACAATAATTAAAAATGGTTTTAAGTTTATTTAAGATTTACATTTTAAATACTGTCAATTTTGAATAGAGATAACTAATTATAATTTATACCTTAGCACGTCCATATCAAGCGCACATTGAGTATAAGCGGTTAAAAAATTTCGAAGGTCTGAGTGTGTCCAGTTGACTTGTCGCCAGGGTTCTACACATCGTTCGACTAATTCCAGGTAAAAAAACCTTAACTCTCTAGATCGATGCAAATTACATCCGATTCCTAGAATTGCTCTCGAGTAGGAACGAAAGTTTGCATCTAGTTCTTGATAAGAGCGTTCTAGTAACGTGGGTTTTAATTTTATACACACCAAGCTGCAAAGGAATAATTAAAGAAGAATTAACCTTTTTACTCAACTGTACAATACAAATTGAAATTCAGAGATGGATAAGGGAATATTAGGTTTTCAACTTACTGTTTATGATGCTTTTCATTTTCTAATAATACTCTACACTCAGATAATTCTAAAAGGAATTCTCTGTCGAGATCTGTATCGAAATATTCAGAACCAGTATATCGATAAGTCCAAGAAGACATCATGCTATAGGCACAGTGGTAAATGTCTGCAAACGTGAGAAACTGGAGCTTTCGTTTATTCATTTCAAATCGAAGACAAGCAATAAACACGACAACAGCGTATCGTCTGTAAAAATATTTTGGTTCTTTGTTATAACGAAAAAACAATAGAAAAATTGAATTAATGTTGAATAAGTTACACACTTTGCAAGCTCATCTGGAAGTAAAAAATGCTGTTTGATATTATTGACTAGGGATCCTGGCATATCTTCGACGACTTTAAATACCCTCTTTACATTATCATACTGTCTACGGCAACTTTTTAGAGTAATGCCTGTTTTTTCTGCTACTTCGTCCATGTCTTTTCTACTTTTCGAAGTTAACTTTTTGCCTAGAATTTCTCTAATCACACTGTCATTGAACTCGTAATACCTACAAAAAATCTGTTTACTTAGTAACTAAATAAAATGGTTAACTGTAAAAACAAAAATCTTTGTAAAGTGAAATCAAGATACAGTTAAAGAATTTGGTTTCTTACATCTCGATAAGCATTTGACTAGTTTGTGGTTCGATTTGAAATGCTAGTTGTTCACTTGCAAGCTTTGTTGGCGTATGAAGTAATCGTTCTAAAAGCGAGTAAGTGCGATAATGATCTAACACATCAGAAGCAAGCAATTCGATGGGAGCATTTGTTTGTTGACATACTCCTCTCTGTTGTAAAATGTTGACCGCATCGCTAGCTGTTAAAATATAGAATTAAATCGAATGAACTTATTTAAATTGCAAAATGTATATGTATATTGTATATATATATATATATATAATATATATATGTATAATGTATATAGAGAAAACGAAACCTGAGTAATTCCATAATAGCATAAACCATAATCATTAAAGGATTGATTTGTAAATTATAATAATTCAATTATTAAGACTCACATGTGTATCCATCCACCCAAAGTTGATAAACTTCTGGATCAACAAGAGTATAATTACTAACAAATACATCAACTTCTGAAAGCATGGTTGAGGTTATGGAGTTTTTGGCACTGTTATCAATATTGAATCATAGTCGGATTTGCCAAATTGACAGACTATTTAGATAAAAAGCAATTTTTTAAGAATCCAATATGTAACGAATGTGGAATGCGTTCAGTGTTGGCAATCTGACAATAACAATTGGCACGACAGTCACTGATGTCAACACAAAATGACATTTGCTCAATTTGCTATTTTGCTGAACTGAACTGAAGCTCTGAACCAGCACTCTAGCAGACGGATTCCTTAACTGAATTATTGCGCATGCGCTTTATTTTGTCGTTTAAACAGTAGAGAACGAATTGTAATAGAATTTAATTATAATTTACAAGATTACTTGAAATATTTTAGCTTTTAGGTCATTTTAAACATGAATAACTAGTTAACTTTTTATTTTTTACAAAAAGTGAATAAAAAGTAAGAAATATAAGAAAGGACAATTCAACAATGGATAAATATCTAATTTTCCGCGGAGCCAAATTGGGATAATGAGCAGAAACGGCTCGAGAAAAGTTTTTAAAATTGGCGCTATTCTATTTTATTGAACAAAAGCGCCACCTACGGCAAAGAAATTTTACTGATTGTGAGCGCAAAAATTCTGAAGATTTCGAAGGTTTTGAAGTTTATATTTGTTTATTTATTGTTATTTATTACCACTTTCTGAGTGAGAAAAGTTATATAATCACTATTAAAAGTAGAAATAATTTACAATATGTATAAATAAAGTTGATTAAGTGTGAAAAGTAATAAAAATCGAAGAGAAAAAGTTCTATTCGTTTCACTGAGCAAGAAAGTTTTGCGTCCCGCGTTCGTTTAAAAGTTTTTGTATAAAATCAGAAAACTTTTGGTAAAGTTCGATCTTATTTGTATGTGAAGTTCCAGTTGGTTCCAGAAAAGCTGGGAAACGAAAAATATTTTAAATATGTCTTTTTTAAGTAGGTTTTTTATTGCATCAGTAAGCGTAACCTCACTTTTTTTATTTACAATTTTTTTAATAAATATTCCAAAAAGTTTGTCATATTAAACATTGAATTTTGTGTATTTGAGCAATTGAAATACTATGTATAATTATTCGTGATTTGTGCGAAGTACGGGAAATGATTGAGAATTTAAATCGTTCCAATAAGAAATAAGGGAATTTCGTGTACAAAATATTAATGAGTAAAAAAAGTTGAAATCTATGCCACAAATAAAAACAATGCAGAGCCTATACAAATTATTCCAATTAATGAAATTAATTTACTTAGTGGTACTGGTTAATATTTATCATTTCAAGTTAGTTTTAAGGTTAAGGGAAATTCTCTCCTCAATATTCGCAATATCTTAATTTGATTCAACGGATACAATATACAAACTGCAAATACTAGCATAAATTTTATAATAAAATCTGATTTCAAAGCTTTTTCAATTGAAGTTGGATGAGACTTATCGTGTTAAATAAAGTAGAAAATACAAGTTTAAGTTATAATTGACAATTTCTTGAATTATAATTTACAAATATTTCTAGATCAATCATTCTTTGATTATTTACACGATTTTACTAAACAAATATTGCTTATAAAGTCTCAACAACAAGTAATAATCTCAAAATTCGATTTCTGCATTTTACTTATAATAAACACTACAATATGATTTACAAAAAATTTAAATTTTTCTATATTAATTATGAGTTCCTCGTTTTATGCAAAAATGATTAAAAGTAAACATTTCTTCTCTTTACAGGTATACTTCTATTCCCAAAAAGAATATGTCAACAGAGCTAAAAGATATTTATTTCTAACAGTTTCTAATATAAGTTGAGTAAAATGAGGAACTGGAATTTGGAGTTTAGAACGTGGATCCAACAACCTTAAACTTGATAAAATAGAAAGGAACTTATTTAATTTTATGTTAGGTGTTCAATGTTTTATAACACTATTTACTTTAAAACGACAAAAAATCATAATTAAGATTGTCATGTGAGTTGGATAATCAAAATTCAGTGTTTCCTAAATAGCAATTAATGAAGATTTGCAAAGCGACATAAATTTTTAATTTGCAAGTGATAGGGGCCTTTTTGTGGAAAGGTCATGCGAAGTTATGTGCTCTGCGATACGTTCCTGTCACAAGTCAAGCTTTTATCGTTACTAATGCATTATTTACATTTTTCCATGGCAATCTTATGCTTAATTAAAGTAATCATCGGACTTTGGAGCTAAATGTTCTGCCGCATTGCTACACACGCGCATTAATGGCACGAGTAGATTGAACAGCTAAAAAAACACCGGTTGAAATTTCCTTATGAGATGTCTTTTCGATATCCATTATTTTTCTTAAAACCTATCCATAATTTGTCCATTTTCTGACAATATCGTCACGATGTTTACTTTTTTTTGTTTTGATTTTCCACATCAACTGATGTTTCTATTTGCCTTGTTTCTATTTGAGGTTGTGACACGTGACAATAATGTAGACAAAGTATTTTTTCTTTGTATAATACAGCTTTTAATATTTCACACAGAAGCAGTCTAATCATAAATCATAAACTCTATACCTATGAAGAAATAGGTCGTAATGTCATAAATATAACTCATTCTGTATTCCAGTACATTCATACAATGAAATAACACTGAACATAAATGAACACTGAACAGTCGATAATAATAAAAATAAGTTAACTTTCATAAGGATTCGTCTAAATACATATGTACCTGTGACGTAAACGTCTACTATAGTCCATTCCTCGATAGAAATTACGATCCATTCTGTTCAAAGAATTCTATTAAAGAGTAATAATGATTATTTCTAATATGAACGTCCAAATTTTATTTAAAACAAAAATCCATCTCTTAATTTGAGGTGACATTTTGTTTCCGTTATCAGTAGGCAATTTTATTCTTCGAAAGAGTTTGTATAACTCTGTTGAATTCGTCTTTATTAAAATTATTTGATTTAAAAAATATACAATTGATATTCCTGTAAGCAGAATTTTGTCTGAAACAGATTTAATTTTAATAAAAACGAACCAGTTTTTAGAATTGTTTTTTTTTATCAAACTACGCTGTGCTTCTCTTCTAAAATTAGTTTCAATTGACAATGTAGAATGTCTTCCTCGATTTTTCGTTTAGGTTATTTATTCAGAAATACTGTATATTTCGTCATACAGAGTATTTCTATATAGTTAATTTTCTCTTTAAAGCCTATAAAATTGATAGAATAAAATTAAAAATATCGATAAAATATCTTAACGACGTTCTAAGCTTTTTCTGAATGATAATGTCTTTTAGATGTGATTTCCGAAAAGTCTTTAAGTTCTAAACATTTTCAGGAAAAATGATTATTCAATATTTTTCTTTTGAAAAAAATGATAGATTTAGAAGTTCATTTGAATTTACTGAATATATAGATGAATGGAAAAGAGATCTTTGGATTTGTCAGTGATTATTCATTACTACATGACTAATTGCTTCTTCATCTATCTTGAATAAAATATTAACACCTGCCATTAAAATAAATAAAATTCAGTAATTATTCTGGATTTGCGGTTTCGTAAGCCGCAGGTCATTCGGACAATTAAATAGAAAAAATTCACATACACATACAGAATTGCGAATAGTTCCTAAGAAAATACTGCTTCGGTTTGAGGCATCATTTCGCACGATCGACACAAGCGTGAAAAGTCACTTTTTTGTCACAACTCTATCCGTCGATCCTTTTTGGTTACTCAGAAATTACTTTTTAGAGTACATAGTGCGATATGACGACTCGATACGACCCTTAATTTACTCGTAATTCCCAATCAACTGGGAGAACTCTTCACGTTCACTTAATTCGATGTGAACTTTGGGGAAAACTTAGATTCGAATTATCACTATGAAAGGACCTTGCTCTCAAAATCTATTTTTAGAACAGTATCTTTCCACCCCACCTCGGAATAATTTAAATGAGTTACTTAACGAATTTACATACATCCGCATGCCTCCACCACCATATTGGGCAGAGTTTTTTGCGTTATGGTTTTATTCGAGTCGATGTACAATAACTGGATTGGTGAAAGCTGAGTTGGCGAACAACAGGGTACGAGTTCATTCTTTCTCTGCAGCGCGTTAACCCTCGTCAATAATTTCTGAAATAGAAGGATAGTTAGCTTGGACAGGAATTTGCGATTATTAAATTTTGAAATAGATGAAACTTGATAGTGAAACCAACCCTGATGACATTGTTGTAAGGCGTTGCACTCACAGTGAGTGATGCTGCTGATGAACAAGACCCACGACAAAAGTAAGCATGGTACCCACTGGGATGAAGGATCCAATCACTCCACCCGATATCCTCGAAACTAATATACAATTCATCCCTGCAACACTCTTTCATTTCTGGTAGACAATTTGAATTCCTCTTTGGTCTCGTTTTCTGTGGTAAAGGTGATGTGTGGATGACGAGAAACGGTTTCAAAGTCTGTTCAATAGAAACAGGTGCGACATTTCTCTCGAGCTCGCAAGTACTACATTCAATTTGAATCGCATGATTCAGCCACTGTCTTTCAACCCATTTCCTCAATGCGAAACCGACGTCAGTTTTTACCCAACCCTCTGAAAAAAAATATAAATTAAACACTAGGACTAATTCTTTATTTTATTTTAAGGTTGTGACTTCCGAAAGCTGTTTGCAGTAGATGGATATTGGCAATAGTTGGACATTTGAAGTAGCTGGACGTTTGCAGTAGTTTGTCATTTGCTGTAGTTTGTCATTTGCAGTAATTTGATATCAATGGTGAGTCAATCTTTATTTTAAGGGATTTCAAAATATGTAAGTATGATTTTACAGAAGATTTTCAAGATTGTCAAGATTCTCAAGATTTTCAAGGGATTGCAAAAAATATAGATTTAACAATATTTAATCACACTGGCATTCAATTTTATATTTGTAGTTTATACTGTCAGAGTACTGTTGCAAAACTGACTGGAAGTTTTCTAAAAGCGTCACTCGGTTGTTGGAAGCTTTGACTTTGAAATACTCGAGTTTTAAATGGATTTAGGAGTACCCTGAGAGTGGCGAATTCGAATTAATTGAATATTTTTCTGAAAGAGTAGGTCGCGTTCATTAAAATGATGAAAAGAAGCTTATGTGATTTGTGCCTTTGAATTGAAAAACGTCTATCTCATTAGGTAAATTGTACAAATCGCAACAGACATTCACAGCAGATCGCAATTCATTAGTGAGATTGAAACCAGGGCGCAAACAGTGCCATGTCTTTTAAAGAATGAGCATAGTACGCAGAATACTTAGGGTACTTCGTTATCGGCGGACTCTGTTCCGTGCATGATTCACTAATCGGGATCAAGTAACTTGTCCACCTAAAGCATAGCCTTTGAACACCGTTCGTATTGAATCAACATTTTATTGATTTATGAGTTCCAAATTAAAATTACTATGGCCGAGATGAATGCAGGGAATTAAGATGTAGATGAGAATTTAAAAAATATTTTACCTCCTATGCTTGTTTCTAAAATCGCCATGATAGTGTTCTTCTCAAAACTGCCACTCTGGTCCCAATGATCCAATTCAGAGATGACGAAAGTTTGATTAAAGTTGTCATTAGCATCATGCTCTTTATAAAACCACAGCTCTGCTGACGTGACATGAACGAATTGCATTTCATTTGGCAAATAAAAGGTGAAACAAGCTGCTGGATTAAAGCCTGTCACATGATTCGAGGTTTGTCGACATTTGATTGAGTCAGCTTCACCTGAAACATTGTAACATACTATTAGAAAATGATAATGAAAAACAAATGAGACAGATATTTAGATAGTAGCTTTTATGTCTAGTGTTACCTAATTAGAACTAATGAACTTCGCTATTAATCATTGAATTATTAATTCATGGATGTGCTTCAGACATAGTTTAGATAATTTCGCATCTTATGATAGTTAATAGAAATTCTTGTCTCATTTGCTGACGAACTAGTTTCAGAGCGATTGTGAGGTATTGAAGCAATAAGGGATGAAATTTTAAGTTCAGAAGGAGTAATAATTGCAATTATTTAAGTTAGAGGCGAGAGTATGTTGATATTAATTGTAAATCTAGAAACTTAAAAATTTTATAATAGATTAAAAGTTAAAAATACAATTAATGTTGTTCTTGCGACCTATAACAAATTCTTGTGTAGAGTCAGTCTAAACTTGAGGCTTTAAAGATAGGAGTACAATTCGCGTTTCATCACCAGTGTCTAAAATAATCTTTTGAAATATATTCTTCATTTTCTGTTTCTAGTTGCTGCAATTTCTAATGTGCAATTGATTCGCCCGTAGGAGATTCGCGCGCATGTGTAATCAGAAGATGACCTCGAACCTGCTTGTATGAACTTCGCGCTTGGAAGTACTGTTTTAATAAACATTTTGTAAACGTTAGTCAGATGGAGTTTTTGTTTAATCATCAGCACGGAGAATGCCGGTTAATCTGCCAGCTGACGGAAATCTAAATTCGTGATTGATAATTAATTTACAATATTGGTTGTAGTGAGAAAGGTCGTAGGTTATCTGAACTACAATTAGTATCGTACATAGTATAACGATGGTTGTTCTTTTTTAGATTGGATCAGAATTAGTTTGCGTGATTTGACTAGAGCAGATTCTAAATAATAAACGCGAAGGTGTAATATGTAGACATTTCTATATATAGCTTTGATCAACTTGAAGTTCTAGAGTATTTGCCTGAGGCACAACCATATCTAGTTGTCTAGTTGAAGTCTAATAATGTTCATCGAAGTATATTGAGTTTCAAACTCATTTTGTTTAGTTGTGCACTACAAACTAAGGCACGAGTTTGTTCACTAATTAATTCAAATCTTGCAAGCAAGAAGATTCCTGTTGATGGTATGGGTAGATTTGAATAAGTTTTTGGCAGTTATTGGCTAGTGACTTGCACTTCTAATTTTACGAGTGAAGTAGAATCGAATTTGTATGTAAAATAAATAAAAATAGTGAAATAGAAGCGAAGCTTTTAGAAATTGATAAAATTAATACTATTTATAAAGGTCAAGTCTTTATTTTTCACGATCTTTGCGTTTTATTTAAGAAGAAATATGACGTGTTCACTTTTCCTGATATTTTTATAGTCTAGGAACGATAACGTTGTCGTTTCTAATAATAATTCCTTTCAAAAGTTTCCCTACCCTGTGGGGTAATGTACGATGTCCTAAAAATATTCTAAGGACGTTTTTCAAATGTCTTTCTTTCTTTCTTCTGAGGCTACAGCCTCAGCCATTGATCTTCGACACGTTAACAAAATATTAGCCAACAAATGACCCTAATGACTTTTAGATTTTCACTCTAGTCTTTATCGTACCTTCCAGATCTGCGCAAGTTTGCGATTCTCGTGTTTTCTTGAATGTCGCGTGATTTTATTTTCCGACATTGATTTTAATACATTAGAGATTTTTATGTGAGCCATGAATTCTTAAATTATTTAATTTAAATTTTACTTTCACTTGAATTTAAAAGTATCAATTCAAAATTCCACTTAAAGGTAAATTTCTGTTGCAATAATGCTAGACATTTCTTTCTAAAAAATCACAGGGCAAAAGTTTTAGAAAATATGATGAAATTTGAAATCCTCACACATAGCTGAAAGTCTGTTACTCGAAACAACAATGATTTGAATGATTCTTAATACATTGTAACTTGTTTTGTAGCTCACCATTACCTTCATTTGGGAAGACGACAACTTGATCAGTTTTTCCATAAAAACTTTCTGCCGGTTTTTCCGGTTCGAGCGGTTCACCAGGTCGGAGTTCAAGCACGTGACCGTTTATCAGAGGCTTCGGCAAGGTCGACAGGGTCAGCGACACGGCTGGTGGCTTGGAAAGTCGCAGCTTCTTGAGGATCTGTTGCTTCACATACTCAACCCTCAGTTCAGTGAGAATGGCATCATGTTCAATGACTGGAATTTTGTTTTGAGCACAACCCGAACATTCGCTGTCATCTAAGTTAGCGTTCGGATAGAAAGTCGACCAGACGGATTTCAATGGGTTCGTCATCCCTGGCCAACCTCCGTCTATGCAGAGTAGACCAGCGAGAAGAATCAAGAGTGTTAGGTTACGCTGCATCTTGTTCTCCTGAAGGCAGGCCCTATTACGCGAATCTTATCAGCCAGGTCGACTAAAGTCTAGGTGACGCTATGCTTGAACGTGGAAGCTTCTCCACCGCGATTTTTAAAAGTCCGAATCGGCCTAGGTTCGAACTAGATTGATGGCAGGGTCGCATTGAAACTCCTTCGCCAAGTTGAATTCACTAAGATTACGTTTCACCACATTGGCACTGTTTTTCTCCGAATAGTTGAATTCTCCCCGTCAGTTCTTTGACCTCTTCTTCAGCTGGTCTTGTTTTATTGATTAGTAAATTTTGATGATTCTGATGACCGGTTTCTGGCTTTTGGAACACTGGTAGTCACTAACGCGAACGTTGATGAAGACTGGAGGTGATGTGTGACGATGGACCAGTGATGTAGTATACTGGGCTCGAGTAACCTTTGCCCCGGAGCCGGGGCCAGCGCGGATTGGACGACGAACGTTGATATCAGTAGCAGAAGCACGCGCTACAGACATGCTGTCGGGTGGTTAACCGTGTCGATTTTCATAGTTCGGTAATTCTTATGGTCCACTTCAGCAGGTTAACTTTACGAGCTAATAGCGTCCAAGCTGATGAAATTCTTTTTCAAACCAATTTATAAAGTGCTTCAGAAGCTCTCGATACTATCTTTAAATGTGGGGTTTATCGACTTATTTATTTTTAATGATGTAGGTGATACCGCCTCATTACAATACTATTAGTAGTATACGGAGACAAGACTGAATCGGTTCCATAAATCACTTTGAATTGCAGCTGCTGGCTAGCCCCCTTTAAAAATGTTAACAAATTGCGTATTGTTTCGCATTTTTTTAGATATCCTTTTGCCTAGCTGGAAAAGTTTGTTAAAGGGTTGATCTTAGAAAGTTTGTATTACATATTATTAAGGTAAAAATGGTCAGATATTAAATTCGACACAAGGTCAGGTTTAAAGTTTGTATAATTAATATTCGATGTTCTTGGAACATCGAATGAACATTGGTTTTTTCCTGTAATAATCAAATTGACTAATTGATACCATTGGCATTCTTGTCGAAATTTACAGACGTCAAAGATTCAGAGATTAAATCCTGCGTGTCTTTAGTCACGTAGAGTAGTCATGGCGATTGTCTTCTTTGAACCTATGAACTCGAGTGAAAAAGTGAATAGGAAAACTTATTTTGAAAACGAAGACTGTAATCTCGGCGAGGTCTTTATGCTAAGGAGTAATTTGACCGAAAAACTCCTTAGAATTATTTTGTGTTGACTTCTAGTTTTGTTGAAATTCCTTGAAATTCTCCAAAATTGTTTGATATGAAATCTCATAAAATATTCTCGAGGACAATGCTACTGGAAGAATTGTTCATTTTTAAGTGTTCCGGGTCTTAAAGTTTCGATTAGAAAAATTTGAAAATTTCTCCATTAATATAATATTGACTGCGTTTTTAAGAAGAATTAATTAAATAATTAGGCATTTTGAACCAGTATTGTAAGTTAGTTCTGCTTTAAGGAATAAGCAAAGAATTTTTTATTGGGTATTCTGGTGCCATCTCCCTTCATCTCAATTCTTTGACCGATGAAAGTTAATGTCCTGTTGAACTGCAATTGTAATCGACATTCTACGTCCGTCGAATGACATTTATGGTTTATTAGAGACGGCATGTTTGGCATGTGAATCCGACCTCTCTTTATAAATTTTGTAAAGTAGTATGTCATTCATGAATCATTGTGTTTTCGATTGATCAAATAAATTGGCTTTCTCCACGTCGATTAACCGATTTCCAACTCGTCGAAAATGATCGTCATTTCATTCAATTTTTGCTTATGCAAGAGGACATTTTTCAAATGAACTTTTATCAAATATTTACTCTATATGATTGTCAAGCTATAATAATAGGTTTTCATACTATATTCTCGTAAAATATTATCGAATATTATTTATATCCGTCATTTGTAATTACAAGTATAATTAAACTAAAGTACAGTTTCGTAAGAACTGAAATGACTAGAGGCATTCCTACTGTGATTTATTTTCGATGAGGATATCAATTGCGTCCACTTCGCATACATTTTTCCATGTTGTAGTCGTTGTAAAGGTCAAATTTGGTTCATAAATTACATCGTAAACATTGTTTGACTCCTTTGTTCCTAACAATTACATTTCTCTTAAGCTTTTGCAAGCTGTATTTAATCAGATGTGATGCAAAAATATTTGCAGATAAGTTATCATTTATCTAAGGAAATAGTAGAATTAATTAAATGATAATTAGAAGCATGTCAAAGATTGTGAATATCCAACCATTTATAGACTTAATTAATGACAGAAATAATTCTTTGCTGAAAAATCATAAGTGTCATTTTTAGATAAAAATTATTTAGACCCAAAGTATGTCTAAATATTTATTTAGACATATGATTTATGATTTATTACTATTTTGTAACTAGCACCTTTTATAATTCTGCCACAAAAAAAAATAAGGAACGCATATTGTTGAGTTTTTAGGACAAGCGCTTCGAGCATAAATATTATTTTATATAAGTTCTTTTCGATGTTGAGCGAAAGGTCGATTTCCATACGCTTGGTGCTGCATTCCTTGACCTCTTATTCTATATCGACTCAAGGTTCGACAATTTAAACGATTGAAATGTGATCAAATTGTTGCTCTCTTGCTAGATTGTCTACAAAGAAAACCATATATTTTTTATGTTTCAAATTCCTATCTAAATATTAAAAATCTTTAACTTTATTTCTTCCATAAAGAATTCTTCGATTCATATTGACTTCTATTTCCAGATTATTGCATTGAACTTCCTTATATGAGACTTTATCCTTGGGAAGAAGTCTCTTAACACAATTGAAAAACATTTATAGAAAATTGAATAAAAGTTTCCATTTTAAAGTATTCTCAACTTGAACTCGCTGGCAATGAAAGTTTCGACGAGCCCCGAGTCTGTAAGAAACTTGATATTCTCTCGAAAATTGTAGTTCAAAATTAACCCAGCAACTACTGCGACTTTTAATTATGAATAATGATAGTCGTTGGTGCAATATAATCGCGAAACCACATTACTGTAAAGTTTAACGCATATCGTTATACCAGAGCCCTTCGCGAAAGCCGAAAGCGAACTAGGCGATTATATTCCTATACATATATTCCGGGAGCGAGAATACTTAGGCGACTTAATCTTATTGAACGTAAATTTAAAAATGGCATGTTATGTCCGCTATCGCGTTATTGAGAAAAAGGAAATTACAATATCAAAATAGAAGCTCTTATTAAATTCTATTTCAGTAGTTTCTCGTAATCAGATGTTAAAAATGGAGCGTAGTTACGTTTAACCAAATTACATAATCCAGTGAATTGGACATTTATGTTGGAGGCCGGTTCTCGACAACGGAGTATTCAGATCGCTGGTTGCTCAGAAAGCTCATCGTGAGGATTTTCTCTGTCGTCAACAGGACGGGAAAATCCGGAGGGCTTTTCCACGTTCACGAAACCCTTATCATTGTGGCTATGCAGGTGGGCAAGAGAGGAAATCCTCATCCCTTCTCACCCGCCCAGGACATAATAAATCTCCTTTTACACTGCTCTCTTTTCTCAACTTTAATCGATTTACCATTTTGCTGGCTTGATTTCCAATCTTGTAACTTTCACTGTCTGACGAAATAAATACTTTTCGTCTTTTTCAGCTGAATCTTGTAAATTAAACATCTAATTGAGAAGTTACATGAAAACATAAACAAGTGATTCTAGGTCTAAAAAAGTAGAAAATTTGATTTGCATTATTTTCCTTAATATCGTTTGTCGACTTTACACGTACGTGGACTTATAGGTGCGGGTCGAGTGAGGTCTTAGAGAGCTGAGAGTCCCTGGGTACAATAAATTCTCCTCTCTCGGCCACCGTCACTCCTTGGTACGTGCAAGGATCAGGATGAAATGGATGATGAAAGCTTACGTCGTACTGAGTACTTTTATATTTATTTGTTTTTTTCTTTCCGTTTCTCTCTCTACTTCCAATGCGTTCTTTCTGCACTCATCGCCCTGACACGGAAGCTAGAGCTATGGCTACGAAAGAAAACAGTACGACGAATAATGGCCCTATAATCCACTTCAGTTCTGTTTCTTGAGAAAAATGTCTTTCTTTAAAGGTAGATCATACAAGATCACACTTAAAGGATTCAGAGATGTCATATCCAAAGTCACTTGATTTATTTACACAGGACGACACAAATTAGATTTTTTCATTAGAGGTATTAAAATTATAGATTATAAATATAAAAATATTATACAAAACAGAATGTATGGATGTGTGTGCTTCGAAAAAGCTTCCACACCCTTGGAGCAATCGAAACCAAATTTTCCAGGGTGTCATAAAAACCCGTAAATTTTTTTAAGATATTTTGAAACTTTTTTCGAACTACATGAACTTTCAGAGATTTGAAATAATTGTACGGATTTTCAAGGAATTTCTATAAAATTAAAAAAAGTTTCAAGAGATTTAAATACATTTGATGTGATTCTTCAATTCTCTTGGAATTCTTTAAAATCACTATATTCAAATCTTTTGAATATTTTGGAAACCCTTTGAAATTGAATCTTTTTAATTATTTTTTAATCCTGAGAAAAGAAATTTAATCCCATAGGATCCCTAGTAATATATTTAAAAAATCATCATCAATCTTGCGAAATCGTTAAAAATAGATTGAAATCCTTTAAAAACCGTCTTGGAATTTTTGTAAACCTTTTGAAATATCTTGAAATCTCTTTAAATTCATTAAAATTCCTTCAAGTCACATAAAATGTCATTTCAGGACCCTTTGGAATTCATTAAAATGACTTGAAATATCTTTCCTTTTGTGTTCCTTTGAAATCCATTAAAGCTCCTTACAATTAATTGACATGTTTAGAAATTCCTTTAAATTCATTAAAATTCTTTCAAGTCACATATAATATCTTGAAATCTTTTAAAAATTCTTTAATTTCTTAGAAATCCTTTAAAGTCGTTTCAAATATCTTGAAAATCCTTGAAATGTTTAGAAATCCTTCTTGATATCGTTTAAAATATTTCAAAACCGTTTAGATTTAATTAAAATGACTTGAAATATCTTGAGAATCCATAAAATCTTTTTAAATTCAATCAAATTTCTTACAATCACTTAAAATCTTCAGAAATCCCTTAAAATCTCTTAAAATTCCTTAAAATCAAATGAAATATAAAATATTTTGAGATTCCCTGAAAAAACATTAAATCTCCTACAATCCTTTAAAGTGTCTATGAAATCCCTTAAAAAACTTTTAAAATCACTGGAAATTTTTCAGTTACTTGAAATCTCTTAAGATTTCAGGCAACGATGGATTTTCTGCTAGTATAAAATAATATTGGATAATTTATTTTACTGTAGGTAGATAGAATCTCGGACGGATTTTTTTAGGGATTTAATTCGCATTCGTTGATTTGATGTACGACTGTGTGACATTTAGGTAAACAATCTACTTTCTAATTAAGTCATGTCAGTCAACAATAGTAACACTATTTGGCGCGTCTAGAACAGATGGAATGTACTCACGGGATGGTAGATGCGTGTTTCGCCGAAGCATTAATTTGAAAATTCGTCCTCGGAGGGGTAGAATATATTCGTGTATGTTGTCGAAGGAACATATGACGAAAGCGTTAATTTCAAGTTATTTGCTATTACGTGATATACCGTCCTATTTGACTTTATACAATTCAAAGTAATTTTCAGTGGCGAGAAATTAGTTATAGAGTGCTAAAATAAATACGGCATTATAAATATTATAATAAATAGTACGATAAATAGTATAATAAATAATATAATAAATAGTATAATAAATAGTGTAATAAATATCTAGATCACTTTAACTACTTTGTTATAAAAACAAAAAGTAGAAAATGACTTATAATGTTTCTTTATACATATTATAGTTGATTTTTGTGTTAAAAAAATCAGATTTTCACATAAGCTGCATAGTTGGCAACTCCACAACGATTCTTATTCTTTGCCAAGCGCATGTATCCATTTTCGCCCCAGGCATCACCCCACCAGTTTTTCAAAATCCAATACGTGGGTGAATATCCCACGAGTAACATCGCGTGGTTCACTACGTTCGAACCACAGGCAGGGTCATCATAAACACCTGTGCTGTAAATTGAACACAATTTAAAAAATTTCATTGTTTAA
>JAUESI010000015.1:2167905-2203322 GCA_032275145.1 Synergus laeviventris | reverse complement strand
AATGACAAAAAAAACATTTTCTTATATAAATTATTTAAACGTGTAAAGAAATAAAGTTATATTGTATTTATGTCTACTGTGGATAAAATTATTGAATAAATGATGTTTTTTGTGTATGTTTTTAAAAGCTTATGGTTTAATCAGAAATAGACCAAATTATAAATATTTTTAAAATTTTCTTTGTTTTTAAATCTAGTTTTCGAAAAAACATACAAAAAAATGATTCAGGGCTATCTATTATGTAGTGTTATGAAAAATAAGCTGAGTTAAAAATGTTTCTTTCAATTGAAATAGAAAAGTAGAAAAAAAAAATTCCAATCTCGAAATTTCTGTTTTTTTCCTAAAATTAAAAAAAAATTGAAAATGGACCTGTTTAATTTTTATACATTTTTTTCTGAAAAGTGCAGTCAATTTTTGAAAAAAATTACGCTTATAACTTTTTTTGGTTAGCTAAAAAAATCTGGAAAATGTTTTTGAGGTAGAAAAAGATAAAAAAAAGTTTCAGCCAAATCGAAAGGGGTCAGGGTGAAATGTGGATTTGGCATTCAATGCCAAATCGAATGCCAAACATTTCATACAGAATTTCAATAAAATCGGAGATATTGCAATTATTGCAATCAAAATTATAATTGGAATAAGTATTTAAAAGTTATAATTCTCGTAAGTCGAGTGCGTTGAAAGAAATCTCTGTGATGTCATAGCTTGTTCCCTTAGTCGGTTTAGCATGTATCTAGTAAATCGAGTCTTGATTGCATCAGTTTGTAAACCGTAGTTAGATTGCAAATTGCCAGAGGTTGTGAGCATCTTGCCTTAGCTAATCCACCAAGGTGAAATCCTCAAAGTTGTAAAACTGTACGAAGGTAGCGTATTCCGCGGAAACGTATTAAAACTTTTAACACTCTTATTATACCAAGTCGCAGTAGTTTTATACCTTATCCCTTATATACCTTCCCCAGCATCTCTCGTCGGAAGAAATTTTTAATTTCTAACGACCTTTAATTGTGCGGAAGAAAATCCGGCAAATTTGTGATTTAAATTTCTGCTCGGTGGGAATGGATTTTATTGACTTTTCCTCTCTCTGACATCTGCTATTTTTTGTCACTGCCGCTTACTGTCTTCTTAAGGACTTTATAGATCTTTCCTTTCACATTTAGAAATGAAAATTTCATTGCATTGCAGCCACTCTTGTAATTTATGAAGGAAACAAATTAAACTCGAACTAATCACATGTAATTGTAACTTTCTTGTGCAAAATGATCACATCCATTTATTTTTCATGGTTTAAATTGTTTAAATTAATGTCGGGACATAATTCTTGATGACGAATCATTGTAGCATTGAATTCTTTAATTAGATTTCATCTACACGCGAGTCTGTTGTGACCTCGAGCTTTTGAGGCCCGACTTTGCGCTCATGCAATTGGCCAAAGCTGGGACAAGTTCTGCCGTTCGTTAAACTTTACATCTTGGCTAGACCACTCCGTTTATTTATTTACATTTGTTAAATTCTCTTTTCAAAAGTACTTTTATATACTTTGAAGTCTACTATGTTTGAACTTTTTTGTGGGATCGTTCCCATTTTTCGTGAGAAATTTAAAAACACATTTTCCGTTTTATCGAATTATGAACAATCAGCCTTAGTATTTATACCATAAAGCACACTTGTTCACACCAAAATCGAACAAATGTTGGGATACAAATATGTTTCTGTAGAATTCGTTGAAACTAACATATACGCAGCTTATTTTTATCAAGTTTAGGGTGGCCGCTCGACTATAGGAAACCCGGAAATACCTTCTTTCAATATTCTAATTTAAAGAAAGACAAGATTTATGACAGAAACTCGAAATTTTAATTATTTAGAAAACATATAATTAAATTTGATGTAAGTGTATGTCTCTTAATTTTCTATTTGAGGTAGTGACACAAAGTCAAGGTTTTGAGGACGTTTTTCGTGTCAGGTTCAATCGAGAAGAATTCAAGCTCACTGGCACCAACAGCTTTATTATTAGCACTTATTCTATAGCCAATGTGGAACAAGCTGCATTCACAGACTTCCGACGAAATAGTTATTTATTGGCCAAATTTATTCTATTTAATAGTAGACATTTAAAAAAATTAAAAAACATACACGAGAAAAAGACTTACAAACTTTAATGCAAATGAGCTAACAATTTATTATATAGGTCCCAATTTTCGAGCATAAATTTTTTTCTATTATTGTGTTAGAATTTTTACCATCAGTTATGATAATTTTTGACCCACTTCTTGTAGTCTAACTCGAGAGTTATATGCTTGTTACGCTGTTACGCCTTACGCCTATTAAATTAGTCTGTTCCTGTCTTTGGGTGGGAGCTTTTATTTAACACCATTTTCTCTTGTTTGCTTGACTCTTTGAGGATGTGAGAACTATCTAGCGACTATAACTCGAACCACTTAGCGGATGTATTTATATCGCTACATTACCAGCATTTTTTACGACGAAAAACAAGTTTGAGGCTCATTTAGAACTCAATTAGCGGGACTTTGTTTTTTTAAATAATTTTAGTTTGACTTAGTGCAGTTTTTTCTTGGGGAAAAAATTCAACAAATATATTAACAAGATAATTATATTCTTCTATTTGTACTTTTAGAGAGTTTTTTCTGTAATTTTTATAAGAGTAATAATTCATTATAACAATATCTTCTACACAAGTTTCGTAAATAAATAAATAAATAAATAATTAAATGCAATTGTTCAGTAAATTGTGACTTTAACCTCACGTTACGTAATTTGTATAATTACTCTTATCTCGAGCTAGTTTCTGGGAAAGAACACGTTTATTTCTACACAATATATGCTGCACGTGTGTGCATTGCTATGATAATGCAAAGTGAATGCTTTAGAGACTGGAATGTTTCCTAATTCTTTAAAGGAATAGTTGGAATGATATTAATTAATAATGGCTTCGGAATTTTTATTGTGAGTAATAAATAAGAGTAGTTAATGCCTCGAACTAATTGCCCCGAATTCATTAAATTAATGGATAAGAATAATGAGTAAAATTTAAAAAATTAATTTAATGATTATAAGATGGACATTCAAATTTAGTAAAATTTTATGCATTTTTTTTCAGTCCACCGACCTTCAAGACAGCAACCCCCACATCTCGTACACAATTGAAGCTCCAGTTGATGCGAGAGCAGCTACAAGAGCAAGAGAGACGAGAAGCTGAATTCAGGCATAATTTACAGCAACAAAGACCTGCAGCTGCACCTCCAAGACCTGTACCACCTACACCTTTACCGTCTATAGGAGTTGATGTTCCACCTCAAGTTTTGCAAGTCAGTTTTCAAGAATTTGTTATGCTTCATTTTCATCGTAAAACATTTTTTTAATTTTTCTCTCGATTTTCATGTTAGAATAAATTAATTTCACCAAGAATCAATCTGTAAAATGTGTAACGTGAAATTTGCAGAGCACCAAGAGAAATTATTTGCTACAAACATTTGTCATTAAATCGTAAATTTAATATCACGAAATATTCATGCCAGATTTAATATATGCCGGAATTAATTGTTTGTGAAAAATGCATCTCGTTTGTCGTAGATGGAACGGTTTTATCGAATGTCAGGAAAAGTTTTTCTGCTTCACTGTCGACCGTTTACAATTATCGATAGCATTGCCGCCGGAATCGAAATAAACTTTTAACATGACATTTCTGGCCGTGGGCGAATTGAATTGTTGCGCGCGGAAAACTCGTGATTGGAAAACCAGAATAAGCTCGATATTAATGTGAACGTGCAGGAGTCGAATTTTCTCAAAGCTTCACCTTTCAGATTTATGCGAAATACGTGTATCGAGTAGAAGGGGCTTATTGTAGACTGTTTTTTATATTACATTGATAGGTGTACTACTTTTGTAATGATTGTGACTTATTAGATATAATTTTTGCCTTCTTATTTTTTTTCTGATAAAAAAGTAAAATAAAAGTGTGTGAAAAAATAGCAATCATATATATTATGTATACGCTTGTATATTATGCAATTTAATGTTCAAAAATGTGTAATTAACCGTTTGGTATAGAAAAAATGATACCACAGAATAAGTGGTAATAATTAGGCATTGTTGTCTGGAAATAAAAAAAATCTATTTAATTTTTTTTCAGATTCTTATAAAACTTTCGATTCAATGCAAAATTTTTACTGATTTTTATATTTCAATTTTTCCACCTTTTATGGTATATTACGAAATTTTTAAATGATATAATTTTGTATTATTTTATTTCAGTGGAAGTTCATCGATTTTCAGTGACTCTCTTTTCAAGATTTCATTCAGTGAAAATCCACTGTGAATCAGTGAAGGGTCATTGAAATTTTCAATAATCGTCACTAAACTACTGAAAATTTCAGTGACTTTTCACTGGATTGCTAAGCAAATTTTATAATAAATTAATTTAATCCTTGCATTAAAATAGAAGTAATTACTTTAAAGTGATGTTTCAAATTTAGGTTGTTTATTATCACTTGCGACGTATACGTTTATCCCTACCTAAGTTGAGGAGGACCATGACCTGTATTTCCAACTATGGCGGTGCTTTTAAAAATTATTATAGATACGCTACTACATAGTAGTCAGCACTACGTCGGAACGCGTATTTTCGAAAATGAAATTAATAAAAACACATGTTGTTAATCATTTTGATTTTTGAAATCTTCAAATTTGGAAGGCTGTCAACGTTTGGATTATTAGAACTTGAAAATGTTCAATTGTGAAATGCTGACCTGTATTTGTAGTAAATGTCCAAATTCGACCCTTCCAGTTTTTTATTTTCGCCAAAAATTTGAGTTAAAAAAAAAGGGGTGCGGGGATTGGCGCCACTGATAAAAGACGCAATTTTAAAAGTGCCTTTCTAGATAACTGAAAATGATTGCTAGCAGTTTACTTATTACATTTGCAAATACGTTCGACTCGAAAGGAGCAGTTGCAAATCGGCTTAGATAACAGCTGAGCGGATCTCCCATCGAAGAAAGGTGAAACCTGATATATTTCCTCCAATTATCGCCTTAAGTACACCCCTTTGGTGGCTTGATAAGTCCAATATACTGGTTCTTTTAAAATTGCCATCTCGCTTACACGTTTCTGTTGGCCATTAAGCACTCTTCTTTAGTCTTATGTTGATTCTATTTGAAGTCTTGAATTTCTTTGAAATAGATAAGGGCAAATGGTAGAGATGTAGCAAGAGAAATTATGGAACAAAAGCTACATTTCCCAACTCTCCTCATCATTCTAATAACCCGCGTCATACAAAAGCACGTCAAATGTATTTATCTGAAAATTTAAACAAGTCTGTTTTACACAGAGATAAAAGCTTCCATTGTGACCATTTCGCACAATGGAGGTAAATTATAGGTCGATAAATTCAAACTGTTATTCAATTTTAGTATTTGATCTTATTTCATACGATTCGTCCACTAATTCACTTTAGTAAGAATTTTTACTATCAATTAGTTAAAAAATGTTTATTTACAGTAAAAAAATACAAATTTATTTTGTATGGATATAATTAAATCAATTAGTTATACCTCATATCATATCAAGCCTTATTATTATCCGGTGATAGATAGGCCCTCTATAGAGCCCATATATGACCTATGTAAGACCCACGAAGGTCCTGCGAAAGTTGCCCCTTTTGCTGCCTTGATAGGCCATTTTTTAAATTTTAGTGTGAGAGTTAAATTTAGCCTCATTAGCAGTTACAAGATGATTTATACCATATGTCATTTATATTTATAGTTATACTACTAAAATTGTTCATTTTGTATTAATTCCGATTCTGAAATTTGTTCAATTACTCAAGAATTCAACACAACATGTTTCAACATATTTCGACGCATTCCCAAATAATTCCTATATATTCAGAAATATTTCGACACTACATTCACCGATTCTCTTTTGTATTTTTCAAGAAATATCTAAACGAGATATGTGTAGAATTTCAAAGGAATTTCAGTACAATTTAAATGAGTTTAAAGAGTTCCATGAAATTTTAGAAGATAATTTTTCTCAATAATTCCTTTTTTTGAAATCTTCGGAATTTTTGGAAATGTTTTAAAAATACTATATTAAAGATGTAGTAAACAGATTGAGTATACCCTAGGTTTAAAATAAAAAAAGATTTAAAAACGAAGGTTGACACTTAAGAATTACTTTTTTACGGTTTCTATCGTTTAAACACTGGTGATATAGGATTTAGAATTTTTCGTGGCAAATAATAAAGGCGTAAATATGGTAGGCCATGAGCACCCAACTGGGCTTTTACAGTTTTAGTAGTTTACAACTATTCGATGGTAAAAATGCTCACTAAAGTGAATTAGTAAACGAATCGGCATACTCTCTAAAATTGAATCAGTGGAAGTTCAGTGACGATTACTGAAAATTTCACTGACTTTCTACTAATTTCCAGTAGATTTTTCACTGATTAAAATCGTGAGAAAAGAGTCACTGAGAATATCAGTGGAATTTGACTGTCAATCAGTGGAATTTCACTGGTTTTTCACTGATTCAAGTTTAGAGAGTATTTCATTAGTAACATCTTATTAATTCAGATTAAGAAAGTATTATACCCAAAGATGTTTTCTATGAAAATTCTGGTTAAATATGACGTTACTATTTTTTCTAGATACTTTAACCAGAAAAAATAATAAGGGCATATTTAAAAAAATTACGACTTGTGAGTAAATAAGCACTTTTAGTGTTATTTACAATTTTTGAAAAACTTTTATCACCTCAAACGTGTATTTTATCAACGTAATAGGACATAACGTCATCCTCCCTCTCCTGTTAGGTTAACGTAACATTTGAACGCCCTTACTGTCGATTTCCTAGCCTTTTTATATTTTCAAGCCCTTAGATTGCTCGATCCAGATTGAACTCAACACGTTTATCGCTTGACTTCTGACACATTTTTTATTGCCTTTCCTGAATCAAACGTTTACGAGACGTCATCTCAATCCTTGAATCCTGAGGTCGAAATGTGCTATCGAACTCGTAAAGATCGCAACGCAAGCCGTACTCGAATAATTGCCGCTGCTGATTCTTAGCTTTCATAAGGGAATCCATTCCGTTCCCATATTTCTTATGAAACCCCTAGAAGATGAGGCCTATTATTGGGAGTTCGGACAGCTCATAAAATGAGGAAGAAAACATTGTCGTTTCTCTTTACGGGTTATGTATTTTCTCAATTTTCTGAGCCCTCTTCTTTCTTACTTCCGACGAGAATAAGACGCCTCGACCTTTTATCTCGTCGCCCGAGCACTTTTTTTCTCTCTATCATTTCATCCAACTGTGCCTGTACTTTAGTAAGTCCTTTCATAATAGAGATTTCTGATTACCCAAAGTTAGCTAAAATAATTGTAGGATAAGATTTGTTATATCTACGCTTAAGTGTTCTGACTTTACTGTATTTTTTACCAAAAATGACTCTTTTATTTAACTTCGATTATCTATGTAATAATCCTGAAGTGTTCACAACCATTATCTGTAATTTTATAAATAGATAATTAATAAAAGTTAAAAATTTCAAACAATAATAATGCAAATGTAGATAACAATTCTTCATACAATATTGTTAACTCCGTTACAAATGTGTATTTTTAATGCTTCTTATCTTTTTTGTATTTGAATATTACTGACTGATGGCATTTCTTGTTAATTAGGTGAGGACGTTACTGGAGAACCCGACTCGCTATCATGTGGTCCAGAAACAGAAAAACCAGGTTCGACAATATTTACACGAGTCCTTCCGTGGTTCAGATGAAGGTGTGGTCACAGGGATTCACAACAGCGTTGGGAGTGATGGGGGTGGTTTTGGAACCCCCCTTGATACAGGACCCCAACAAATGCCTATGGCGGTTCACAGTGCACCCCCTGGATCTGCTGCTCATCATCCGAAACCACAACATCCCCATATGGCATCATATCCTCATGCACCTGCGTTAATGCCTCACACACATCCCGTTACTCCAAGTCCTGACCCTACCGCAGGAGCTATGTCCCCTGATCTCTCCAGTGTCGCCACAAGCAATTCTGAGGTATGCTTTACTTTTAAGTTTTATAATTTATTTATTGTTATGTTCCAAAACAAATTTTTGTCAACTGTGCAAGGACAAACATTTCTCTTTGTTTAATATTTAGCTGAAAGGAAATTGTGTATATTCTCTCTTTATTTCCGAAAATACGAGATCAGTTCAAGGTTCTTATGTCGTGCAGAGTCATGTCAACATTTGCACTTATGTTTTTAAAAAAATTTGAAGTCCAGTTCTTGTTGTGCAGGAAACTCTTTATTATTTTTTTTTATCATGAACGACAAGAAAGTTCGTAAAAATCTTGAAATGACGTGTCGCCAGTAGCAAGGCGTGTTTGCTAAACAATCAAAGCCACCTGGTAAATGCCTGTAGTGATGATTGATCTTTCGAATTTACACCTCACAGTATTTATCTTAGTTTGAGTGATTATAATAGTCTTTGGTAGTCTTCGCTTCCAGCGTTTCTCCTGGTTTCTCCCATCCATAACCGGGTTTCAGAACACCTTGGTTAAATTTGTCTTAGGGCTCTCTTACACAATTTATGTGGGGTGCAAGGTCCACATCTCTAACAAACCCGAAGCACTATTTACTTTTCAATCCTTTTTTTTGTGTAAACTTCTTGTTATCGTTTAGTGCAATGATTAATCTCTGAGGTTAAAAGTTTCCTGGAATTTAGGATTGTACTCTGGAAAAATGAACTTCGATATTATCAACTTTGATTAATATCCCTCCGGAGTATAAAATGAAAGTTTGATATTTTTCTTCTGAAGTGAATTGCTTTATTCTTGTTCGAAAAAGTGAAAAAATAACTTTTCAATTGTGTCTTTTCTTTTTTAGTTTTACATCATTTGCAATTGTGCTATTGTCGAAATTACTGCTAGTCACGGAAAACGAGAATCATTGCTCGGATGAAAGCAACTGAAGAAGTTTATTTCGCGAGATAAATATCTGAATTTTTTAACGTCGAGCACAGAAGGCGAGTTTTCCTAACGGTGCCTTTTATTCTTCGTGCTGCGCTTTACTTCAGTTGTTCATTAGTTCTCAGAATTAAAGTTGCACAGAGGTAAATTTAAATAAGAAATATATAAATTCATCTTGAAAATTCTTCGTTTTGTATTCTCTCTTTAATAGCCTTGATTAATTCTGTGATAAATATTAACATATATATTTAGGCCATAAAACATTATTTATATTTTTCAACTCATCACATATTTATATTTATGAGATTAATAAAAACAAGAAATATTAAAAATTTAAACATAGAAATTTCCATTTTAAATAATTCAAAACGTCTTAGCATCAGTGTCCGATTAGTAGTTAATTATAAGTCAACAGGCGCTGAAGGTCTACTTATATACTTTTATCCGATATAAGCACAAATATGTCACTTATACTTTAACAGTTGTTCACGCCTATTATATACATACATACGTATGCTAATATACACGGTAGTGTCACAGATGTTCCATTTACGCAGTGAAGTTTGTAGTTCTATTGGTTCAGAATAATTTCGATTTGATGCCGCGTATCCCAGTCTCACAATTAGACCCTAGAGAACTTTCAATAAACGATACGATGGTGCCAAAAGTCTAAATGAAAGATATTTCATTCCCTTATTACTTTGAAGTAAGGACACTGGTTTAAGTTCTGTCCACAAAGCTCTATATACTCTTTATTTTACTTATAAAATAAATAAATTATTATAATATTGATTATGTAAAATAAGGATATCAAATATTTATGTTAAAACTCTGCGTCTTAAATGTACGACGAAAAAATAATGCTCATTAAAATCTTATGAAAAAATTGATAGATATACCCGTGCAGAAATTGGTATGGGGTACTAATGTGGTACTGTCCAGTTTTGCCCATCAAGATTAAAAAACTATTCTGTCAAGCGATTTCAAAAGAATATTATAGGATGTTAAATGAACTCAAGAATTTAAGAATTGAAGGATTTTTAAAAGCTTTCACACTTATAAGATTTTAAAGATATCAAGATTTGCTGAAGGATTTCAAGAGATTTGAAGGATTTTAAGGAATTTTTAAAGACTTTAAAAGAAAACTGAAGATATTTTGTTTCAAAATTTGCAATTATTCAAAAATATTTTTGTGTATTGCAGAATTTTAAATGATTTTCAAAAGTTTTAAACTCATATTAAAATTCAAGTGACTCTAGATAATATAAAAGGATTTTAAGAAAGAGATTAAAGAGAATTAAAGCCATTTAAATAAATTTAAAGTGATTTAAAGAATTTTAAAAGAATTTCAAAAGAATTTGAAATGAAATACAAAAGAATTCAGGGTAATTTCAAGATTTTAAAGTAATTTAAACATTTTGCCAGGTTTTTCAAGGGATTTTAAATGATATTAAAGTATTTTAAAGAATTTTTAAAACGATTGCAAGTGATTGTATGTAATTTTAATTAATTTAAGGCGATTTCAATAGACTCCAGGTGATTTAAGAAACTTTTAAAAGAATTTCGAAAGAATTCGAAAGAGTTTGAAGATTTTCAAGTAAATGAAAAATTTTATAAAGTATTTCAAGGGATTTTAAATGATATTAAAGAATTTTAAAGACTCTTAAAACTGCTTTAAATCATTTAAGGGTTTTCAATTATTTAAAAATATTTGTAAGTATAGTAACGGGTTTTTAATAATATTAAAAAATTTCGAAAAATTTTTTAAATACTATAAAAATGAATTTTCAAGAAGTGTCCGAGTTATCAAAGAATGTGAAACGATTTCAAGAACTTTCAAATGATTTTAGAAATAAATTTTAAAAAATTCAAAAAAATTTAAAGATTTCGAAGTACTCACTTTGATAACAAAAAATATTTTTGGATTTTTTAAAATATGTTAAATCTTTTGAAATTCTTTGAGATCAATTAAAAACTCTTGTAATCTTTTGGTTCCTATGTCTTTTTTTGTCAATTATATGCATATTAGTTACCTTTACAATGTATAAATATAACCATGATCAACAATATTGGTATATTAATAAGATATTACTTGATATCGTTGTGCCATAAATGCCTAATTATATAAATATATTTTTATTGAACATATAAATCCCAACCAGGGCCTCGCCAGACCCCTATGTTAAACGTGGCTAAATGGGTCAATTTCTGTACGGGTAGTTTAAAAGGTCTAAATCACTGAAGAAAAAGTACGCTTTCATATGTTTTCTACATTCACTTTAATGCACTCTAGAAGCAAATACGGTTTTATCATTTAATGACAGCCTACCGTGACATTATAAAGTCACCAATTAAAAGCTAACTAGCCTGCGTGTATCAATTGAGAAATGACGCGTGCGGTATAATGTAAACGCACATGTTTCATGAGAGTATAATCGATGACGCAGATGGGAATGGGACCAAAGAAATATTACTGTTTTTCGTCTAACAAACTTTATTCTAACGAACCACACAAGCGTCAATTACTACAGTGAATGTGAGAAATTTTTACGAACCATTTTTTTTAGTCGTTTGGGGATAATCGTAAAGTGCTTGCTGAATTTTTCAGGACCCTGAGTTTTGCGCTAATTGCCAGTACAAGCCCAAGGTGGTAATCCCACTTAGGCAGCTAGTGCTTAAATGAATCATTAGGAGCAAAGACTTTTAACATGACTAGACAGAAATTTTATTTATATTTTCTGGTGATGGAAGCCATTCTCTTAACTGCATTCATTACATAGGGTTCAAAGTCCGTTGAATCTATGTATGTTTCAGGGCTATATGTATCATGCTTTATGTATTTTGTCCTCTTATATTTTATTCAAGTATAATCTACTTATGTTTCGTTTTTCAAAATTTTATTTACTGAATTACTATTATATATATAAAACCGTTGAACATAACGCAACCAAATTTTACAGGACATCATAAAGAGTGACCTAAAAGGAAAAGCATATTCCGCAAGAAGTTGAGGTTTGGTTATATTACTGAAATGTATTTAAATAATATGTAAGCCTCTTCATCAGTTTTTTTTTATTTTTTTGTTTTTATATTTATTTTAACTCGTCATATCTCCGAAAGAAAAACTAATTCTGCCTACTTTGAATCAAATTCATAAGGTCGACGAAGGGGCGAAATTTTGGGTCACTCTTTGTCCTACAGGTTTTTAAAGATACTTTGAACGTGCTTGCGAACTTCTTTAATTTTTTCAGTTTTTCAGATACTTTTAGATTTTTTATATTTCATTTTTTAAGCAGTTTTTTTAAATCTCTTGAACTCCTTTTAATTCTTATGAAATTCTTGAAAAAAATCCCGGGCAACGCCGGATAAATTTCTGATAGTACTAAATTTTAGTTAGGATATTTACAAGAGTGATTTCAGCACCGAGTAGATTTCACAACAGGTGATCAAACTTTCTTGGACGTTGCCGTCCATTCAGAAAAAAGAATTTTACTTTTTTGAAATGCTGCACTTTGATTAGCATTGAAGACATATCAAGGTTTCATCATTCATCACTCAAATATCTCTCTACTTTATAGTTTATGGCATAGTTCTGAAGTAAGAACTTTTCATAATTTATTACCTGGCATTTTGATGTTTGAGCATTCTCAGAAATAGAGTGCCACTGAAAATAGTTTATAGCGTCAGTGAATATGCTTTGTTAATAGGCTTTCTAACTGCCAATTAGTCATTGTTAGTCAGTCACAACTCGACTGAATCAGGATTAGTTTAAGAGGGAAATATCAAAGTTTAATTGACGATTTATGATATTTTTATTGTATAAAACCCTAGTTAAAGGATTTTCTCAAATAGAATTTTTAAATTCTTATTTTATTAGAGAGGTTGATGACAATATGTAAAGTTAAGTTGTAGTCCTGAAATGATAAGAAAATATTGAAGACTGAAGTATTTTCGAAGGACAGAGAATGCCACCTCGGCTAAAATTGCATTGTGATAATATCTGTTCCATTTTGTCGAGAGAACCCGTTTTACGCTGTGTATAGTTATCATAAAATGTCCTTTTACGGAGACCACTTCGTCTAACTTTACCTTGACAGTACGGCCAACTTATAGTGCTCTAGTTTTCTACCGGGTGTTTCATACCAGCGTTATCAAGGTAGGAAAAGGAGGAGGACGAGGACAGTGAGGAGAAGTAAATGGAAGAAGTTTAAGGGTGGAGGAGAAGGAACCTGGAAGGGAGAAATCTAAGAGAGAGAGAGAGAGAGAGAGAGAATAGTTATAGAGAAATAAAGAGAGGTCTTAATACATTTGAAACCCTCGATTTTTCGACCTCGTCTCACTCGGATGGACGTAGACGTCTCGAGAAGAATAGTTCTGGGCTAATATTTGAGCCTCTTCAAACGGTTCCAATCTCGTTTCTCAGCTGGCCCGGCGGCCCTCCATTTTGAATAATGGATCAGCTTCACTTCGCAGGACAAAGTAGATTCGCAGCATTCGCCGATATGGCCTTCAGGGGAAAAGTGCTTTTAGTATGTCAATTTGTGCGATGCATCATTGCTGATACTTATGTCGATCTAAAGATGTAATTCGATTTGCCTTCAGCTATGGTGAAAGAGGAAAAGGTGCCGACGGCGAAAGATAATACAGATCCATTTTCATACTTTCTTGCTCTCTTATTTTCACTTATGTTGTACTTTTATTCCTATTTCAGCAGTCTCTTATTTCGTTTCAGACATTTTTATCATAAAAGATTCCCTTCCTTCTCTTTTCACTCTTTCTAGATTCCAATCTATGGGTATTCTTGTTCTTCACGCTTTTATTCATATCTAATAACACTGACAATTTATGTAAAATGTTTCACCCCCTGCAGAACAAAAATCCCTTGAGGATCATTTCGCAGAAGGGATACAAGTAAAGTAAAATAAATTCTTCTCCTTAATTGCATTGTGCCACTTATGTTTTCACATGAAAAGCAGGAAATCATTCTTTACTTGGATTTCGTCTTTTTCGGGAGGGAGAGCCATTTTTCAAAACGTAGTATCATTATATTTGGTTATTAAATTTTCATCATCCTGGAACGAAATCGTGAAACCGGGAAGTACTTTAATGTAATAAAGTTATAATTGGTCTCAATCTAAGGTTTCGTAAGAAAATAAACAATACAAACAATGATTGCAAAACTGTCAACACTGTGCGCTTTAATTTGATCCAGTGAAAAGTGCTTTGAACCTGTCTTCACTCTTGAAATAATAGTGATAATGATATTGAATGAAACGCAAACCTTAATCCGTTATTGTAGGAAAGTAATTGCATTGTGATCAGAGTTTTTAGTTTTTACGTCGAATAGGTACATTTAATGACAAGTTGAGAAATATAATATAATCATTCTCTATTCAACATCCTGTACTAGACTGGACGTGACTTGACATCATTAACAATCAAGTGGAGGGGGGTACTACAGTCTGGAGGTCGTAGAACATTGCTCTTTCTAATGTAACGTGTTGAGTGCATCTTTAGATGAACGGCTGACCGAAACCGTCCGTCTCTACTGCGGCTTTAACTTATTCAAATCGCTTCAAAACCTATTCAAATTACGTGGTAAAATTAGCATTCGATGCACAGTGCAGTTATATATTTTATTTTGGATTAATTCTAAAATACTAAGACGGAATGTACGTGTTTTAATATGAAGTGAATCTTAAAACCAGCGGGAGTAACATGTATTATCAATAATAAAAGTAAAGAACGTTATAAAGTATTCTTGAGCAATATGTCAATGTATACAGGAAAAGTTATTGAAGATTGTGGAGAATAGAGATGTGCAGAGCGGATGAGGGCTTAGAATTACTGACCTAGTGTCGTAAATTCCCGCATGACTATACACACGCTACTTGTGAAAATATTGTCGAATAATACGCAATACATCTTTTCCCTTCGACAAAAATTTCCATGGTATTCCGTTTATATGAAAATAATAAATAATGCTGAAATTCATATCTTTCGATAGGATTGAGGAAGATAAAGCTACTCTTCTCTCTAGTTATTAATGTATATATTTTTAATAAAAATAAATAATTCATTTTCTAAGGAGTTGAAAACTTAATTCACTCATTTTCGAACACTTTGTGTGAAATTGCTGAAAGTCCTCTTATCTACAGTGGTCTCATAATACATCTCATATATCTTTCTAAAATCCATCGACAATTCTACGCCCGAGTAAATCTTTAAAACTATATCTTGATGTTTATCTCGACTCAGACGATTTTTTTTCACAAGCTATCGATTCCCTTTGAAAGGAAACTTCTTGGGGTGGGTAATGAGTGCTTTCGAGTTCACTGGTTATCTCGAAGCTCGTAGATTCTCAACAAAATTGATTCCCTTCTCCTGCAGCTCTAAGGGGGTTGATCCGTTGATCTTGAAGAAACTGGAAGAAACTTGACGCCCGACCTTGATTCCTTCCTCACTGCCCTGCGATTGTCCTCTCACGAAAGAAAGATCTCGATCATCAGCGACTTCCGCTTACATAGAACTGAAGAACTGTCAGTAAACGCTTTCTTTTTTTTTTTCGTTATTCCCCTCAACAACTAACAGTGGCTAACCGCATCAGTCTCAAACCGTTTTTATAGTTCCACTGGCCTAGATATTCATTAAGTCCTTTACGACCAGTTCTTTAAACTTGAAGTTCCAATTCTCGATTTCCAGCGCCAAAAGCAGAAGCTAAATTCTTTTTGTGACATCTTTAGAACCATAAAAACCTTTTTTCGAAACTATTCAGTACGAGATGAACCTGAATTTTAAAATCTTGATTACATCAGATTCCTTATTCCGATAAAAAACTCCTACGGGAATCCTTAGTAATTTGTCGCCACGGGTATGATACTCTACTCGATGCTTCCAATCTACAAAGCGATCTAATTTGTAATTAGTGAAATCTAAAAATCTCCATAGGAAATATGATAGCGAATATTCGCGAACCCAACGAAATATTGTCGCTGTGTAACTTTATTCACACTACAGGGACACAGTTTTAATTACCAGCCGTAATTTTCTTCTACGACCCCACTTGCTTTGAAGAATACCGCTGGTGTCATCGAGTTCGTAGAACTGATCGCTGCAGCAGAGCAGCGCGGAATGAACGATTAGCTGTTGCAAGAGGGGCGCTTAGGCTACTCAGCTTATGTAAGGGAATCCCCTCTGACCCTCCCACACCATCTTTACCCCCTCCTCAAAGTCCCTCGACCGCGTGTGTTGATCCGTACACACTTGAGCGTCGCTAGATAGTCAACGACTGCTGCTCGTTGTAAGTACGGCGTGTCAAGAATCCCTGATAATTTGACCCAAGTGAAGTTCCGTTATTGCAATTAGGTGGTTGACATTTTTCAAAATTTCACGTTTTAAAAGGAAGTATTTTAATGAGATAGGGGAGGAGGAGATTGATTATTATTATCATTATTATTGTTATTATTATTGTTATTATTATTAGTAGTATTAAAGGATCAAGAATTTAGGATCGATAACCTTCGTCTTCTGTTGATACCTCGCGGCGAATTCGTAACGAGAGCCGAATCACGAATGAACTGCCGCGAGCGTCTTACGACGACGGATCAACACGATCGGAGCCGATCTGTCACGATCTGTCACGATCGGTCGTCACGTCACAGATGACGAAAAACCGAATCGCGGGAGGATTTCGCCGGTGAGCCGCGTGTGTTACATTCGCGTGTGTTGTTCTTGTGCATTCACCACTTTGTGTTCCCATTCTTATAGCCATCGACTTCCCTAACTAAGTGATTCATTTTTTTTCAAATCTTCGAGATTAAGAAACAGAAATTGTCGTGTGGGGTGAAGGATTTTCAGTTTTTTGATAAATGAAAAGTGTGGAAAATGTGCATGGAAGGTGACAGTATAAATTCTATAAAAACAGAGAGTAAGATGAGGAACGTCCCAGGAGTAGAAAGAAAAAAGTAGAAACCAAAAAGAGACTTGTCTAAAAGATTTCGAAAGCAAGTTGCTCAACAGAAACTGGAGCAAGATTTCAAGATTTCGAGAAGAGAGTTGAATGAATTTTGAATAACGGGAACGAAATCGCGAGTTGAAAACCGGTTTGATTAAAAAACTGGGGCATTCCAAAGTGATTGGACCTGATGAAGTTGCTTGTTTTTTCCTACTTGGAAAACAGATTATGAATAACCATCTGCAGAAAAAAATGATTGCAAACTTGTAAATCCTAATCTCTGTTTCCCTCTGAGAAGATAGAAGATAGAAGATACTGGTTCGCCAGAATTGTTATTGGGTAACCGCAACCTTGAGTTCTTGATTGTAGGTACTGCAGGCTCGATGAAACGTTGTCAGGAGAAAACGCAAGGCTGCATCGATCATCGATTATAAAAAAGGCACAGTCATCGTTCTCCAGTCTTCCTGTCGTAGAGGCAGTTCAAAGATTGTTGAGGATCACCGTGCGGAACCAGAACCAGAAATTGAGGAAAATACGTCTTGGTTGGCTGGGAAAAAATTGAGAAACCAGTTCTTTTGGTTAGTTTCTTACGAGAGAAACTCCGTTAGAGATTTTGGAAATATTTGGTTTCATTCTATAGGTACATTCTTTTGGGTAATTTCCTTGACGAGAGGCTTGACAAATCGATTTATTAAACTCGAGGCAACTTGCACTGGAAGCGACCTGATGCTAAATTAAATTTATCTCGAGATTCAGCCGATTCATCTGCTATATTAAATCCATTAGGCGCAAAACTGGCGTCGATTGATGCGAGCATCTGCTTCAAGGAGGAATTGAAGAAGAACGAACAAATTTGCGATTTGCTTTGGAAAAAGAAGGGAAAAGAAAAGATAGAGGGAAGGTCGAAATGGAATAGCTGACTAACTCCAAGTGCCTTGAGCGACTTGGTTGGTTAACTGAGACAAATATCGAAACAGAGTCGCTCGGACTTTTTAGGTTTCAAACCGAAGAAAGGGATAACCATGTTTTTGTGAATGAATTTTAAAGAAACAATACTTGTAGGTTTTTTCGCAGTGTTTGGCAGACTGTAAACATGTGCTGCTGTGTTTCTTGATAACGTTGATAAGTGTAAGCAGTGAGACGGATTTATAGACACCAACACGTGTTCAGTGCTTCTGCTGACGAGTTTCACAATGCCTGTTTTCAATATTATCGCCAGAAGATGCAAGGTAAGCCAGGAACGGATATAGGGTTTCCGGTTTAAAAATTTGCAGGCGTTCTATGTCATTAAACTCTCTGATCGAATATCAAGAATGGCTACGTGCTTATCCCTCTTAAACATGTTGGTCCCACTAATTTCGGCCATACAATAAATAATGTCTTGTGTCTTTAAAAAACATTAGTTTTTCACGTATTTCTTTCGTAAATCCTTAAATCCTTTAAAAAATTGTTATTAATTGATAGGAGCTGAAATTGAGAAATTTCAAGGTTTTGATTGATGACTTTTAATTTAAAGGTTCAAAGTCTAGAATTTGATCAAATACTCGAAAGGAAAATAAATAAGGATGGATCGAAAGAAAGAGGTTTTTTGTTTTGGACTTTAGTCTATGGGAATAAATACCAATATTGAATTGGAAGTTTTGCTTCACGAGGTTACCTAACTATCATTGCTGTCGTCTTGTGTACAGTTTAACGGAACATATTTTTTTTTATGACTTTAATGGTATTTTATTTTTAACCCGCGATAAGCTAGATACTTAATTGTGAAGCGTGTTGAGTACACAAATTTTCATGAATACATTTTTTTTTATTTTTTATTCTTTCATTTTGCATTCAAGGTATCATTATCTAGTAACATCCGTCTGTATCTAATTATGCAAGTGCAGTGCTTTTTTTTAACGACTCTTGTCCACATGTTCCTCAAGTTTCAATGTATAGGTTTAGTCATAAAGTATCACAAGTTGTACCAATATTTTTTTTATAACTGTATTTGAAAGTGAGGAGCAATTCGAATGTGGGAAATCGCATTTTTAAATATATAAACCTATAAATATAACGAAGTGATAACACTTCGTTGGCTGCTCTGATATAAATTTCCAATTTCGTTAGTTATTCAAGCAGAAATATACTTTACTTCCTGATAAATTCACAAAAAATGCAAGCAAAAATATCGCATCGTATCTATAATATTAGAATGACCTCAAATGAACTTTTTGCATCGTTAATTTCGTTTCATGTAATATTAAAAAAGAGTTTTAAGATATTGCTCAGGAATGTTTTAATCATTTATACGTGTTTCATTTGTAGATATCAGAATCTCATTCGTGCTTAAAACGTACACACCAAGCATTTGTTTTAAATGACTTTATGTAAGAAATATTTTTTAGAATAGATATTAAAATAAAAAAATAAACATTTTAATATTCAGTTACATTTTTCAATTTCAGGGTCTACCCAGTTTATCAATGTCAACAAATCGATTTTCATGCTTTTTTTTTGAGACTTTTATATTATAGATATTGATACAAAAATTTTGAGGCTAAGTAAATACATTTTTTGCAAAAATAACAAAATGACGGATATTTCAGAAGAAAATCTAATTTACAATTATAGAAATCGTTATCTATGAATAAACATTTTGAATGAGATCAATAAACTCGTTCAGGTTGTATTTCATTGTCAATGAAGTAAATTTTTGATGCAGGAAAACTTGATTTGAAAACATATCAGGCATTTGATCTCATTTACACAAAACATAGATCTAGCACGTAGAATGATATGATTTTACGTATCACTTATTCTATTCAGTTTGATAAGATAAAGATGACAAGATATTGCAACGATGGGAGAAATTTATTAGAATTTTAATAAAATTTCTTTGAAAAATGTAATATAAACTCAGTTGTAACTCAATACATTCTGTAAATTAGTTTTTGTTTAATCTGAAAGACTCCCGCTTCCGAAGTAACGTCTTTCTGGCAGAGCCAATAAATATAAATCGCTTCTAGAAGAGAGATTGAAACTTTGAAAATATCCTGAGAACATGGGACAAGATTTTCCATATTCTTGCAGATATAATTTCCGGAATGGATGTTCCGCGTGGATTGTGCCGGATATACGCTTGTTAAAGCAACCTTCACATAATAGAAGTATTTGAATATCGTTATCGCGGTTAACTTTGAAAAACTAATTCCTCATTACCGATGGCATTTTTATAGTAAAAACAACGCAACAGGAAAAACAAATTCTGTAGATGTATGTATTTGCATAATGCAGGAAACACAAGAACAAAGTGGACGTCTATGGTACATCTTTAAAAAGTAGTAGGCAATCTTGAAAATGTATGCTCATCTAAAAAAGAAGTAATTTTTTGATTATAAGTTAAATGTCTGTAAATAAAGATACCCGGATGATAAATCGCTTTTAAAACACTTTTTTATCGGATTATTTACATTGCCTGCTAAAATAAATCTGCGAAATGCAAAATTCGTTTTCTGAATTTGTGGAAAACAGTACCGAGATAAAGCATACATATTAGCATACGTTTGTGACATGGTTGTGTAACAATGTTACCTTGCGTCTTTAAAATTCACAGATATGATAAATATTTACCATATCTGTGCGGAAAATCGTACTCATATTGACATTAACTCGCCACTTCTTGTTGTTTTGTATTCGAGGAATTGCTATACGTACCGTTTGCTGAATTCAAAGAATATTGCAATATCTCAATAGCAGTATAAAGCTATACAAATGAGTTTAGAGTTTCACCTTTTCGTGCACGAAAAGTTAAAACTTTTTCTATCCATTGGATTCACTTTCATGTCAAGCTAGGCGTGTTTGAGTTTCAGGAACTTCGCAACGAGATGAATGTGAGTCTTTTACGAAGAAAAAGTTTTAATTACAACCACAATGTCTAGCTAAGCAGGACAAAGAAGGGAATGTTAAAAAATTAGAAAGCTGAGTTTTAAAGGACAGCAAATTGCGTTGGATTTCAGTTTATTTACAGTTTGCTACTTCTTCTTTGAATTCATTCATTAATTAAAATTACAAAGTCAACAATTTTAAATTGATGAAAGAATATTCAGACATAACGAACGTGCATTTTTTAAATACACTGCATGAACGAAAATTGTTTAACGAAGTGATTCCTTGATAGTTGCAAATAATTCTGAGGCAGGAAATTTCTTGGAGATATCAGGAAGCGATAGGAGGATCCGGTCGTTTGAAAAAGGAACTGGGGATTTACTGATGTACGATGTATCAAATTGAAGGCTATTTCTTAACGATTAAGTAAGTCGACATGCATTAAGTTTTACAAGTAGAGAAGGCTTTGATATTTCTAATTTAAAGCCGTAACCTTGATGATTTGACGCCTTCCCGGTCTACCTTACTTAACTAGTTTCATTGCGTTATGTAAACTCCTGAGATGAAGAAGCTTGACTTTTATGCACCGCACTACGTTCAAATGTCGACAAGACTCCAATTGCCACGAAAGGTATAGGTTTATATTGTCTTACATCTCTTGTCAGTGTCCTTGAAATTCGCGACAGGTGCGAATCACGAATCGCTCCAGTGCTTATCTTTTTCCTCGGGGCTCAATTAGCAGTGCGTTAAATCTGTAATAGAACCTTGTGTGTATAGTACTATAGTATATGTATACTGTATAATCTGTAGGCGTTTACGGGAAACTCAGTTAACTATGCATTTTAATAATTATTTCAGTGTTTACGAGTAATTAATTCCTAGACAATTCATCATCAAACACCTTCGACTTTATTCCGTAACCTTTATTCTACACGTGTGGCAGACAGCCAGCTTGAGGGTTATATTGACATGTCTGATACTCGCTTTCTGTTGGCAGGAAACCTCATATTTAGAAAATACTACATATTTAATTTTACATACTCAGAACATGTTTCTTTAAATCTGCAAACAACGCATTTTTTTTAGTTTTCTTTAAAACTAAACATCCTCAGGCTTCACAGTCTTTCCCCTATCCCATTTACAATTATAAGATATACTTTGAAAATTGAAAAGTTCAGCTAAGTGAATTTGAAAACAATTTCTTTTCAATAATGGCGTGGTTTTCAGACAATGTGGAAATGAGAAGGAGGGTTTCAAAAAGTTATAAACTCAAAGACGCACGTTGATTTAAAGAAAAGTCGTAAATCTTCATAGCCACGTTCTTCGCTATTAAAGGCACTTTAATTCTACAGTGTGTTGCACCTAACGCAATGTAATTAAATTGTTAATTTACTTATTAAGATACCTGTCTTAACTTTAGCTCGTTTTATTTGCTCGTTCGTACAGTAAATTTCTCTTGCGTATGTTTGTGAGGCGAAGTTATGAAAATTTAATTGACGATCAATATTTGCACCTAATTTACTAATTTGTAAGGAAGGAAATTTGAATTCCCTAGTTTATAAAATATATTACAAGTAATTTTATTCGCTTGAATTGGAAAAATATAGAAGCGAATTCTTTCAATATCACCTCAGATTATAAAATTGCAAGATCTACACTATGTTTTGCGACAAGATAAGATAAGATGGAAACCAAGAAAAGTTCTGCAAAAATATTTGTAATTTAAAGTCTGCAAACACGCATTTCTGCAAAAGCGTGTAGAACTAGGGTATGATGCAGAAAAAATTTTTTCTAGCTGTTAACATTTTATTAACAACTACAGAAAAAATGTTAAACAATATTCACGCTTTGGTGTGACGAAATAATTCTTAGTTTAAAAAGGAATATTCACTTCTTTTGTTTTATTACCAATTATCCTAATCGATAGAAAAAAAATTGAGGATTACATTTTCAACATATATATTCTTAGATATTCACATTGTTTGTAGAATATTCTTTTTCTTTACGTAAGATAGAGAATTTCACGTCATGACTATATCAAAAAGAGAATCTCGATCATTGTTTGTGCGATTCAACCTATCATAATCCTAATAACTTTAATTGTTCTTCAGCTTTGAAGAACAGAAAGTACAGATTGCAAACTGATAAGACTAAAAAAAATTGTTAATACTTAATTCCTTCCTGTCGATTATATGCGACACACTCATGTGTGTTACATCATTTTATCATTCATTAGCATCCATACTTTAATCATGAATATCTGAATAATGATTTAGAAAAATTAATCTACATAAATTTTTATCATATTTCATGGTACATTAAAGATAAATGTAAAAAGTAAAACACACTAGATCTAGAGTTAGTACAACAATATGGGAGCTATTCCGGTGCACTCATAGATTTAATTAAATTAGAGAATGCCTGCATAAGGGTAGATTCACTATAATATGTATCAACTATCCTCAATTATTTCTATTACAATGTCGTTCTCCATTTTCTCTCACAGCTACTAATTATATCATGAATGGAGTAAATTTATACGGAACTGATTGAAATTCTCGACCACTAATGAAATAATTTGAAGTGTAGAGTTAAAGTAAGTAGCTTTTGTATCAGATAAATTATTTCATGATGCTCTCTGCAAAACGTGTTTATAAACCCGTTTCATAAAAGTTTTCCTGCAACTGCAAGCGAAATTTATTTAAAGTTTAATCTTAGCTAGGCTATCTGAACTCCACATCTTTATTTACAAATTAAAAGAAGCCATAAAATGAAATGTTTAAAGTCCATTAAACCAAAGTTTAATGACAAACGAGTTAATCAGGTATCTTTTGCTAAGTTTAGTGCACCGTCTCTTTTTGATGCTGAGATTTATTTAACAACAGTTGTCACACAAGCAAATAGTCAGTTTAAAATAACCTTCCAGTTTCACTCACTTTCCATATCTCACTGCTCATAAACATTCGTCCTGGTGATATGGATATACAAATGCTTGCACAAATATAGGGTTTCACGACGTCATGCTAAGACATAAAAATGACAAGGGTTTGCACTTTTCGGTGTTACTTATCGCTGAGCCACCCTCACTTTTCCATAAAGTAACTTGACACGACTCACTTACGTCTTTATAAACAAAAAAGGTCCAGTAGACTCGTCACGAAAAATTCGTTCCTGACTTTCATCTGAAAAATTTACGACTCATTCTATATTAACTAAATTGATTGATTACATGTCGTCCAAAAGGCCATTATATGTCACATAAGGCCATCAAGCGTTTGTATCGGATTATGCAAAATTTATAATACAAGATTCAACTTATTGATTTTTCAATTAATCCTCACTTGATATATAGACTCCACCAGCACGATTTCCATGAATCAGACAATATGTCTACTAATTTATAATATACTCAAGTGCGAATTGCTAAGAATGAACACATGGCTCAATCTTGGTCCAATCTTGACAGACAACATTTGACGAATGTTATTGGCCCAATATTGACAGCCAATATCAATTCAGAAAAAATTAAGTAGGTTTGAAACCACACAAAGTTAGAAATTTTATTTGTAAGATAATGATTAAATGTGGAGTATTTGTCTTTATTTTAAGCAAACTAACTAATTTCGAACTTGTTTTATATAATATGACTTTAAATTAGAGGTACTTAAATTTTATTAAAGGGCAGAATCTCTATCGATTGTCTTACAGTGAGTGGAATTAATTAGAGCTGCAATTCCTCGTGTTATTATCCTCGCTTGCGGTACTTAATTGTATGCAATTACGATGTTCGTTATGCAATTATTATTTCAATTGCTCCTTGCCTGCGCATCTGTACAAGATACATAACACGCATTTGGTAACGTAATTTTGGCCCTGAAAAAATAGACAATGTGAAGGCAATCACAGTTGCTTCCTTTCCCATATTGCAGTGTTCCGCAGGAATTATCTCACTTTTGCACTGACAAGCTTTCAGAAATAAGTTTTCTGCCATAACTGACTCAAAACTCATTAATTCTTTACTTCAAGCAGTAAAGTTTTAAGTTTAAAGTTTCAAGCTAAATCATTTTAATTCTTTCTTTCAAATTCCTTTGGTATATGAATCATCTTTTAAGCATAAAAGAATGTCGAACAACAATGAGGATCGTTTTTAGCCTAAACACTTAAGTGTCAGTGTATTTCTTATAAACATGTAAGCGATAGCAGATGTATTATGAATTCTTTAGCTAGTTTAGTCGTACGAGATCAGCGATTCAGCGTTTAGTTTTAGATTTATAAAATTATATAAATTATACAAAAAATCTATATAATTATTATAAAGAAAACCGCGAAAAGGAGGCATCGAAAGGATAACTTTTTTTGAAAGAATTTTAAACTAATAAGGTTTAGCAATTAAATTTTATTATAAAACAGCGTGGTAAAGAGGGTAGCGGGGGTTGGCGTCCACGGTAATACAGAAGCCCGGCACCCAGAATACCTGCTCCTTAATTATATTTTCGTGTTTGAATCTTTTTCATATAATTTCAATGGGTTTTGAATTTCTAAATTTTGTGCTGCGTAATTAAGAAGTAAATACTATATATAGCTAGGATTTTTATACGTCCTGGAATTTCTTTTAAAAGATGTAGGTATGCAGTGACTTTAAGAAAGCACCTTTAGAACTTTACGCCATTAAGCTTTTACATAATATACTTTCTTTCCAACGAGATGAGCTTTTCATCCCCATCGCTTGGTGATTTTTTTTAGAGATAATTAATTTTCGTTACCTGACTCAGCTTTTTTCAGTATCTACATTTGTCTCTTGTCAATTGATCAGTTATTAACAGTCAATCTTTATCCATTCAAAATAAGAACAAAGTTAACTTGGCAAAAGAAAAATTATAGTCCAAAAATTTAGGAATCAGAAATCGTTCCTACGCGATAGTTTTATAAAATTTTAAAGATTGAATCATATTTTAGAAATTCATTTTTTGTTTTGGTGAAAAGCTAGTCATAATAAAGTCATAATTTTTTATTTAGATTTTGAAAATATTTCGCAAAAAATAAAATGCAGAATAAATGTTAGAGACATTTCTGCAGAAAGTGCATAAGCATGTAATTGTAAATTAGCTTTCTTCTCTAGTCCATTTCCCAACATTTACTTTCTTAAATGTCGTTTTATACCCTTGTTGCCTTTCCACATTTGTTTCTTTGATGTTACGCTCCACTCTAATTACAAACAGTGTGACTTTATCAACTAAAAACAGGGTTTTATACAGGAAAATGTACTTCACATTTAAATTAAAATTATTTCTTCTCTCAAAATTTACACCTCTGAATGATAATAATGAAAATACTAAAATACTCTGTTTTTACATGTCTAGTCGTTACGATTTTAATGTCACTCAAGTTCTATTATTCACTACCATACGTGACAGAATCATTTTTCGCATTGACAACTGCATGATTATATTTGAGATATATTATATACAAGCGTTTGTAGAAATGAAACTGTGTTTCTTTTCTGTGAATAACAAGTGACAATGGAACTGCAAATATAATAGGTATTATATTCAATATACAAATATTTTATTTGAATTTTCAACTTGCTTACATATAAGTGTCGACCGGAGTTACATTAAAATTTTTACCATTTATAAATAGCACATTGTGATTGGATAATCCTTTATTAAAAAAAATATTATTGATGTAGAATCATAATAAGAAATAAGAATGTGTTTTCCCAAAAGGGTTGGAGCTTCACAAAAGTGATGGTGGAAAAACTAAGAGGATAAAAATAAGATGATAAAAAGAAGAGGATAAAAAGAATTCCATAGTCAATGATGAGTCAACTGTCATCGTAAATGAGCATCAGGATCAATAACAGACTCATCTTCTCATTGTCGCACTCGTTCGATCTACTTTTGTTGCTCACGGTCGTTCCCAGCTGCATTCTGAATTCGCAATGCTCACTCAATTCATCTCGTGTGGCAGTGGCAGTCACCATGGAGTGTGGGGACAAGTTTTTGTGTTGATTATTGTTATTCACGTAATGTTTACGTAAGCCGAGCATTTCAATGTATAACTGTACTCGCAGACTTATATGGCAGGTACACACGAGTATAGAGAGTACAGAGAGCCAAATTCTCTATACTAGTATATGCATATAGACTATAGAGAGTTTGGTACTCCATTCTACATTCACACTTACAACCTTGTTCATTCAGGGTTGTTAGCAGCTTGGTTCAATTTTCAGTAAAGGCGTTTCCCCCGCGCTTAAAATTTGCCATACCACTGGATTCCCCTGAGTATTTCGAATTTCATATATTGCCCTGCGGGGTCTTGATTATCATTCTGAAACAGTTATTCTAACTTGTAATCTTATCCGTATGATTCATCAGGGAAATTAATCGAAATGTGCGCGACATAGAGGAGGCTTGCGTAATTCAAAATTGCTATGTGTATTCTGAAACTTTTCTTATAGGGACCGAATGAATATCAGCTGGATTGTCTGCTAGTTATGTTTACAAAATTGTATTCAGAACTACATTTTTTTTATTGTAGAGCACTGAAAAATAAGGTAATTTTATTTTTTTATACGTGCCTAAATTTATATTTTGGGAATGAAATTATGAGACACGCCCATTCTAATTGAAAGGGGGTAAACCACCCTCAAACCATGTTTCAAATTCACGAAGCATTATAAGTGTTGCAAATAAATTATTATGGTGTACGGAGTTGGACAGTTTATTTTATTTATTTCCTATAATCTGAATGCGAAACATGGTTTGAGGGTGGTTTACGCCCTTCGAATTAGAATGGCGGTGCCTCATGCCAGTAGACTGGGATTTTTTCTATAATTTCAACCACGACCATTAAACGACAACTGTTATATAAATGTTTAAGGAAATCAATATTTAAATTAAGGGTAGTTCACTCTTTTTAATCTGAAATGGAGTGTAAAAAGATATAACGTCTTGTATTTCTGTTTTATCACAACATTAATCATTCAAAAATAAAATTTGACTTGACACTCCCTTCTAAATTATTAAGTTTACTGAAAATTATATTTCTCAAGTATTTATTAGAAAACTTTAAAGGACGATATCATAGTGGAACCACATACATTTCAGGTGTCAAAAAATAATAAAAATTTTTTTAAACTATGAAGTACCTTTTTATTTTTTCCTAAAAAATATATGTTGGTACACAGGAAGTAGGTGTAATACAGAAAAAAATGGTAATTGTACAATCAAAATTGCATAAAAATAAAATTGTTTGGAAATTAGAATAATTTTTTTTTTTTTTTTCTAATGAACATAAGCGATTATCAATTTTTTCAATAAACTCTCTCATTACCCAGTATAACATATATTTGAACCACCAAAATCAGTTCAGCCAAGTTGGAGAAAATAAATTCATGAATAGGGTTATGAAAATGACAGAAGACATGGAAGTAAATCTTGTGGATCTCCAAATGCTTTAATTTCAAGATAAGATGTTCAAAGATGATAATTACTCCTCGTCTTACTCTCCTTGTCATTTAATAAAAGTTTCCGCCTCTTGACATTTTTTTCCTTTTAAAATCATTGATAAATCATTTTTTAAGTTTATTTCTAGAAACATTTTCCTCTATCGTGAACCACGCAGATAGAAATGTTACTGACGTCTTTTCTATTTGCTTCCTGATCAAATACCAAAATGATCTTTGTCGATTCAGGGCCAATCTGAATCTCGGTCTTCTAATAAATTTCATGGTCATTCCTTCTGCATATTAACGCTGCGACAAGTTTCTTTTTACGAAACGAAATGAATACATTTTTTCTAGATTTTCCATGCTGCCTTGAAGGTTGTACAGTTTCCAGTGTTGTTCTCCGTAATACCTCATACTCTATATTCGTAATCGCGTTAAATGTATGAAAAGTTATTCTTTGTCAGCAAAAACGATAAAACGACAACTATATATTGTTTTCCTCAAGGTCACGTGAGTGAAGGAAAAGAATTATTAGACCCAATTCAAGACTGCTAACGGGGACGTTTGTATGCATTAATGGATATAATTAATCTCTCAATCGATCCGTTCGCCAATGCTATTCGTAGAACGATACATTATCTATTATCTTTCTGTATTTATAATAAGAAGCAAGCTTCATTTGCCGTGCGAGTAAACAACCTCGAGAAGGAAAGAATTTCCACGCCAAGCAGCGACGACGTGCCCCATTGCGTTGGTCGACGTATCGTTGTGTTCAGATTTTATTATCGAAAGCTTTTTCGTGAAATATATTGAAAAGTTACGTGTAACATGGAAAGGAAGAGAACTCGTTTCACTCGTTTCGCTGAAACTTCTCATTTCATGCTTTCCACTCTTTTTCTGCGCATTCGAGACCCATCGACATTCGGTTATTTGCAATCTTTGTATGCTCGACCGACGCTCAAGAGAACCGCGATATAGAGGGAATCTGTCGATCGAAGCCGAATCCGGTTGAATCAGGCGAATAAACTGACATGGCTTTCACATATCCAATGCTTGCTGGGATTGTGTACTCGCTTCAGATCTCTTTTATAAATTCAATACTTTTATATTCAAACGTCTAAACGATTTGCACTGATTCCTGGGATCCGTTCTCAAAATCAGGAGACCAATTCTCACAACTGGCGGAGGTTTGAGTTCATTACAACATGGATCAAAATGTTCTTTTAAGAATTGACGAGTCTTCAAGAGTTTCGAATTACGCTGTCTAGTGGCATGGCCATTAAGTATTAGTTGAAAATAATAATAAATAGTGTGTGTGAAAAAGTAAAAAAAATGGGAAAATTATGTTCACGAAGATTACTGATAATATTAGGTAATACGAATTACGATAAGTGTGTTAAAATAGCAATTACATATATTATGTACACTCTTGTATATTATGCAGTTAAATGTCCAATATAGTGTGATTAACCTTTTGGTATAGAAAAAATGATACCACAGAATTAAGGTATTTAGGCATTTTTGTCTGGAAATTAAAAAGAATCTAATTATTCTTTTTTCAGATTTTAAATAGGCAAATCATTTATGTTGATACATTTATCTATTTTTAGATTCTTATAAAACTTTTGATTCAGTGCAAAATTTTTTTATTTCAATTTCTCCACCTCTCATGATATATTACGGAATTAAAAAAATAATAGATAAAATCGATTTGCTGTAGTAATGTTTTCAAATTGCATAATAAAAATCGCAAAAAATTTGAGTTAAAAAAAAGGGGGGGGGGTGAAACTGCTTAGAAAAGGATTGGCGCCACTGACGATTTGAATAGCTTTCAGATTGCAAAAGTTATGTACTTAGGTGTTATGATAGTAAACAGAAATTATATTTCTAAATGAATCTTTTTATTATGGTATCTTTAATAAGTATAAAGCAAAATTGCATCATTAGAAGATATGATTCATATTAAAGCACATTTTAGTATGAATCATTATCATTATAGGGGTAATTTTACTTTTAACATCTCTGGATAAAACTCTCTTTTAATTTGAAGAATTATATGATTATTTATGACCAAAATAACTTGTGCAGAAAGATTTTCTAGAAAGATTTATTGTTTACTTCATTTAGGAATTCTATTACATTTAATACAGAGATTATGAAATAAAAATGACATTGTCATATTTAGCTATTGACATACTTTTATTGTTGAGGATATTCATTACTCTTGAGTTAAGAATTGAAGACTAGAGTTAGGAATTTGAAAAGAATTATAGTTTGCAATATCTCCCGTGATTTGTAATTCAATTATTTTCATTTTTATGTAACCGATAGATGTGGAGTTCTTTGAAAAGGCTAGATAATAACAAGTCTATGATTGGAATGTACGTGGAAAAGTTTTATGAGTGTGATAACTCAAGCAGTCAAGATTCAAGAGAATATCTTTATTTTTCTCTCTTGACAACAATTGATATTTACCTAGGGTGACCAGATGGGTTGGACCAAAAACCGGGACAATCTACAATTTTTTTATGTACCCTAAAGAAAGAGGTCTCAAGGAAGTTTTTCCGTTTAAAGAACTGCTAATCAACAGGTATTGATTATGGAAAAACTTTTATTACAAAAGCAGGTTTTACATCGTTTTTTTTGAGCTCAATACTCATTTATATCAATTTTACGAAATTTTGTTACGATTTTTATTTTATTTTCTATTCAAATTAAAGGGCATTAAATTCTGAAGAGCTTCACAGTTTATTATTTCATTTGATTGTTATAAACAAATTTTATGAACAAATTATTGGTAAAAAAAATTTTCTTTTTGCTAAACGAGATTCGTATTAATGTAGGAATGACATTTAATCACAAACATAATTACAAGTATAACAATAACCATTTTTATACACATTTATTGTGGGAAAATATTTAAATCGCCAGAACGACTTCAGATTATCCTTAAAATAATAAATATTTAATAATATTTGTTAAAATATAACAAATAAAATAAAATAAAATTGTGCTGCATTGAAAATATTTAAAACTAATGGATGAATGACTGCTCGTCATAAAAATATTTTTAAAATTATCAATAAAAGTTGTTGTAAACAAATCTTGTGAAAAAACATTTAAATTTAAAGTTTCATCAAAATGTTGTTGATCGCCAAAATAACTTAGACTCACAACTTAGTCTAAAGCTATTTCGATTGAAAGGCAGATTTTTTTCTATGAGAAATTTTGTTATATTAAATGTTTATAAACATGCAGATTCTTATATTTTACCAAATATGATCTAATATGTATTATTTTCAAGACTATCTGTACCTATTCTGGCGATTAAAAACAATTTTAATTTCATGAAACCTTAAATTTAAATATTTTTTTCACAAGAATTGTTTATAATAATGGTTATTGTTATCTTATTAATTATTTTTGTGATTAAATGTCATTCTAGCATTAATACGAACCGCTTGCAGCAAAGAGTACATTTTTTTTACTGATAATAAGACAAAATTTGTTTATAACAATTAAATGGAATAATAAAGATGGCATCTCATGTTTCCGAATGAATTTTTCGTGCTGAACACGAATCTGGGTTCAAAAATTTTCCTTTACGTTTTTGAAAAATTGCAGAGCTGAACCATGACGTGCTATAAACCTCGCTAATATCAGAAATTAAAGGCTGAAACAAGCCCTTTCAAGTGAGTCGTATGCTAAATTAATCGCATGCACCCTTAGAGTCGGGGGTGTTTTTTTGTCTAGGGGTGGAGGAAGAAAATAAAAACGGAAAGGATTTTAACATACTTACACCCACGCCCAGGTATAATAAAACGTGCAGATATAAACACACCCCCCGCTCTAAGGGTGCATGCGATTAATTTAGCATATGACTCCTTTGAAAGGGCTTATTTCAACCTTTAATTTCTGACATTAGCAAAGTTTGTAGCACGTCACGATTCAGCTCTACAATTTTTCAAAAGCGGCTAAAAACATCATTTTAGGGGTTTCATCCCTTATTTTTTCAAAAACGTGACGTGATGGGGAGTTTTGAAACCCAGATTCGTGTTCAGCAGTTATTGAAGGGTAAAAAATTGCAGTTTTTCCATACTTCGAGTAAAAAAAATGATTAATAAACAAATGGACGAGACAAAAGTTTGGACAGCGAAGCTCCTCAGAATTTAAAGCACCTTAATTAAAAAAAAAATAAATAAAAGTCAGACCAAAATTGAAGGCTCTGGACATTTTTGAACGAAAAAAGCATTTCTCAACAATTACAATACTAGATTACTTTTCTGTCTAAAGTTACATCTTTAAAATTTCTTGGTTTTCCTTACAAAGAAGTTTTCCTTTTCTTTTTGCCATTGTGTGCTTTGTTATTTTTGAAAAGTATCTTGTATGCAACATTTTAGACTGGTGGGTCTTGGCTGGATCATTCGGCAGCCTCCCTAGTTTCACTAGGAAAGCCTGAAAAGAGAGCGTCTCTCGAAGATGAGGTGTGATTTACTGACGGCGACGACATCCTGGAATTATAAACGACGTACGCTTCGTTCGTTTTCGCGAAAGACATTCGTATACGGGACACACGACCGGGCGCGGCGCCCGAGCGAATAGCTATAAATCGCGTTAACTAGCGTTAAAGCGCCGCCATCGATAATACTGGCTGCTCGATGACACGTCTATCGATAGTATCGATTGCTTTGAGGATCACGTCTTCGTGAACCAGCCAGACAAATTTGATATCACCTAAAAGAAAATGAAAGATTTCACACAAGAAATCAATCATTTTTCCTTATCTCTCTTTATCTTCATCTTTACTCTTTTTTAAAATGTCCAAAATTGTAACATGCAATGGCAAACGAGATATATCTGGAATATTGTACAAAATGTGAACTCAATTGCAACATATTTTTCCTTAAACTATCACATACTATTTATTTTCGAGTCTAATTGCTTGTGATGCGACAAAAAGCATTCAATGGATAATGAATTTACGATTATTTGAAAAACGGGTAATATCCTTTTTATTGAAAATCTGCAAACATTGATAACATTATTTTGCAATATTTATATAATAATATTGTGTAAATGAAATTCAGTGTAAATTTCACTTTATGAGAATATTTGTTCCAGAGTTCAAAGCCCATTTGTGATTTTGATTCGTAATATTAAATGTAGAATTTAATTTACACATACAGGAATAAGGGTCATTTAAAGGGTCATGAAATACATTAGTAAATATATTATTAATCTTTTTTCTCGAATGTTATATACATTGTCCTGGTTTTTAAAATATTTTTATTTATTTGTTTCAGGCAGAGGACCTTTTGGATGACATTTTGTCGTTCGAGGCAGGATCCTTGGGAGATTTGAAGGATGGCCAATCAGGAAGTCTCTCAAGTCTTCCCGATCTTCAAATAAAACCAGAACCCTTGCTACTTACAGATGCAGAGATTCACGCCTTAGCCAAAGACAGACAAAAGAAAGACAATCACAATATGAGTGAGTAGATTTTTACATTTTCAGAGATGAAAAATGTTACTTTTTAAACAAACTAAAAGATTAGTACAACTTTTTGAAAATTGAAAAAAAAATCAAAATTTCAAATTTTGTGTCATTCGATTTTTAGTTTTTAGTTTATTACCACGATAACTCTCGAAAGAATTTACCAATTGAATTGTCCTTTGGTATATTCCTTTAGTGTCCTAAAATTAAGGTCAAGTTCGTTAGCCAGCCATTTTTGGTAAAAGCTTAAAAACTGCACATTTTGAAATTTGTTTAGAACATTTTTTTTTAATTTACAAATTCTATTAATAAATAATCATAGTACTCAGAAATTCAAACATAATGACCAAATTTATAATTCAATCGTTACAACACATGCCTTTATTATACTTTTTTTTATAGTTATACCCATCATTATCAAATGTCTAGATTTTGAAACCCGCTGAACTGTAGTTTTCGTTTTAATCGTAAAATTATTATGTTTAAATTAAAAAATAAAATATTCCCGCCAGAAAACGTGAGATATGAGAAAATGCATAATAGGTATAGTACAAAAAAATTTTATTTATTAAAATTCATAACGAATACGTCTCGTCCGACCATGTACTCATGGTCGGAAAAAAAGTCAAATAATATACAACAAAGAGATAAGAAAGCACGCGTAAGGGGCAAAATGGAATTGTAATTTCGGAGAAACATCTGCGTTGCATGCTGTAGCAATTTCCCTCCCTTTAACTTCACCTACAATTCGTCCTCTCCCGGTCCTCTCATTTTCACAGATACACACATATTCTCTTTTGAACCGCAAGCTCTTATCGGGTATTGGAGTTCCTGCATACCTCTTTGCCCCGGCATATGTACATTCACGAAAAAAGGAAGACGTTCGTTCAGGATAAAGTGTCGCACGTTTTTCACGCGTGACCCTTGTGCATACGTGATCCGATTGCTCGAATCTTTTTCTGTATTCGTGCCAAGAATTAAAGGTTTCTTCCTATCTTTAGTGTGTTTTATAAGAGCTTGGAACGTTTGCCTAAAATGGTTTAAGACGTTTATAAATTTAATAGTCCCACATAAAACAGCGTTAACGATTCAGTTTTTTAATAACTACCATACATAACAGTTATCAGTGTTATCTTATTTCAGGCCTTGAATAACGCTTCATAACGTGTTTTGTGGCTATTAGTTAAAAGAGGCCTTCGAGTTTTGTCATAATTTCACAAAAAGGTTATTTGCAAACATGGTATAATCAATTCACAAATCCCTCCCTTTGCCGGTGAAGATATTATTGGAATTTCGGGGAAAAATTCATTGTGAAGGGGAGAGTCCGTTGATGGTAGTAGAACAGTCAATGTTCGATTTTGTTAGAATTTTATGGTAATTGAACCGCTCGCGACCAAAAGGGGATACGCCTGGGGATTATTGTCCTGAGTGTTAATTTTTAAAATCTTTCGAATTTTCATTTTAAAGCCTGATATTTGCTAATTTAGTACGTGCTTAAGTCTTCTAAAACTGTCTAAGAAAGTAAAACAAAAATACTGTTAGGAACAAAGTAGTTGTTAATTTTTTGCAACGTCAAGATTGCCGCTTGGATTTTTAAACATTCATAATTTTTTACCCATGGATCCAATTGAGCTAAAACTTTCCAGAAAACTTTTTTAAACCTAAATG
>JAUESI010000015.1:2149873-2167805 GCA_032275145.1 Synergus laeviventris | reverse complement strand
AATGGAAGTTTTCTGTAGCTAAACGAAGCGCTTGAAGGTGAAACAAAATTGGAATTTTACGTTTTTAAAAAATCCATTTTTTGCTTTTAAAATTAAAATTCTAAAGATTTTAAAAATTGACACTCAGGACAATACGTCCCAGGCTGAATCCATTTGGTCGCCAGTGGTTCCATTGTTACAATACCATAATATTTAAAAAAGAATTATAGTGAAATCGTAAAAAATCGGGAAGGATACTAAAATGCAGTGGTTTTCCCAAACATTCAATTGAGAAATTTCAATGGAATTTGTAGGAGATTTACTGGAGCCCTTTAAATCCTTAAAGCCTTAAAGGGGAGCTGCGAGTCTATTCATACTTTAAACCATGTTTGTCATTTGAAGCTAAACAATACATAATTAAATAAACAAAATCAATTCACGGAATACTTTTCTCTCTACATGAATCTTATATATAATCGATATTCGTTAAAAATATATTAGAGGTAAAAATAGAGCTCTGTGGTTTCCCATGTGGAAATTGTCCAGCTTAGACATTTTTAAATGTCTATACTATAAACAGTTAGGCCCTTGCTGGAACTTTCAATGGATATCCAATTTTCAAAAAATTCCCAAATCCACACTGGAAAAGCCTAGTTAGGTTCTCAGACAGGCCTACCTAATTTGCCCCTTCATTATTTGCATTCATTAGCGATTAAATTCAAAATGAACAATATGACTAGTATTTATACACATATAAATTATCTTATATAAAAACAATGTGTCCAACGTAAAAGTATAAAATAATACCATACTTTTACTTTTAAAGTTTTATTATATAAAACTAGCAGCAATGTTTCGGGCTAAAGTTTCAGACGAATTTTTTTTTCTTTAAAGTTTCCTTCTAAAAAAATTGTTTGACAAGTTTACAATAATTTGTAAACGTCTGAATAGACGACTGAAACTTCAACCCAATCTGGTAGCAGAAGGGGCAACTTCTGTAGTCTTAAGTCAACTTCTTCGTGGGTCTTAAAGGTATCGTGAATGGACTTCTCCTTTTAATTGTTATTACTGTTAAGCCAGAATAGGTATAGAGGATATTGCATTTCAGTAAACCTAAATTGAATCTACTTATTTTAGATACCTAACATATAGTACTCATCCCCCGACAAAGAGATTCGCGAAAATAAAAAATATTTTAAGAGAACTTTTATGAGGAAACGTGGAGCAGCTTCATTAAGTGGAACTGTGTTGGAGTTCTAATTGGCGAAACAGTGGGTTTCGTCTATCCTCTATCCTCTATCGGAAATCCAGTCTACTGGAGTTGCCCCGAAATGAAAAGAGCGGTATCGTAGTGCGAAGAGTCGTGTGTACGGCTTGCAACTGAATTGGACACGTTCGATCGTCCTCTCCAGAATTAACTGTCGTAATCTAATCAGTAGGATCAGAGGAAGTTTCCCCTCAAGAGAAGAAGTCTGTTTCAGGATCATAGAAAGTTTTCCGTCGCCGTTGCAGTTACTCTGCCTCCGAACCTGCCAACGAAACTGCTTCTTGAGCTTGTTTCCTTCCTCTCTTTCTCTCTCTCTCTCTCTCTCTCTCTCTAGTTCTCCCTCTCTGTCTTTTTCTCACTTGCTCCTTTCATCTTCTATTACACGTCATGCATCTGGATTCCCTTGGGCACTAACTGCACGTACAAATATGATCGGGTATTAAAAGTTCAACTTTCGATCTCTTATCTTCAATTTAAAACTGACAAGACATTTTTCCGATTCCATATCATATTTTCCAATCGTAAAATTGAAATAAATCATTCCTTTACAAGTCTCTGTTTATTCCGTAGTTATTTAAATTCATATTGAAAATGTTATATTCCTCTGGCCTTTCGAAATTTAAACAATACAAACAGCTTCTCGTACATAAAAATAGGGTTGTTTCCAAAGTTAGATATCAATGTAAAAAATTCTAATTTTAAAAACTTCCATAAAACATTTGTTGTATATTGTTTACTATTTTTAATTTAGTGTTGAAATTTTAATTTTCTATAACGATTTTGATTGGAGGGGCCCCTCTGACGTCAAATCCACGAATTTACCACCAATCACAGCTTATGTGTCAGTGGTTTTCAAATATGTTTTTCTCTGCCGAGTGTCGATGTTTTGTTTTGGTTCTGTGAATGTTGAAATTAGAAGTCGGAAAATATTGTGTAAAAACATGCTAAACGAGGGTTTCGTAAGAGCCTTTAACGGAAAAATCTTCCGAAAGTAGATATGTATATAATTTTGACTTCGTAAGTACAGAATTGACACCAGACCGTAGCTTAATAAGTTTCTTTAGTTTCAATCAAAGCCAAATCGTCATATTGATAATTATGAGAACCTCTGAGTCACGTGACATCCACGTGATACCAACTTGAATAAGTATTTTCAAGGCCCTCAATTTCTAATAATTTTTTTCTGTTGAACGACTCTGCAGAAAAAAAATTTAAAATTATTAAAAAAATAATTTTAGATAAAATTCTGAAATAACCCTATTGACCCATTTTACTCTATTTGAAATGGGGTTCTGACGAGGCTCTGGTTGGGATTTCTAGTATCAATAAAAATATTTTTATATAATTAGACACTTATGGGGCAATGATATAGTAGTAATATCTCATTAATACCAATTATAAACCGGTGTTCCAAACTTGAAATAGTGTAATAACCAAACATCGGGTAAATATAGGGAATTCCTAATATTTTTCACTTCTAATTATTTATGAAAATATAAAAGATTGTTATATTTATACAATGTAAAATTAACTAATATGTATATTGTAGTCAAATACGGAAATATTTTTAAGAACATTTAAACAGGTTTTTGTTCAGGAAAATTATTACTAAACTATATTTTATGATTACAATTTTTTTCATAATTTTTAATAACTAGAGTTTTTTAATGATGTCAAAGGATTTCCAAATATTTCACAAGGTTTCAAAGGATTCCAACAAATTTCAGCAGATTTCAAGAGATTTAACATTTTTTGTTTTCCAATCTCTTGAAATCTTTTGATATGTGATAGCTTTGGAATTTCTTGAACATAACATTTTTTTAAATATTCTTTTAAGATCCTTCGGAATTTTTTAAAATATGTAATTGAAAATCGTGAAACTATTTTGAATTTCTTTTTAAATTCCTTACAAATTTGTTTGAATCACTTGAAATCTCCCAAAATCTTATATTAAATATCCTTAAAAGTTTTTTTGATATCTTTTTGAAAATACTTTAAATTCTGACCAGTTTACCCTAAGTGGAGTATTTATGTGGGGTCCTTTCCAGTTTTTCTTATCAGGACCATACTAGAATTAAGCAAAACACTCCAAAACCCCATCAGGTAGAAAAATTTAATTTCGAAGGTTGCATGGGGGTATATCAGATTTCAAAAGATTTTTAAATTCCATATTTTTCTAAAATAAGTATTAAAAAAATCTATCTTTGAAACCAGCTTTTGTATTATAAAATGATCCTGCGCTCCAAGATAAACATAGTGGATGCTGCTAATGTTATGTAAATTAAATATTATGAAATGTAATAGGTATCTTCTCTATACTGTACTTAATATATATGTTTATTTATTCCTCAATTTTAATCCTTAACAAATGGTTATTGTATTAAACAATGCAATATTATCAAAATAGGTAATGCTATATCTTTTCGTGTTTCTGATTTTACACACAAGCGATTCTGTAACATCATAATATTTTCGATAATAGATTTAAAAGCAAGGTGAACTCCGAGTGTGTTCAATCAATTTGATACGCTGAGCATATAAATAAAAGTGTTGAGAAAGGCTTTTGAATGGAAATTTAAAAAAATGAAATAACAGATGGACTTATTTTGCTGTTCAATCACCCCAAGCTTGTTAATTTTGAAACTGCGTCGAATTGGAGTTTGATGCTTTCTTTTGCACAATCATGATCCGTTAATATGCGTGGAATAATAATAACTCGTTATAAAGTGAGATTTGCAAGGAAATAAAATTCTCTGAATAAGTCAGAACAGCTTTCAGGCATAAAACATTGTCCCTTTAGCATCTGATCTAAATTCAAAACAAGCCAATGTGGCAATCCGAGAGAAAGTTACCGCCAAAACTGTGCGTTTTCGCAACTGTGATTCTGTTGAGACCAGGAGGTAAATTTGTCGTTCGTTTTGCGAGTAGGATGTGCATTTCAAGTAAAGCTTAAATCACGTACGAACCTGGTACCTCATTGGGTTAGTTGTCAACGAGAGAGTGGAGGAAGTAGAGCGTGAGAACCACTGAGAAAAGCTCCAAGACGATTCTTGATGTTTTGTAGGTCACGAAACAATTCTTCTATTCTTCATAATTTGCTTAAAATCATGTTTTTGTTTATGCAAAAGTTCACTGTATTCTCACAGGAGATATTTAATTGATTAAAGCTGCCTGACATTGGAGATAATTATAACATAGATATCATATAGATTACACCATAATCTGATTAGCTTCCTCTGTCAGATTAACCGTTTGAGCAACCATTAATATTGAAATATCTGAAATTATTCAATGGTTTAAATAATTTAGTTGCGAATGAGGATCGAAAGGGATTTGATAGTCCTCTGTCCGATTAACATCTAATCCTTGATCTCCCTGTGCGAATGATCGATCAATCTGATTTCATTTACAATGATGACGTAAATATGTTACTGATATATTTACTCGCATTTTTAAGATGTCTCATTTTCCTGATATGGATCTTATCTTCACATATACCAAGTTAATCTAAAATTTCCAAAACTAATTTCAAAACCGATCTTCGAAACTGTTTTAAATGAACATTTTCAAACAAGTATGATTTTCAGGTCTTTTGAAGCCGCCTAACAATTCCAAGAATACTAAATTTCCGGGTTTCTAAGGCTTATTAATTTGGACAATTTAAGTTTGACTTAAAGCTTAAACTGTAAGACGTGCGATTTAAGAGCAGTGTTGTACTTAGCTCTTGGAAAATTTACACAGCCTCGTCGTATACTTTCCCGTTAATAAAATCATTGGATTAACACCTGCTGGTTTAAAATTCGGTGCTCCGTATTCGCATTCGTTATCGTCACCTCGTTATGTGTATTTTGCTTACGTCTTAAGAAGATTCACGTCTTCGAGACGTGCTTGTGTTGATAACAAATTGCTATAGGAATGCGCGTACACGAAGAGGCTCGACGCCTAGTACTTGTGAGATACATGAACAGAATAATGAAATCTACAGCTAAATGTGTTTCCCAGTTTCACTGAAACTGCTTTGGGAATACTCTAATTGTGATAATTTGAATTCCAAACAAAAGGTTTTGTAATATTCTTCTATTTTGTAATATTTTTAGCATATCGGTTACGTAACAATCAGGTCTGCTGTCCCTAATATCTCCTTTTTTTAGTCAATATTGTAACATTTTTCTTTACCCTATCTTAAAAAAGTGATGTTACCAATATCTTAAGATTATTTTTGTTGTCAAGATGAAGAATACAAAGTTTACGTTTGTTGAAATTGTAGAAATAATAATTTTAAGGGATTTTACAAGTTGTTGCGGTTTTATGGAATCTGAAAAAGTTTAAAGGAAGTTTATAAAAATATCCTTGGATTTTCAGGTATTTTATAGGATTTAATGAGATTTCATGGAATTTTGAATAATGTTAAGGAATTTAAAAGGATCTTACGATATTTATTTATTTATTTATTGGCATTTCTATTCTGCTCAATGTCAATTTCAAAAATCTTTCGAATTTTATTTTAAAGACTGATATTTGTAGTGAATTTGAAGGCGCATCTTTTTTCTTCTTGCGAAACTTTATAGGTTTTGCAATTTTTGGGGTAATTGGTAAAAAGTGGATTTTTTTAAAACGAAAAATTCTAATCTTTTTTCACTTCAACTCGTACTAATTTAGCCAATTTTCAGAATTAAAAAATTTTAACAAAACTAGAGTACGTGTTTAAGTCTTCTGAAACTATCTAAACAAAAAAAAAACAAAAATATTGTAAGAAACAAAATAGTTCTTAATTCCTTGGTGAGAGATGGCGAAAATCATGAATTTTAACTTTCCAGCGCTTCGAATTTTAAGCTACGGAAAACTTCCAGTGAAAAGTTGTTCATTAAGGTTAAAAGCAGTTTTCTGGAAAGTTTTAGCTCAATTGGATTAATGGGTAAAAAATTATGGGATTATTTTGGGTAGTAGTAAAATTAATTTCCAAAAAATCCACAGGTTTTTTGCTTTTTGGTCCTCACATTGCAAAAATTTAATAAATAATTATTAATGATAATAATAATAATAACACTAATAAATACTAATTAATAATAATTTTTATAAAAAAGGTAACGCTTCGAGTTTTTAAGTACCCTATAAATAACAAAAGTATCCTAATGTACCATATTTTTTTTCTTATAGGATCTGTGAGGCCTGCAATAGTGTAACATTTTCTTTAAATTTACACAAAATTGACATTGTCCTCATTTTCCTCTTTTTAAGGATTCCTCTTTTTTCCCGTGTTTTCAAGAAAATTCCTATTTTTCCCGTTTTTTTGGTTTGAAATTCAACTATATCCATTTTTTTGATACTTTTTGAAATCTTTTAAATTCTTTTGAAATCCCTAAAAAAAACTTTAAAACCGTTTCAAATTCCTATTAATTTTTTTTAATCGATTAAAATTACTTGTAAAATTTCTTTAAAATTCTAAAACTCTTCTGAATTCTTTAGAATCCATTTTAACTCTTTTGAATTCCCTTGAATTTTGCGAAAATTGAAATATTTAGTTCAAAATAAATTTTTTTATTGACAAGAATCCCAGTTTTGGCATATTACAATTTCAATCAGTATAGGTGACCAAATAATAAACTTGTTTTGATTAGATCAAAGTTATCTTTAGACGAATTACCTAAATCTAGCGACTGCAGTGATTGACGAGCACAATTTCTGTTTTCAGTTGAGCGACGGAGACGATTCAACATCAATGACAGGATCAAGGAGCTCGGCACCCTTCTACCCAAAACCAATGACCCGTGAGTACATTTTGATTTTTACTCCTTTTGAAACTTTAGCTATTTCAGTGACCCTAAAATTTTATTATCTAACTTCTACGATTTCTATATGTATAAATTCTCTCTGACCAATTTCATATTTTTTCCGAGAATTCAATTAAGACTTTAATTTCAAATATTCATTTTAAATGAAATATAAGTAAAGGTAACTCAAAGGTCGAGTTAAATATCGCTTTGAGTCTTTATGAAGGCTTTGTGTAATAGTTTCTCTCACTATTTGAAGTAAAATGGCACAAATACGATGTATAGCTCATCAGTAACGAAGGACGCTAATAAAACCGGACATATTATTAACTTTTTATTTAAAAGAAAGGAAAAACTTAGAATAGTATACGTCTTCTCATGAAAATTGTAGGAACTCACTTTACAAGATTTTTTAATACCTTCTTTTTCATTTATTTCTTTATAAATAACTTGATCTTATTTAGTCTAATAAAAAGCAATTTTCACTTCTTGCATGCTGAGAGATTATCAGGAGAAACTAGGAGGTGTTTATTCAAAAGAGATCCCTTTAACGAGCCCTGCTTTGCATACGAGAACGTATGAGTTCATCGACAATTTATCAATCCTTGCTCAAATCCATTTGTCAATGTCGAGACCTTCTGGACTTAAAAACTAGAATTCCCCACCTAATCTTCCGCGTAATCTTTTTAATCCCCTGATTTCACTATATAAAATCTCACAATATATATATATATATATTCAGTTTAATATGCAAAAATATCGTTTATTAGTCAGATATTTTATCCTTGGACTCTTTAAAGAGTTTCATTGTACAATGAGTTTTTCTTGTTTTAGTTTCTCTGCTTTTCTACATTGTTTTGTATCAATTTCATGTTAATTTAAGTTTAAACCTTTTTAATAAACAGAAAGTAAATAGTCTTTTGTTACAGATAAAGTCCCGATCCCTTTTGTATCGCGATATCTAGCGAAGCTTTTACACTTTTCATCCGTAAACTGAGCTGACAAGAACTAAGTACAAATGGACCACGTTATGCATAAAGAGACCAAGCGCCAAGACAACTTCATAACGTAAGGTCGTAATTCTTTGCCGCCACTATTCTTTTATGTTTTTCTGTCACCAAGGTGCCCTGGTCTCTTTGTGCATAACGCGCTCCATTAATAATAGCAGACATAGTGTGAAAACGGTTTCAATTTTCAAAGAGACGAAACACTTGATGTTTGTGACACTTTACTAATTAGTTCAGTCACGTATTTTTTAAATATTGATACACGACCATTTTTCAATTCGACCTTCCAGCTGAAAATTAATCCATACAGCATGTTTGAAAATGGTTTGAAGAAGATTGCTGTATTACTTTCAAATAGCAGAAGTTTTGTTGGCAATATTTCATACATCATGAAATAATGTGAGATTTACGAGTGGAGGCTGCTCGTTGTTAGTCACACTGCGTTACGGTTTAGTTTCTTGTTCTCTTTCGTATGAGGACTTTTTTTTAAAGGAGAGCAACCTACATCATGGAGCTGATGATAAAACTCTAGCTGGCGTACTAAAGACGCAGACAAACATGACACAGAATGATAATGCCAGCTACGGCTTCAGGCGGTGAACAAGTCGTGCAACCGCCCCAAGCAGTCAAAGCAGAGAAGTCGAGATTTACCTTCAAGAAGAAGTATTTACCTTCTCTGGATGGTGTGAAAAGTTTTCTCTTTGTATCTTAATCCGCTGGTTGCTGCGTACCAATTCTCTACTCTTCTTCAATCAGGAGTAAACACTATTTCTAGGAACTTTCTAGGTGGTCTTAGTAAAAAATAATAAGAAATCAGGAATTTTATGAAGGTTAGGAGAAGAAAGGAAAAATTGGATCTGGCATTTAATTGTTCTTTCATCCCTGGGGACTTCTTTTCCGAATCTTAGATTCCTCTGGCATTCCACCACATTACTTGAAGCTGTCGCAAATAATCTGAGTAACCATGTGCGCCAAACCAACGTGGATCCGATTTTTCCAGTTCTAGGGATAAGGCAAAGAATTACTTTCTCCAAAGGAACTCCTGTGCCAAAAAAGACCAAAGGGAAACTGAAAGGGTCGGGATGACGAATGTTCGTTTATAATAGGCCTCCCATTTGTCGTCTATTCCACAGTAGAAGAGCTCGCGTTTTTCAGACGACAAGTCGACGACAAATTCCCGTCGTACTAACGCGAGTCCTTTCTGTCAAAATATTCTTTTTGGTCCACATAAATATCTTTCACTGAAAAAAAAGTATATATATATATATATATAAGGCTAAAAGGAAAGTGTATTAGCAGATAAGAATAAGAAGCCTAACTTATTATATAGTGAATTATGATTTGATGTTAACACGTGTCTATTTTTTCTCTGTTCAATTTTTCTTTCAATCCAAGATCTTCAAAATGTAAACTGAAAAGAAAAAGTCTGTAAATTTGTTTCACCGGGTAGAAAATTCTTTCTCGGATTGCATGACAACTCCGTCGCAAAAGTCGAAAAGAAGAAGGAAAAAGGGAGAGACAGTGCAGGACTACGTATTATGGAAATTCTTCGTGATTTCCTCGCGGTTGAATCCATGTCGATATCGCAAGACGAATCACTAGCCTGTGTCGAAGTGATGTAAAATTTTCACATGCCCGCCCGTGGCATTCCACGTCAATTCACTTCCGGAATTCTTCCTTAGTATTCCTGAGATAGTTTCTCAATAGACAAAGACAAGAGACTGCGAAAGGTGAAATATCGTTTAATACGCTAAACGCCAGAAGTTTTTGCATTCCTTCAAAATTCTTTGCGTTATTAATTTCTTCCTGCTTCTTCAGAGCCTTCTTAATAGATATATTTACTTCCAATTTAATTTTTAAAGACACTTTAGTTGACGTGAGAAACAAGTATCCTTTATTTGAAATTCTTTCCTATGAAATGAAGGTTAATGATTTTAAAGTAAAAAATTATTTGCTTTTAGTAATTAGTATAATGCTTAGGAAGTTCGAAAAAACTCAAGAATGGTAAACAGCAGTCCAAAGGTTGTTGCAAAAAGTCAATATAAAAAGTACGGGCTTTACATGGCCTTTTGTGTAGACTTTAGTGATTTATAGTAGACATTACAATTAAGAATATAATTAAATTGACGTCTTTCAAAGCTGTTTATCTCAATTTTTAAATCATTAAAAAGATTAGCATAAATATATCTATATAAATATGAGAAACCAGCTATGGGTAGAGTGTATAATAAAAGAATACTTTTTATTTTTCAGTTATTATGAGATCGTCAGGGACGTGCGACCTAATAAAGGTACCATCTTGAAGTCATCTGTAGAGTATATAAAGCTTCTTAAAAACGAACTAACGAGGATGAAGCAAAGTGAACTGAGGCATAAACAACTGGAGCATCAGAACCGGAGGTTGCTCTTACGTGTTCAGGAACTGGAACTTCAGGCGAAGGCACATGGGCTTCCGTTGGCGAGTTTTGGTTCTCATTGGGGTTGTACGTCAGGAGGGCTTCTTGATGCTTACGCCAGACATAAAATGGAACACCGAAAGGTAAATCCTATTAAATCGCTAAATTGTATAATATACTTTTAAGCCCTAGAGATTTCATCAAATTGAGCTTTCTCGAATTTTGTAAAAGCTTTAATGTACTGAGTGAAATTCGTCGCCAGGACCACAAAGCTTATAACCACCTAAAAAGTGTGGTGGTTCATTTTCGCTTTGACTCGTCAGTCCGTGTAAACAGTTGAATTATTTTAAGCTTATTTCGTAATCTGCATCTGTTTTTACGAGAACATAACTTGGATCTATCTCTCGTCATTGTATAACCAGCAGTCAATTGAATGCTCTTTAAAGGCGATAGTACCATTGCCTTCGACACGTGCTATTTCATTTTTATTAGTTTGAACATTTGACCGTGTTCTAAACTTGAAACAGAGAGTAAACAATAATGAATCGGAATAATACCATGGTGTAACATATTGCCTAGAGGTAAAAAATATGTAGAATTTTTGAAAAATGGTAATATTCTTTAACTTTCACTAAAACTTTATTTAAAATTTTCAAAAGACACACAAAAGACAATTTTAAAAATTTGTTATCTCTTACATTAATCGTGAGACTTCGACAACTGTGATCTGAAAAAAAATTCTATGTGAATGAAAAAATAATTGAAAGTCCATAAATAGCAAAAACATCCTCTAATAAACAAGCTAACAAATTATTATAATCCGTAACTTCAGCACGTTAATTTTTTAAAAGAACACTAGAGCGAGTGTTGTGTCATGGCAATGATAGGATCTCAGCGGAAGAAGACTTATGGGTTTTGTTCTATTTCCCTTTCATTCTCTCTGGCAAGAGGAGGGATACATGTAATATCAGCGAAAAATCTACGGAAATATCGACGTTTCGTTGGTGCATTACGCGAGCAAATTGAACGTGCGGTCGAAAGCAATTAAGATCCTAATCGCGTAATTGCTTCATCGAAAGTCCATCGAGTTGGTGAGAAAAAAATGCAGCACGAATTGGAACCGTCCTTTGTCGCAAACAGATACATTTTCACTGGCTCAACCGAAACTCCTCACTTCAATGGCAATAGCGGTGAAAGTTTTTCTCCGTTTTCCTGGCTGGATGCGAACGAGGTAAGAAGTTCGGACGTTTAACATCATGGCCAAACGCGGTTAAACTTCTTAAATCTCGGATTTCGATTGCTTCCCAATGATACGATAGTTAGCATGAAAATTGTATTCACTCACCAGAATACCTGACTCAAATTGTTAAATAGAAATAAATTTAAAATTAAAGTTCTAAAATTAATTTTCATAGTACAATTTTAAAAACAGACATCTTTATAGAAACATTAGACAGATATATTTAATCTTCAGCCGAGTGCGTCAACCACATGCTTATCAGTGTTTACATTTCCAATCAAAAAGGTGTACATTGTACAACTTATCTTGAATTATAGTATAGAACTCTATTATCTATCAAAGCACACACTTGCCGGGATATAAGATTGCGTCGTTTTACAAACAATATTTCTGATTTAAATTTTTATCAGTTTCCAAATGACTCTCTATTGATTGACTTATAGATTAAATAGGTTTTAAACTAGCTCACTTTTTTACCTTTTTGTTACTTTTTTTCTTTAGCTCAATGAGTTGGATAAATTTTAATAAATATAGAAAAATAGTAGGTTAAATATATGGCTAAATCGGAATAAAAATTAAACTCTTGATGAAACATCACAAAAGTAAATTCTATAGGGGAATTTTATCTAATCGCCGTGAAACCGATCGTAAAGCTCGATCCCGCTTTCTGACAGAATTTTATCTTGTGTCATAATTCACTGCTCACGCCCTATCCCGGCGTCGAATATCTTTCTCAAACAATTCCGAGATTCACAAGACAAAATCAGAGTTTCCTGAAAAGCAAGGCACAGCAAGGAAATGCGAGAGAATGCATTCATGAATGCACTTCACCTCATTCGGGCTATTAGTGATTCACACTAGTGGGATGATTAATGGTGTTGCTTTGCAACGAACACAGAACGATGGAGGAGAAACTATTCAAACTAACAATTGCTTTATATTAGCAATGCATGACACAAAATTCATTGAATTTCACGAACAGCTTAAATTTTAAACCAATTTACCCCTTTTGAATTAAAATATAATACAAATGGAATAAACTACATTCGTATATCTTCATTCTATATATATAAAGCTGAAATAGGTTTTCACACCCTTGTCAGAAAAATATTTTGCAGGGCGTCATAAATTTGTCCCTCAGATTTTTTGAAATCTTTAAAAAAAATGAAAAAATCTATTTTTATAGTTGTATTCGTGTAGTTTTTAACCAGATATTTTGTATCTTGTTTCAGATGCCAGACGTAATAACGGATGGAGCAGCAGCGTTAAGTATGTCGCAGTTGGAGGATCTGATGGAAGATGATGCAAGTGGACCTGTTCATAGTGGTGACCCGATGTTGTCGTCACCTCACCTTGCACCTTTGAGCCCACCTGCTCCCGCGTGTCACCACCCATTACCCGACGAAGAAACCCTTGGTGCTTTGGCGCCAACGAATCCCTCTGACATGGATATCGTTGCGTAGCCAAGAGCCCCCTTCTCCCATCTCACAGGATCCATGAGCACCTGCGACCTTTGCATTGTTGTCAAAGTTTCAAGGAAATCTTTAGCCAATACTAGTTTTATATCATTTTCTCAGTTCATCAAATCAAATGAAATCTTCATTGGTCGCATTCACCTCGTCACCGTCGTTTCTGATTTAGCCAAGTTACCTCATTTTTAAGAAATTACTCGACAAAAGATTGTACAGCAACGAGGAAGGATGTAGAAATCTGAGTTTCGAAAGGTCATCCAATCTATTGGCAGTTGAACGTGAAAACTTCGCTCCACAGTTCACACTTTTTCCGTTAATGGTACTTTTTTTTACTAAGATCGATTACGCGTTCGAGCGGAAGAGAAGTTTGTTTCATTGAAGAAATTGAAAAACGCGAAAGTGCTCATCGACTCAATTACCTTGATGTTACCAGGATGAAGAACTCTGATAGAAATAATTCGAAACTTAGTGTAAAGTTACTGAGCGAAAATTTCTTCCATTTTCCATACCATTTTTCTCCATCCTTGAAAATACTAAGACTGTATAACTCGTTGAGAGAAAAAGGAAACCAGGAAGAGCAAATTAAAGCAAATTAAAGGGAATCACCATTGCAAAAAAACATGCACTTCCGTTGCCTGGAGAAAAGTGGAAGCGACTTCTTGGATCTCGTTTCCCAGTTTGCAATCTGAACTAATTTCTTGAAGGGATAAACCGACGTCCTAATGCCTCAGTGATCAATACCGACCGTGATATAGATGCACACGAAATTTCTGAGTTTCACGGACATTGCCTCATTACTAAGTTTGCTAATAGTTATTGTCTGTGAGAAACGTTCGATCGTAACTGATGCCGAGAAAGCGATATTGGTTAAGGGCGTGCCAGCGACCTGTCTATTCCTAAATTGAAATTTAACCCTTGGAACGCCACTCCAACACTTTTGCTCAGACACTATCCATACTGCTTTGGCAACGAAGGGAACTTCAGCTACGAATGTAAATTATTTTGATAGTCAATTTTACTTGTAATTTTCTTACCTTTTTCACTCTAGAAAATTCACGTGTGAGAATTGAGGAAACATGTTTCTTCTTATATCGACGAATATCTCAAGTCGTTCTACAATAATGTTTTTCAAATTTTTGAATAAGAATCATGATCCGATATTCGGATTAGTGAGTTGGTAAAATTTTATCATATATAAAGAATAAAGAACATTTTAAAATTCGCCACTTCAGAGTAGCGTAAAATAAACATAGTGTTATTATATAACCGGGAATTATTTTCTCGAATTTTAGTGGTCACTCTCTTCCAAGAATCTTGTATTTCTTGCAAGAGAATAAATAACAAAATACGTACTCGCGCAGGTCGCGTTTTATCACGATAGAAGAGGAAAGTTTCAAATTGTGATTCTAAGCTCGGTGCCTTGTTTTAACAGATAATTAAAGTCGCCTAAATCGATTCTATTATGAAGAACCGTGAGACCTTTTGTATTACAGATTATGAGACTAAAGAGGGAAGGAAAATAATTTGATCGTGTCTCGCAATAAATATCAACGGTTCAGGGATCAAGCGATTCGTTGCTTTTTGTACTGCGGGGCTTGTTAGAGTATTGTTTTTTCTGACATCGAAAAAAACTATGAATAATAAGCGGTGGATTAAGGACATTACAAAAGAGAAGCTTTAGCTTAGTTTAGCGGACACAAAGGAGGAATTTTTACACGCAAGGGTGGCCTGACATTTTAGCGGTGATCACTTATTAACTTTAAAATTTTTTTCTAAATTTTAATTAGCAAAAATTGTACTCAATATTATTTAAAAAATGATAGAATAACATTTTTTCAATGCCGTTGTGCCTCGCGATTGTGTAATCATTTTATACTGGATAAAGCTAAAGAGTCAAAATTTGGAGATCTTGATTTTAATAACTTTTCTCAATTGAGGAGGATTGGCGATGATGCTTTGATTAGAACAATCTTAAATTCGATTCGAATACCGTCGCAACAACTTTCTTAAATTACGTCAACGTCTTACCAGGTATAATTGAATTTCGTGACTTTTCGCGTCGAAAAGGGCTGCTGGGGCGCCAGTTAAGATAGGTACTGCTGCGGAAATCTTGTGTGCGAAGTGGAGTAAAAGCTTGCAGAGTTTTCCGCTCGTACATCGCGACGTGTACGACGTTCGTAATAAATTTAACGTATTTCGAAAGTAGTAAATGTTACAGCTGGTAAGGTTTACACTCCCGAGAGTTTCTCCGTAAAAAGCCGAACATTAAAGTCGAGGCAGGTACTCGGAAAATGCGAAGCACGCAACTTAACAATACATAACGAAAGAAACAGAACGCAATTCGTTAACGGGAAATTGGCTCTAGTCACAATCGATATTTGGGATTAAAGTAACCTATTTCCAGTGAAAAATATTTCAATTATGTCGTCTTTCTTTATTCAATTTATCATAAATGTTTTTCTGAAATATTCTCGAAAAATGTAGACAGAGAAAAATCAAATACAAGTACACGTCTCAATAGTCGAAGAAAACGTTATATAATAAATATGTATGGAAATTATTTTATAATGGCTACAAATTAAATGTAAATATAGGCCTTTCGGCATATCAACAATTTGAAATCATTATTAGGAAATGAAGCAAATATTTTTATAAAAAGTGTCTAAGTGTACAATATCATTGGGGCACCTCTAAAGCCTTTGTATTAGTTAAATTGTTTGTCCAATTGAGGAGAGTCAAAAAATCTGGCCTGTTTTTACTCCACTGTTCACGTAACCAGGGTTCCTTGTTATGCCTTATTAGTCGCAATTTCGGTGAGTAATCTGAGTTTCTCTCTTTAATAAAACATTAGGCGCGAGGAAGGGCAATGAGAATGATGATGAAAGGGGAAGGGGGACACTTAACCGCCCGTATAAGTAACAAATTAATAATTTACTCGCGCCTCAGTGGTCATGGGCTTCTTAAACGTGTCGGATAAAACGTTTGCATGCTTGATACGTCCACCAATTTCTCATATTCTTCTCACGTTTCTTCGGGTAAGTAAACAATCGACCAACGACCTAAATGCAGGGGCCTAGGCCTGGATTAGGGAAGGATGGGAAAGTACCCTCGAAGTTTGACCATTTAAATGTCAGTCACGAATTGATATTTAAGCTAAACGCATCAGCTTATTAATTCAAATTGATAGTCAATTGTAGCCAATTCAATCTAAATTCTGTTTACCAACAATAGTTTTGTCTTATGTATTTATGAAAAAAAATACATGGTTGTCACTGGGCCGTTAAACCAGAAAACCAGCAATATAATTTATTTTTGTCATTTGATCCTAAAATCATCTAATTTTACTACAGGCGTCACATTTCAACGGTCAACTTGAAAAATTTATAGAAAAATTTAGTTTTATTAGTATATCAACAAATAGTTTTGAATGATAATAATTGTTTGATGATTGTAATATAGAATCTGATAGTATTTTTGATAGAAAAATTTGCAGTAAATGGGAAATGCCGTTTTCTATTTTTTAAGATTTTTGGAAGGGATGAAACTCACGTGGGGAATAACGAAACGTACAATTTACGATAGATGTAAAAGTACGTTATGCATTGAGAGTTACGTACTTTATAGGAGAAATGTAGAGGACGAATACATATATATATATATATGAATCGTATAACATATATTTTTTCAAGTATTTTACGCTGGCGTAGACGTGTGTCATGAATGATAAATCTTTGTATACATGTATTGTACCGTAGTGTGCAATACTTAGCACATCAAAATTCACTATTGCAGGATGATGCGTGCACTCTCGCTATAAAAATGCGATAAATTGTAATTGCATGTATGCATGTCAAAGAGCGAACGAAGGGGAATACACTATGGAATGGGAGAATAGAATGACAAGTACGCGGTTTACGAGAGGATACAGGTCAAATACTATCGGGAAAAAATATTCAAAACTGAATAATTAACGCATTTTTAAAATATTTTTTTGTAATTATACCACTAGTGTAAATCGCCAACAGTATTTTGTCCAATGCGAATTCTCGTTTGTTAGTCGATCTGTGTCTTTTTGTAACTTTGTTGTTTCGGGTATATGAAGTATGTAGTTAAACGTTAAGTTTTCGCAATTTAACGCCAGTAAAATTTTCTAACACAAACTTTCTAAATATAAAAAATTTATTAAACAAAATTCTAGGAAATGTTATGATTATAGAATTTATTGAAATTAAATTTTGTATGATAAAATTCTTCGGAGCCTCTTTGATGAAAGAATATTATCGTCGACCAGATATTTTATCATTGTTATTACCAGTGTTCCCATTGTTTCTAGTTTTTAAAAGAATCTTGTATATAAATGTAGGTTGTAGCACCTAACGTATGTTTACGTCATTACTGTTGTATACTATCATCACCAAAGTGGATGTGTGTATTATGTTTATTGATATCTCTAATGAATTGAATCAACGTAAATAAATTTAATTTTTAAATAACTAGAAGATAGAATATGTGCCCAACGATATTGAATTTCTAGAGATTAATTAATTTACAAAATACACAATTCTATTTTAAGAGAAAGAAGGAATTATTTTACGTGATTGTTACCTGTCGTTGTTACCACTTTTGCTATGCTCGCAGGCGATTCGTTACTTTCAGAGAAATAACAATGTCTACAATAGCGTTACCAAATCGCATATTACATTTATTTACCATCCCTTTCCATTTAATTTTAAGCTTCTTTCAATTATGAAATTAATAATTTTCGTATTTTTCATAACGATTTAATTATGGAGATGTGTT
>JAUESI010000015.1:2139490-2149773 GCA_032275145.1 Synergus laeviventris | reverse complement strand
AGATGTGTTCAAAAAAAATTCTGCATATTTTTTTCTTTTTGTTTAAAAAACACACATTTTTTATCGCTACTTGGGGAAGAGTTTAGAAATGAAAAAATTAGGATTGAAACTGTGGTAAATTTGAGAGGTTGAAATGCTTGAGTGGAAATGAGCCTTAATCGACAGAAACCGGTTTAATTATCACGGCAAAACGTGAAGCCATTTACACTGGAGACAGACGATGGCCGGAGGGCTCGACCGGAGAACCACCCTGGTCTAATAGCTGTACCAATTAATAATGCATACAGGAGAACCGGAGACCGTGACTATGAATTTTCTACAACGGAAATGTTTCGAAACCACTAGGGAGATGTATAAAAACGACTATGATGATTGCCCTATGAAAAAAATTACTTTCTGATTTTTAAGCAAATAAAGAATGCAAATATTTTCATATTTAAAATTCAAATTACTTTAACATACAATTCTCCAAATTTTTTAAGTTTCATATTTGAAATTTGTAATTTTAACTGTATCTCAGGCAAAATCCCTCCAAGGATCCCTTGTAGAATTTTCCCTCGTGGCATCCCTTCAATAGGTTTACAACCCCGAGTCCCTTTTACAGTCGAATTTCTATTAAAACACATTTTCTGAAATTAAATTGTTGAAGGAAAATCTTGATAGAAAAAGATAGATGAGAATAGACGACAGATAGAAAGGGATATAGAAGTGAGAATTGAAAGAGATAGAAGCGATGTTGATTGATAAGGAGATAGAAAGGGATATAAGAATAGGCGATAGATATGAAGGAATAGAGAAGTGGGGATTGAAAGAAATAGGAGTGAATTGAGATTGATGATATAATATAAAGAGATAAACAGAAATAGGCGAGAGATAGAACAGGATAGAGCAGTGGGAATTGATAGAGATAGAAAGGAATAGAGAAGTATGGGGATTAAAAGAGATAGGAGCGAATTATGATTGACGAGGGGATAGAAAGAGGTAGACAGGAATAGGCAAGAGATAGAAAGGGATAGGAAGTGAGGATTGAAACAGATTGGAGCAATTTTAAATCAGATGGAGATATGAAGAAATAGACTGGAATAGGTTAGAGATAGAGAAGAGCGATGGAAAGAGATAGATGAAGCACTGTCGATTAAAAAAGATGGAAGGGAATTGAGATTGACAAGAAAGGGATAGACGGGAATAGACGAGAGATAGAATGGGATATAGAAGTGAGGATTGAAAGAGATAGGAGAGAACGGTGATTGACAAAGAGATAGAAAAAGATAGATGTAGATGGACAAAGATAGAAAGAGATAGAGGAAGTGGAGATTTAAAGAGATAGGCGTGGATTTGGATTAAAATGGTGATAGAAGGGAATAGAGAACTGTAGATTAAAACAGATAAATGCGAATTGAGACTGACAAGAAGATAAAAATGGTATATACAAGAGGTAGATAGAGTCATAGAAGTGGGAATTGAAAGAGATAGGAGTGAATTGTGATTGACAAGGGGATAGAAAGAGGTAGACAGGAATAGGCCAGAGGTAGAAAGGGATAGAGAAGTAAGGATTGAAAGAGATAGGAGCAATTTTAATTCAGATGGAGATAGAAAGAGATAGACTGGAATAGGTGACAGATAGATAGATATACAGAAGTGCGAATAAAAAAGATAGATGAAGAACTGTCGATTAAAAGAGATAGAATGGAATTCAGATTGACAAGAAAAGGATAGACGAGAATAGACGGGAGATAAAAAGGGATATAGAAGTGAGGATTGAAAGGGATAGAAGTGATGTTGATTGAAAGAAAAAAAAAAGAGATAGGAGCGAATTGTGATAAGGAGATAGTTAGAGATAGAGAAGTAGGGATTGAAAGGGATAGGCGTGAATGTGGATTAAGATGAAGATAGAAGGAGGTGGATGGGATAGGACAAGAGATAGAATGGGATAGAAAAGAGGAGATTTAAAGAGTTGGGCGTGGATGTGGATTGATATGGAGATAAATAGAGATAGACGGATATAGGCGAGAGATAGAAAGGGATAAGCAATCTTTATCCCTTTCTATTTTAGAGATAGAAGAAGATAGAATGGGGTAGGATTTTTATCTCCTTACTTCCAACAGGGTAACACTGTTTTGAAAAAAAGAAAATGCAAATACTTTAATTCTATTTGACTTAATGAGGAAATATAGAAGAAAGAAAAGAAAAAGTTGAAAATATAATGTAATTATTATAAGGATAAAGGCCATTTGCCATTTGCCATTTGGTGAGGGCCAGCGGGTGTTGGAGAAAGGATGGTACGAGCACGCTATTTTCACCTCGTCGGGTTGCCGTGCACCCCATCCACGACAACCCGACACCACGTATAATGGATAGCTTCAATTTACTCTTCGACCCTCCGGCTGACACCCGCTGTGCCCTTCGCCAGGAAAATCGAAAAATTGTATAAGAAGAAAAGAGTAATAAAAAAAATAAAGAAGAAGTAGAAAGAGAGCTGAAGAATAAGAAAGATAAAGATAGAAAGATACGAAAGTGAAAGATACGACGTGGATACGAAGAATGAGAAGGAGGGGCTGAGATTTCATTATAATAGAGCGGCTTCGCCTGCGAGGCTCGAATGCTTGCAAAATTAACCACTTTGTACTTGCACCCGCTTCGAAGTAACCTCCAATTTCGAATTCTCCTTGCGAACACACCCGAACAAACTTTTAGTGCCGCTGGAACAGGAAGCTCGAAGATCTCGTTCGCTGACAAAGTTTTCGAGCGAAGCAAAACGAAACTACGGATAAGAAGACGATTGGTAGGGGTCACTCTGGAACGATTAGAAGTTACCTTTGTGTTCTAACAGCAAACGAATTGGGCTTAGATTTACCCACATCCACGAGTTTAAGTTTAACTTACTGAGGTAGATGTCTCAATAATGCTGACGGATGCAATAATCGTAGCATTGTTAGAAATTTCATAGAGAATAAGAAAATATTTTTAAGTGGGAAAATACATTAGGAGACTGATTTTCAGGCGTTTTTTATGATTTTTTTTAATTTGAAATAATGATTAGAATTTCATATAAATTTGACATTATTTTATTGATATACTGAACAACATTCACAAATTTTTACAACTCATTATTGGCAAAAATTACGAAGTTATAGTTTTACCTGAAAGCGAAATTTCGAATTTTTAAAAATTACTATCATGTTTCTTACCGATTAACCAGCGATTCCAGCACCATATAACTATCCCTCTTCTTTCTCAGTATTATACTAACAATTCAAATAATAAAAAAAAATCTGAATTTTTGGACCTCCTTAAATTAAATTTTCCCCCCCTTAAAGTAACGTTAAATGGTCAGCATTTAACGTGTATTTCTACATATTATAAAAAGATCTGGTTGCTGAAGTTGCTGTGCGAGGAACATCGCATGTTAAACTCTTCCTTCTTAAATTCTTTACAAAGAATTCGAAAGAATTGTAAAGAAACTCATTTTCTTTTTTTAGAATATAATTGCATTTTACAATACATTTCACAAAGATTTCACAATAACAAATGAGAATCATTTGAATAGACGATGGTTCATTTCAAAAAGAAACATTCCATTAGTTTCTTCATGCAGCAAATCTCCTTATACCTACTGAGTCCAACGTATAAGCGTAACCCAGTGGAAAAAGACTTGCTTTAGTCAGACAGACGTGGCTTAGAAATTGTTCGAGATAAATTACAAAAATGAGAAAGAACTTAAACATCATATTTGAAGAATTAATGTATCTGATTTTTTACAGTAAATTTGTTTAACTAAGTACGATTTTCTAACAGAAATAGTAATGGTTTTAGGTATGAAATAAAAAGAGCAATTGTATAAAAAAATGTCATTGAAAAATTCTTGAACTTTAAATTCGATTTAGTGTAGCGGAAAATTCAATCGCAATTTGTATCGAATTATTGAAATTCAGAAAGTTTAGAGGAAAAGATAAAAACATCCTCTTAACGGAACATTGATCGAGAGGGGAGAAAATTTCTCCCTTCTGCGCTGTCAAACCGGTTATTGGAGTGAAAACAAAGGACTTCACTCCATATATTCGATGTTTTCAAATCGTTTTTAGATCGTGTTATTCTTTACTGGCTACATAGAATGTATATAAGTTCAAGAGGTTCGTGGGTCAACCCTCTTGACTTTGCTCAATTTTATTCTAGAAATAAAGATCATACTTCAGAGACTACAGGATCTCAGAAAATATACATTTTATCAAGTAAAATTTCTCAAAATAAAAAAAGAGAAAAATGAAAAAAAAAAAAAGAATCAGACAACTTGGAAGTATTCATATGTCCCAAGAGTGCAACAACTGTTTTGAACAATTTATATAGGAGATAGGATTACAAATATTGCTGGAATATTATTGGAACTCCCAACACAGATAAGAATGAAATTGAAGAAATTATTGCTAAAAAAGTAATACATTAACTCCAATTTATGAAAAGACATAACACTATAGTAGATAACAGGTTTAGTTAGGTAGCAATTAGCGTGTTTGGGGCTACAACAACTAGAGAAGAAATTGTCATTTTATAAAATGTCATTAATAATAAGGGTTAATAAATCCTTAGTGCAGAAAATGCAGATCGATAAAATAAAATAAAATTGAAGAGTTGCCGAATATCCGAATTTCCGTTTGGGAACGACATAAACATACAAAGGTGGAACATTCAAAATCCAGAGCTGCTTATAGATTTCCAAGAAGATAGAAAGGGACAAACACCTATGTATATACAGAGATAGAAAGAGATGGACGTGGATTGAAATGGAGATAGAAAGGGATGGAGGGGGATAGGATTTCTATCCCTTTACTTCCAGTAGGAGGCAGCGTCCACTATAGGCACTTTAAGGGTACGCCATTTTAAAAATGAATGTAATTTTTTAAAATTGGGATTCCCAACTGGGCCGAAGTTGGCACCCAATTACAAACTGGATAAATTGGGCAGATTTTCCACACGAGCTACTGGCAAATTATATTAATTGGTACTTAAAGACAGTTTAGTTTTTGACTTGAATAATTGATGACAAATGATTAAATATAAATATAGTAACCATATTTGCATTAATCCTGTTGTCTAATAAGTCGAGTAATGTGATGGAAGTACACTGGGTGAAATTACGTGCTAAAGCCGCGTATAACATTATTGGACGAGATCACTGACATAATTCACACTATCATGCTCGTATAGCGCATGCATGATTTGTGATGATGTCATTGGGGTGCACGAACTGGACAAATTTTCGTTCTCAAGTGGTTTCATGTTTAGCTGATGAGTGCGATAGCAACGTCAATCAGCTTTTTAGAGCATGATAAATTAGGAGCGAATCTCTCTCCATAAACTAAAACGCTTCAGGTGTAATGATTTAAACAACCTGGCTGGAAGAAAATTTTACTGATTATAATAGTATTAAATAATTATATGATTATATGTTGCAGGAATTAATCTATACAGAAGGAAACAGAAGAGTGGAAATTTCAACGTGAAGAACGCATGGGAAGGAAAAACATGAAAACTTGGAATAACAAGAGGACAATTGATTGTAATTGATGAGGTAACAAATGGCGGACGAATCACAGAGTCTGATAATAGATAGCTTGATCAACGTGATTTTAGGTGCAAAAGTTTTGTGTGTCCCTCCCTTTGTTCTGTTCCGAGGGAAAGCCAGAAAATAATTACGGTCGTCGTAGTAGCAAAGTAGCAAGGTCGGGGGTGGGGCTATAATAAATGAAAGGATTTATTCCAACGATTTGTCGGGGGCGTGCAATCCCGATTTAACGGAGACACCTATGGACACCTATACGCCCAAATTTGAGGCCGGTATCCGTATATATGTGAATGTTTATGTGCGCTATATCGATGGTAGTTCGATATATCGGCGATCGTACATTTGCGGACGGTACGGAGATTCCAGTGGGCCGGAAGTTGGTTCCCGTAACCAGGAATAGCGGCAGGAATTTACGGAGCGTAGGAAATAAATAAATGCGAATCACGCCTGCTCGTCCACTTGCTTGAGTGACCAATATCTTCTTTTGTGTATGATTATTCATCCATATTTTTAGCAAATTTTAGTTAAAGAAAAGTAGTTTTTTATTATTACACGATTTTATAATTATTGTATATTTTTTGGCTTGTTGGTGTTATAATTATTTAAAGATTGTTGTCACAGGGTTTAGAGAAGGAATTTCCACGATTTCGACTCAACAAGTGGCGATGTGTAAAACAAAACATGGCTGCGAATTTATAAGCGTACTTTGAGACTCCATTCACGTGACTAGACTCGAATTTCATGTCTCACATTTCACACGTTCTAGGGAATTATTTTGATGGTCTCTTTTTCAATGTTACTTTTTTTATTCCACCCTTGTTTTCTGAGATTTGTACAACTTTTAATGGGTCTCTGTAACAGGAGGTCTTTGATATTTGGTTTTTGTTCTTTTAGGCCCTATAAAACTAAAAACTGATCCAAAATACATCGTTAAATGGTACAAAGAAAGGGAGAGAATTGGAATGAGACCTTTGAAGAAATAGGAAAGAATAAAAATACTTTAGGTGAATCTTTTCGTTTAGAAAATCACACTTTCAACCGAAATTTTCCAAGTAGAAGACTTTGAACTTCTTATTCTTGGCGTCTAGTGATGCTAAGAGGGTCTGAGAGAAAGGGAAGTAGTGTGGTAGCAAAGACGTAGGTATAGAGATTGGTTAGGCAACCACAACCACCGACACGCCACGAGTCGTTAAGTCCATTCCGTGGTTTTAATGTCAGCACTAACTTCGCAAGCCCATTCCTTCTTTCCGCTCTATCCACCCGAACTGCATCTTCCTTCTTCCTTCATCCTCAGCTTTAAACCTTCTTGCCCCTCACCACCCCTTGTCAACCCCAATCCCTGCACATATTTTTCCCTTTTGGCCCTGTTACAAATTCAACTGAGAATTCTGCACCAGAAGACTCCCTCTAGTCGACCAACAAAGTTCAAGCAAGTAAACCAATGTAAAATCTTTACACGCTCTTTATAAAACTTTTTCTTATACAATATTAATGTGCAGCAGAAACTCAGGCATCTCGAAAGAAAATGGGTTCAAAATTCTCGTAGTTGAATCTACGAAAGAATGTGATCATCATTAGCTAATTTTTTCACTAGTTTCCTTGTATATCGTTAAAGTAATATTAAAGTATAATTAAAGTAATGTTAAAGTAATGTTAAAGTATAGTTAAAGTAATGTTAAAGTAATGTTATAGTATAGTTAAAGTAATGTTAAAGTATAGGGAGCTAATTTTGAACTAATGTTAAAATGTTGAATAACGTGGGAGTATGGGGATAAAAATAGGATTGGACTTGCATGAAATGTATTAGATTTGTGTAAAAATTTTGATTAAGTAAATTAGCATTTGAATTTATTTATTTAGATTATGACTTGACTTTGAACTGAAAAGCCTCGTGCTCTTGAAGTAGAAAAGGAAAAATTCATAGAAGTGTCTTCTCTCTTATGTTTTATGAATTTAATTCTCTGATGGAAGGTTTTCCATGTTTCTTAAGCTTGCATGCTTTGGTTGAATGAGGAAAGAACATCTGATCTGATATTCATGAGATCTGTGATCTGGACGCATCGCATCATTGGCTGCGACGTACGCCAGAAACACGAATCTCTCCATGAGACTTTTTTTTTCCTTTTCTCAGACAAATATATATTCGTATGTACATCTTCTGACTGTCCTCTCCGCTTTATCGTTTCCCCTATTTGCCTATTTCCCTGCATTAGAGTCAGATCCTGGCGACTTAAAGGCTGTTCACATTGGACCAGTTTCCGCAAATTTATTATAAGTACACAATAAAGTTGCCGTTAAAATGACACATATTTTTCGCAAATTCGCTACTGCGCGAGCCAATTTGCTATGCAGAGTGAAAAATTACTTTTAAGTAGTGTTGCGTAATGATACGATATTTCTAATTTTTGAAATATAAAAACTTGTCATTCCTTGTTTAATTTCAGGAATCTCAATAAATTTCATATACCATTCTTTAAAATCCATCTAACATCCTACAAAATCTAGTGAAATTCTTTTAAATTTCGTAAAATTAATTGATTTTCCTTAAAATACATAATATGTCGTTATATTCCCTAAAATTACTCAAAATCCTATGAAATATTATTAAATTCCTTTAAATATCGTAAATTCACGTGAAATTCAATTCAAGTTTCTGAATTTTTAAAAATTACTTAAAATCTCATAAAATCTCATAAAATCTCATTAAATCTCTTAAAATATCTGCAAATCTAATGCAATTTCGTCAACTCCCTTGAATCCCTTAAAAGTATTTAAAATTACTTAATAACCCATACAATACCAGAAAATTCTTTAAAATTTCTGAAAATCACAATAAATTCAACAAAATTCCTTGAATTACCATGGAATTCTTTAATATTTCTAAAATATCAATAAATTTCGTAAAATTCGTATTCTTTTCGTTCGTTTTGACAATGAAATTAATCTGACGATAGTTTTCAAATTTGGCACATTGACATAATTCGCGCCATTTGCAGATATATTTCGAGATATATGGTAACGTCACTTTTTTCAGATAGAATTATAACTATATAGATGCAACACTACTTTTAAGATTCTGGAAAAAACACTTCCATCTTTATTTTTTTTAAAATACATCAGTTTGAGAGCATCCCCCATCCCGGTGTAATCGAGTCACGCGCTGCTTAACTTTGATGATTGGACGAAAAATACAAAAAAATATATATGTTAAAAAAAAATTATATGATTCAATATGAATGAAATCCGATTCCTATGTCTTAAAAATTCAATCACAAAATTTTGAATGGATTTGCTTTTGCACGAATTAAGGTTTTCATGTGATGGTTTTTTCCATGTATTTATTGTTCATTTCTTCCGAAATAAGAAGGGTGCATAAGAGAGAGATAAGGATATAGTATAAGAGATAAACTTGTCTAAATAACGTGCTTGAAATCAATAAATATATATTTTGTGCAGTTTCCTTATTTTTATTTCCCTTAAGGGGAATATCATTGTAAATCTATATGAAGTGATGTCTGATAAACACGCAAGAATATCCTCTTGAGGATTCTTGGACAAAATGAAGCAATGAAAGCTAGTGAACTAGCATGGGCCGAGACGAGGTCTTCGACTATTCCTCATTAATCATTCCAGCCTCTTAGCTTGCGTGCAAAAACGGCTTTTACGAGAGCATGCCGCCTTTTTGCGATTGGTGGGAGGATTCCTTAAGAGATCACCGAGATGCTTAAAACGTGTAAGAATAAGGTCGTGGAATAAGAAAGACAAGAAGGAAGCCTAGAATGAAGAATCAAGAAAATAAAAATTACCCTGCGACATCATAAATTGGAATTTTAGTTTGCAAAGCAACTCAGCTTTAAAGTTTCTGAATTTTAGAGTGATTGGCATTTGAAATATTCAGACATTGAGACTTTTCAGTATTTAAGCCCAAGATAAATACTTCATATTAAAAAAAAAACTGTCACCAGGACACTTTTGAAGCTGGAAATTCATAAAACCACATTTTGATAAAATCGTAGTTTAAGTTTAGGATAAACAAAAAATACACATACAATCGGAAGTTAAACATGTTTTTAATTAAATCAAACAATATATGCATAGCATCACAGACATTAAAAAATTTCAGCATTGATATTATTACCAAAAAAATTTTTTTAGAGGTACTACTTTTTTATTATGGAGTTTGGTTTAGAATCCTATTCCTGTCAGGATTTTGATTAATTTAAAAAAATACGATTTTTTACATTGAAAAATAAAAAAGCTATGACCTAACGATAATATTTAAATGAAGTAAATATAAATTACAAACAGAGAGATCATTTTTATTAATTTTTTTTGCGAAAATTTAAAATTATTAATATTGTAATGTAGTCAATAATAGTATTTTCAGTTTAACTGAACGTACTGAAATTATTCCATTTATGTACAATATTATTATAAACTGAGTTCAAACAATGGAAACTTTTTATCGAACATTTTATTTAAAACTTTTTAAATTTATGCACTTTTTATGACGACCGGATGTAAGGCCCATTTGGGGCCTTGCTTGGACCTATAATGGCTACCTCTTTTGTTTTTTTTTCAACAAATTTTTTAGTCCACATTTACAAAACCCAGTTGGGTCCTCGCAGGTGCCACAAAAAATTCTAAGTTGAAAATAAACTGAAAAAGACCAAAAAATTACTTTAAAGAGGAGATTAAACTGTTATTAAAAATTAAAAGAATT
>JAUESI010000015.1:2080285-2113526 GCA_032275145.1 Synergus laeviventris | reverse complement strand
ATCTGGGGTTGCGCTGCATTGCGAAACAAAAGGTCTTATAACAAGTATTATTTATAATCGTTGACTGAGAAATGAGTCAGATTATTTTCTGCTGAAAGTTTGAAAGATAAAATAAAAATAAAAAATATTATATAACTATAGAAGAAATAGGATTGTATTACAAGTTATTAAAATTGAAGTCCAGAGTAATTGTTTATTATTATTAGGGTTGAAAAATAGAAGAAAAAATGAAACATGGTTTAAAACTATTTGATCACATCTCGGATAGCAATCTAACTGTTGTGCATTCAATCAATAAAAATAAATATGAATAAATTAAGAAAAAATATCATAAATCTGAAGAAATCTCCTCCCTTGAAAGAATACATATTTCGTACTATTAATTTCAATTCCTGAACATTCATTTTCACTGTCATGAAAAATTGTGGATGTATATCCTTTGTATTTGCATGAAATCTCTACCCAAACGAAATTGGAAAAGTTTATTGCAATGGATTTAATCTTTAATTTATTTCTCGCTTATTCGACGAGATCTATTCATCAGCCTGACATAGAAAGTCCAGCCAATTGTGATTAATTCGTCAGAAACAAAGGTTGAAAAGATTTTGCTTCAGTAATCCTGATTTATTAGTCGAAGGAGCGTTGGACGTTAATTACTTACATATTAATTAATGAATAAACATCGATCATTTATATGAGTATGGGTTCTCTCTAAAATTGAATTAGTGAAAGTTCAGATTTCCAATAGATTTTTCACTGATCAAATCGTGAGAAAAGAGTCACTGAGAATCACTGGAATGTGACTGGGAATTAGTGAAACTTCACTGATTCAAGTTTATAGAGTTGTATGTGACTTTATTTGATTGATTTGGGAAGTTAATAACATTATTTTAATAGTAAAAATTCCTTTTCCACGCATTCTTAATTGCAGAAGATTTTTCAGTTTTAACATTAGGAAGAAAATCTTAGAACAAATATGTTTGCGAATTTCTGCGACATCGGATGATAGGACAGAAATGTATATATACCGAGTAAACTCTGTCGCACTTTAGTATGCCGGTGTCCTGTTTACTGTCCATTAGAGGCAACGTCATCCTTTACTACCCTTCCCTTTAGTTTTTGTAGGTTCCTATTTCCAACCTGCACTTCTCAAATGGGGAACCGGACTCTGCTTTATTTACATACTTGCATGGTATATTAAGAAAGAAATGTGAACTGAACTGTAAGTGACACAAGAATTTGCACAATGGATAATTACATTTTCGCTTCAACTAACTGCCAGAATTATAAAAACTTTTAATCTTTAGAATATAAAATACTGTTCTATCCCTTTTACAATCTACATAATGCCTACCTTTTTTACACCTATCCAACTGTGTGTAATAAAAAAGTGCCCAGGTCCTGAAACAAGCGAAAGAAATCTAATGAACCGTGGATTTCGAATACACTTCGAAGATAAAAACAAAATAAACCCTGGAGAGTCAAGGTAGGTTGATGTGTGAGGATGAAACTTAGCAAAGAAATTTCCTCATTCTGGTATGACCTTTTTTTTTAATATTCGTCTCACGTACAACCCATGCCTCATTCACGCGCACCATGGAAACATGATAGAAAAGGTTCGCCATCCTCCCTTGGCACTCAGTACCCCCGTTATTTGTGAATTTATTCTACCATGTATCGCAGAAGAAAGTTATATCTTTCTTGTCCATAAAAACTCTCGAGGTGAAAATTTTAATCCCACTTAAAATAACAATATAAAATCATAAATAACGTCTTTAAAACTGGAAAAGAAAATAACCTAACTTTTACATCGAATATTTTTTCAATCCTCTCCTTTTTAAAGGATTTGTCCTGAAAAATAACTGTCTAGCGTGTAAATTCTTATCACACGGAGCGCAAAGCGAGCTTAATTATCTTTATCATTGCTATATACTTTTATTTTAATTATTTTAGTTTTAATGAAGAGGAGTACTAATTTACTTAAGGTTCTATCGACCTTAAGGAACACATTCTCATCAGAGCTCATTTAAGCTTTTTTTTCTCAAAATTTGGATTTTCTATTTTTTAAGAAAACTAAACAAAAACTGTTATGCCTATCTTGTACGGCGTTGAAAAAGGAACATTTTTTATCTCTTAACTTTTACTCGTAGCGTTCGTTATTTGACTTAAAATTTGAATTTTCGGTATTTTTTTTTTAATTTTGGAAATGTTATAGGTCTGACAATTTTTGTTTTATCGAAAAAAGTCATTAAGATAAATGTATGGCTAACGAAATTGACCTTCATTTAAGGACACTAAAAGTGTATACCAAAGACCAATCAAATCTTTTAATTCTTTCGAAAGTTATCGTGCTCACAATCTATTGAAAATTTCAGCGACTTTTCACTGATTTCCAGTAGATTTTTCACTGATTAAAATCGTGAGAAAAGGTTCACTGAGAATCAGTGGAATTTCACTGATTTTTCAATGATTCTAGTGCGGCACTGATCTGAAAAACTGGCAAGGATGGCATATAATGCTTTCTTAGATAAATGCCCCATGCAGGGAAAACTGGACAGTACCCCATCGAGAACAAAGAAACCACTGTGGTTTATTTATTTGCAATATTTAAGTACTTAAATATTTATATTTCTAAAAATCTTTAACATTTAAAAATTATAATTTAAAAAGTTGTAACTTGAGGTGGTTTTAAAGTCTTAAAATTCCCTGTTAATTAAAAAAACAAAATTGTTTGAAATACTCTATTTTTACCCGATTTCTGGTTTTGACGTGGTAAACTCTTCAATGCACTGTTTCATTATCAACTATATCTGAGTTTTATTGGGTTATTTGAAGATGGGAATACCAATGTAAGATTGGTAATAATCAGATATTACTGCTATATGATGGTCCTATAAATACCTATTTGTATTAAAATACTTTTTTAATAATAGAAATCCCGACCAGGGCCTCGTCAAAACCCCCTTTTAGATAGGGTTAAATGCGACGATTTTTGCACGGGAAAACGTGGACATTTGACAAAAACAGGGGGATGGAGTCAATGTTACCCAAATCTAATATATTCTCTGATGAAAATTTAAACATAAACCTTCAAGGATTATCCGAGTATTTAACTAAAATTGTATGTCTTCATATTCCAGTCTTTATTTCGCTGCCCATCTTTTTTGCGTTCGTTCTTCCCTACTTTTTCTTACATCGCAGAGAGGAACCACTCACATTTTCTTAACTCACCCTACTTCCTGATACAACACTTTACTCGGTGGAAGGTACTGGGTACTCTGGTAAACGTGCACCCTACAGTAATACACTACTCCTCTTTGCTTAGTTATATTCTCTTGGTTACTCGCTGTTAGGTAACATCAGATAGAAGGTACAGTTTGGTGTAATATTACGTCATGATGTTCCTTGGAAGGAAAAAGCATGTGCTCAAAATGCCTTACTGTAACAGGTAAGAGAAATTATTTTTCGACCTGCACAAGATAGAAAATTTTTTAATGTTAACATGCAGTTGTTAGCATCCTATTAATTCTTCAAAATTGGAAAATAAGGTAAAGCAGCGACTCCATGCATTTACAATAAGCAGCGCCAGTAAATTAATTTTTTGTTGACTAAAAATACGTAAATATCCTATAAGAATAATAGTTACAGGAAATAAACAATATATGTTAACAATTACTATTGTTATAAATATTTTACCATATAAAAAAATGTTAAGTTTTTCAAATTTTGTATAGGTATGTAGTATATGTAGTTGGAATCCTATCTAAAAAAAGTACTGTTACCACACTCGTATATCGAAATAATTGTTGTAGAAAACCTGAATGGTTTGAAAATTGCGCGAATTATGTGAATACTTATACCAAATTTGAAAACCATCTTCAGATTATTTTCTTTTTTAAAACGATTACTGTCAAAAAGTTTATATTAATAAAGAGAATAGGAATTTTACGAATTTTTTGAAATTTTAGAAATATTCAAGCTTTTTACTCTAAATCAAGGAATTTACTGATTTTTTTTTGGTAATTTTAAAGACTTTAAAGGAATTTGAGAGATTTTTATGAAATTTCATTTGATTTTTAGGAATTTTAAGGAATTGACTTAGATTTCATGTGATTTTGAGTAAATTTAAGATATTTGAAATCATTTTACAAAATTTATTGAAATTTTAGTAATATTAAAAGATTTTCACGGTATTTCAAAGAATTTTTTGAAATTTATTCTGATTTTCAGAAATTTTAAGGGGTTCTACAAGTTAGTAGGGGTCTATAGAATCTTAAGAAATTTAAAGGGTTTTGGCGAGATTCAATGAAATTCTCAGTAATTTTTAATAATTTTGAGGAATATCAAGGAATTTTGGAATTCAATGGATTTTACAGAATATCAAGTAGTTGTCAGATGTTTTACAATATTTTATAAGATGATATTAAGTTATTTTAACGGATTTCATAGGTTTTAAAAATTTGAAGGGTATTGAATATATTTTCTGGAAGTTCAAATAATTTTGATGAATGTCAGGAAATATCAAGTTATTTTACAAAATTTTAAGAAATTTCTCCAGATTTTGAAGGATGTTAAGAATTTTGTGATAATTATGGAGATTCCTAAAATTAAAAAAAGAATTACAAGTTTTTATATTTCAAAAATTAAAAATTCTCGATTATTTTGTTTACTTTTGAATCCCTTAAATTATTTTTAAATCCTTTGATTTCAAATTGTTTATGTAACAGTCCTCTGAATATTTTTAGCAGAAGTTTCTAGTTTATTTACAATTTTTGTTTTTAACAATTAGAATTTTTACAATTTTTTATTTTAAATAATCCGTTTCAAACACAATTTAAATCCATTTAATGAGAATAACAACATATTTCTATGAAAAAATGAAAAAGAATTCCTAATTCGTTATTAAAATATTTGTAACAATAGTAGTTGTGAACATATATTTGTTGCGAGTATTATTCTTATAGGATATTTCCGTTTTTTTAATGAACAAAAAATTTTTTTTTGCGATTGAGCACCTCATTTTTTTATTTTTTTATATAATTTGTTTATTTGTTTATTTATGAGCGCATGCATCTAATCTGTATTTTGACCTTGCAAATACTCAAAAGATTATCATGTTATTTCCAAGATATTTCCTAATTCCTCTTTATCGTTTTATACTCCAAAGTATTTCTAAATTTTATGTTAAATTTCACATACTCCAGTGTAAAAAGCTCCTCAGAAAAGATTGCATCTTAAATGTCTGCAAAATACAATTATCAAACTCAACAAAAAGACTCACAAATAAAAAGTATATTACCTTAAGAAATGTAAAGTATTTAACTAGAAAAAGGGAACATAGCATTTCAAGTTTTCAAAAGCAGGTAATAATTCATCCCTGTACATCTGACTTTAATGCGCGAATTTATGAGTGTGTATTCAAATACATCAACCCAAGAGTTTGCATACATATGCAGCTATTTATGAGCTCTCTGAATATACTTATTTCCAAGTGCGTAGGTGTTTCATTGTGCGCATGCTAACTCAGTAATACGATGATGAATGGGTTATGGTTAGGGTTACATTTCACCCGTTCTTTGCTTTTCTTATTCACTTTCATGCAAGAATGAATCTGAAACACCTCGTTTTATCAATCTACTCGCGCTTTCTACCTTTCATTTTCTTTTGATGTAACATTTTTTGCGATGATCGTTCTAGTTCTCTTTAATTTAATTAATGTGTAAAAGTCGGTTAAGGCGAAAAATTTGGAAAAATTTAAATATTTTTCCTGTTCCGAAAAATATTTTTAAGTATAAAATAATTAATAATTTATAATTAAGCATAAATTTTCTGGATAAATATATAAATGGGCCCTCAGTTGAGTTACCCAACTCCCAAAGGGGGCCCAATTCTCCCCGATCACACCCCAACAACTAATTGGGTTCTGTTCTAGGTTGTAACAATCAGTAGTCCTTACGCCCTAGATTGGGTTACTTACTTAATGAACTTACTCAATGAATTTAAATATGATAAATTATTAAAGTTTCATCATAATTGGTCGCACAAGACACCATTTTACTAATTAGGTTTACGTAATTAGTCAGATTTCTAAGCAAGACATTTTTTCTATTAAGTAAGTTAAGATACATTAAAACGTAAGTAATATTGTAAATATTAAAATTTTGTAAAAAAGTTTCAAATCTCTATGTTTTATAAAAATACCGATAAATTTTGAAAAAATTAACTTTTTTTGATTTCTTGGACTTATCAAAGGTAAATTTGTATAGAATGTGACTAAGTTATTGGTATAATGTTACATATATTACTCTGCATAGTCCGAGTACATTAATGTTATATTAAAGTTGGCGTAAAAAAGTTGGACATATTGGAATATTTTTCCTGTTGCGAAAAGAATTTTTAGTATAAAATATAGGAAATAATCAATAATGAAGTATCTGGAGAAATATAATTAAGCTTACATTCACTGGAATGTTATGAATATTTTTCTACTCAGGTGATATTGAATTTTTCACGTAATTTAAATCCAAATTGACGCTCCTTTACAATGCCGAGAAATAATTTTAAAATAATTTCAACAAATTTACCAGATTCTATAAAAATTTACCTTAAACATGAGCCTGTGAAATTAAAAAAATGTTCATTATTTCGACAGTTATTGATATTTTTATGAAAAATTGAGATTTGACGTTTTTTGCTTTTTTTGTATTTTGATGCCATTTAACTTATTTAGAAGAAAGAACATAATCTTTGACCCATTAAATTGAAAATAAAATGAATTATTAATAATTATACATAATTAAATTGATCATCTAGAAAAAGTTAAACTCACAATTCTGACCAGTAGACTGGGCAGAAGATATCAGACATCTAATCTGACGAAAATTTAATTTAATTTTTATTTTTATTTACAAAAATATTTCAGAAAATGTCAAAAACAATATTTTAAAACCTTATCTTTGACTTTATTTTAAATATTTTTGTAAATAAAAATAAAAATAAAATTTAATTTACTTCAAATTAGACGTATGATACTTGAACCCAATGACCAGTAGTGTATCTGTGTGTGAGTGTGAATGATGTCACGATCCTGTAATACCTGGAGAAAGCATACAGATAAATTGATGAAATTTTGCATAGTTATTCCACTATATACCAAATTGAATTTCTTACAAGAGTTTAACAAAATATTTAATTTTAAAAGTTTTATGAACTTTTATAATTTTAGTAAAATTGAATTTTCGATTATAACTTCTCAGGGTAAATAATCAAAATTCAAAGCTAAAAGAAGAAAGATTCCTTGTGTTGAGACGAATCGATTGACTTACAAGATTAATGCATTTTATTGAAAAATATGAAAGTATGTTTATTAGTAATTTTACAAATTTTTGTTTTCATCTGTATTTAAATTATCAAAATTAAAAGCTGCTTTAGGAAAGTAAAACGTTTCTAGTGTCGTAAAAGTATAATAAAATATTAATAGATTTTGCTTAAAAATATGAATGAGATTAAATTTTCTACTAAAATAATATTTTTTTAATTTAAAATTTTTTGTTTTTTTGAGTTTGAATAGTGGAAGATTTATTTCAAAAGACAAAGGAATTGGAAGGACACGGGCGCGGGTGGAATTTTTCGAATAAATATTTTTTGAACAAAAAAAAATATTAATAACTAAATGATTCCTCTATTATTATCATAGTATTCACAGTAGTCAAAAACTCGAATAATTTTTCCTTAAGACTTTTTTTTATCAAAAAATAATTGTCAGGTTGATAAAATTTCGAAAGTTAAAAAAAAATAAAAACAAATTTTAATTTGAAGGCAAACAATGCACAATATGAAAAAAACTACAGAGATGAAAAATGTTACATTTTGAACGCCCTACAATATTGGCATAACACCTTTTGGGATTTTCTTGAAAATTCGAAAATTCTTTGGAGCCAAATAACGCAAGATACAGAGTTCTTGATAATAAACATAACTATTGGTTTCAAAAAGATGTACGAATTCTCCCTTGACTATTTTTAGATATAGATTTACGGATAGTTTTTATTTGAATCGTGAAAAGTATTTTTCTTTTAAATTAAAAGAATTTTATTTCCCCGTCAAAAAATGCGAGATATGAGAAAATGTTACAAAAATAATATGAAGCATCGAAGGTCGACGATCGAATATTCTAGAGCATGAAGCGCTACGAATAAATTGCGTGTCATAGGCGCGCTATTATTTATTTAAATTTACTACATGGTGAACAGATGAGAATGTGTTCCTTAAGGTTGATAGAACCATAAGTAAATTAATTTCTCGTTTCTTCTGAATTAAAAAAAAAAATGTTGTAATTTCCATATAAATGTGATTTCCACATATTAAACATTTTTTTCCAATCCATCCCCTATCTTTATCTCTAATTTTTGGAATACTTTTTTTGAACTTTAATCTAAAGATTTATTGAAGTTTTCATGTAGTCTCAAGTTCCTAACAATAATTGAACCTTTCGTTTTTGCACAACTACCCTTTTTCTGAGTTCCCTTTATCCTTTATCCTCCACCTTCTCTCTCCACGCAGACCTCTGATTAATCTGTTTCATTATCCACCTACAAGTTCCGGCACACGGACCAACTTTTTGTTATTAGCATTTAGGGTGCGCGTCGGTGGTTTCGTTGTGCAGCGTGTCGTTGTTCCATGTAGCAGTGTAGCTCTTGTTATTGTTGTTGTTGTTGGTGAGCACTGACATGGTTGTGGGTTGGGAACAGCTATACGAGGTCGGAGGGTGCGACAAGATGAAGTAGCAAGGCAGATACCAGTAAATACATACGCTTGTATGAACCTCGTATCATATGACCAGGGTGTCTTTAAATCCTCCAAGACCCAGAGCAATTTGCGGCAAAGTTTGATCCAAAACAATTTACCAAGCTAGAGTTACAATATAATTTGTTTGCGTATTTCATAGCGCTTCACAAGTTTCATTTTTCAAGCACTGATACCAATTAAAATTATATATGGTAAGAAACATGTAATACAATTTCGAGAACATGAATCGATCTAACCATATAACATGGAAATATGACTTTTCATCATTCTTCTGCAAGCACGATGAATACAAATTTCGAAAAGAGGTTTTAGGGTATTATTTTCACTTATGAATGATTGATAAGGATATAACAAATCTATATGCAATCAATGTTGTCCCCACTGGTGAAGTGCGTTTACATGACAGCACGAGCGACAGAGCGAATCGATATCCCAAACGAGTGACGAGACAGGCGGATTTTCCATGGCTTTACTGGTATCGCGTGACCTGAATGAAGAGTTGGAATCGGTCCTCATTCGCATTTTATTTCCGAAATCCTTCCACCTGCTCATTTTTCAGGTCTCGGGTTTGCCGATTTTTCCTCGCAAATCCGGACGATAGACGGCCAAGCGAACGTCATCGCTATCCAGAGAGAAGATCGGGGTTCATTGGGAATTTGTTTCACGCCCTAAAGTGTAGCTTCCGGTAGGAGGTGTAGGAGGACAGTAAAATCGGAAGAGACCGGTTTATGTATTGGGGTGCTATGCGTTCCAATAAAGCGGTGCAACGTGGGTGAGGATGAACCAAAAGGTAAAAGGTGGTATTGGGTGTTGGGTTGTTGGGTGTAGGTGGCCAACATAAATACAGTTGTGCTGGAGCACCAGTGAAAACCAGGAGCAAGTACCTAGTTGGAGTAAACTAACCTAACCAGGGCGCGCAAATACACATTACATGTGCTATTCCGCCCACCTAGATGCTATGCTACCACGCCTTCACGCACGAACTTATCTGAATTTTATTTTTAATTATACCAACAGGAGGGTGCCTTGCTCAGTTTCATAATTTTCTGTCCTTTCTTTCCGAGGCCAGAACTATAATATTTCGCTCATTTCAGTCTAAATATTTCAGATACACACACACACAACTATCTAAGATATTCATATAAATATCCTAGATACTAACAAGGAAGGTCTTTCAGGTGTCCTTCGCCGATTTGATTCTCCCTGATATATATGTTGTAGTACTCGAAAAACTAAGCCACACGTATTTTTTTTTGTCTGCGGAAAAACACATTAAGGGGGTGAAAAAACCCCTCACTGATAAACTTTTTTAAACCACACCAAATTTGAACGAGATGGGTCAAAAACTTGCCGAGTAGGAGGGGGTAGAATTTGACATTCTGGTCAAACAGCCCCTGTTTCGGATCCATGTAAATAATCACCTATTTGCATTTAGAAAATTTTCTCCAATACGTTTTCGACAGATTTTTCTTTAATCTTTTGAGAAAAAACATTAAAACAATCCAAAATTCGACCGATTTTATTCAAAATAAAAATATTGTTGACTTTTTTTCAGAAGGAACGTTTTTTTTTCTAGCTCAAAATACCATTTACATGAAGTAATGAAATGTGTCAAGTAATAAAAACTACCTTTTTTAGCGGTTTTGACTAAATGGAATGTCAAAAATCACAATGAAAAACAAAATAATAACACATGCTCTCTTTAATTGTCGGAAATTGAAATTTTTGAACGAATTTTCAATTTAATATCCTGGCAAAAGACACCTTTGAAGATATTCGTTTTAAATGGTAAGAGTCAACTCGAAAACGAGTCAAAAAGTACCATTTAGAAATAGTAAAATATCCTAAAACATGGGTAAAGGTATTTACTACCATTTCCAATAGCAATAAACGAAATTTGGTTTATAAATACCTCGTGAAAACACGTAGAGGTGGAATTTACCATTTGAAATGCTAAATTCCACCTCTATAGAGGTAGAGGTAGAATTTATCTTTACTATTTACTTTTTTTTTTCATTGTGATTTTTACCATTCTGTTTAGTGAAAACCGCTAAAAAAGGTAGTTTTTATGACTTGAAATATTTCATTACTTTATGTAGTAAATGGTATTTTCAGCTACTTTTATTGTTGGAAATTATCATATAAATTTATAAATGAAAAATAAAAAAAAATAGTAGTTTTAACATTTATATCGATTTTCCCCCAAAAAATGGTAATAACTGCCGTTTACTCAAACACTTGAGCTTTCTTTTGAACAAAAAAAAAAGTAGAAGAAAAAACGTCAAAAATAAAAAATCCTCAGATTTTTTTGCTCGATTTTAGACTTATTTTGCAATTTTATACATAATAGTGGGGTGGTTTACCTCCGTGTGATTTTTTTTATTCATGTTGGATGGACTCTATTTTTCTTCCTTCGTTATAAAATTGATTTCCATAGATACAAAATAAAAAGTGCTTTACCGGAAAAAATTTCTTCAATTTGATAAAAATTGACCGAGGTAGGGGGGGGGGGTGGATTTTTTCAGTTTATGCTGCTAGACCCTATTTCTAAAGTACTAAACTCTTTTGGTATTGAATAAAAAAAAGTTTGCCCTGTATGTTTTTCATAGACGTTTTCCTAATCTTTCGAATGGTTATAACGATTTTTACAAAAATTATACCTTTTTTTACGAAAATCAAAAATATTTTTGATTTTTTTTTGAGAAACGACATGTTCGTTAAAGCTTCATGTATGAGGAAGCAAAGTGCTCATGAAGTAACCAAAAAAATATAAATACAATTAAATGAAATACCCGAGGTCGAATTTACTGTTAGTTTTTGCAATATTGCCGCATTTGCTTTGCCATCAATCTTTTCTCGCTCTTTCCATTTTCATTAGCCAATTTTTTCATTTTTCCTTTTCCTAATCCTTTATGTTCAAATTAGTGACTACTTTTCCTCATTTAGACGAATAAATTTCATATCTCAGGAGTATGAGCATCCTTCAATCCTTCATTCAAGTTTCAGTAGTCACGCTTCGTTTTAGTCAGACGTACTCAATACTCACGGAGCGTCCCTCTTTATCTCAGTTGTTATTTACACATCACTCAATAAATTCGTAGGATGACTTAAATTGCACCACTATTGGAAAATCCATATGACTTTAAAGAAATACTATCTTTCAAATGATACGTATCAAAAACTCATTTTTGTGTTGTAAATTTCTTAAAACTATAATCTAGCGACAGACATTCCCAAAATGCAAATTCTCAAAATCTTCTTAAATATTTCTTTTTACTGCGATTATTTCAGATAATATAACATCCCTTTTTGTACATTATTATAATTTTTTCCCAATAACATTTTACACCTTGAGCTTTTCCCAAGCGCCTTTTGGGACTATCCATATACCACGTGGACAGTTTAGGGGGAAGGGGAGGTGTTACAATATTGGTCGGGCTACAATCCACGAGGACACATATTCTCATCGCTCCTTTCCGCCTCCTTACTTTTCAAGCATCTGAATTTCGAGTGTTGATAAAGTATTGCTTTTTAGTTGGAAAAAATACTGTCCAAGCAAAGCAATGACTTGATAAGTTTTATTCGGACTCTGCTCCATCGAGACAAATGGTAGGGAAGTGTTTTGCTGACTTTAAACGCGGTCGATTCGGCAGTTGTTCCAGAAACAATTTTCAGAGCTTTAATTTTCTTTGTTCTTTTTGTAACATTAAATGTAACAAAATTTTCCTAATGAATAGCAAAGAATTCCTTTCAGGGGTTAAAAATGTGTTTTCTTGTCTTAGATTTGTTGATTTATTTTTAAGAACAAAATTTCGTTTGGTTTTCCTAGCTTTATTTTTTTTTGTATTTGGTTACAAAGAAATGTAACAGACGAAATTCGTCTTTTGCAGGTTGAGCACTGTTATGTTATTTTAAGAACGGTAATAGACGTTTCGCAATACCAGTAAAGAATTTTAAAAAAATTGTTAAGGCTATAAATCTTGCTCCTGATTGGTTCATTATACCCATAGTGAAATTTTTTTTACACCCTTGAAGCTACCAACACCAAATTTTGCAGGGCATCATTTTGTTTCGCCGAATTTTTACCTTCTCATTTACATTCTCTCAAATTCGTGTAAAATTTGACGTCCCCACCTTTTCTTATCAAATTTCCACGTTTTGTGAGCGCCATAACTTGCGAAAGAATCGACCGATTGTTGGTATACTTTTTTAGTGTTATAAAATGTAGGACAAGTTCCTTAACCAGCCATTTTTAAGATATTCCGAATCTGTTTTCAAATTTCATGGCATTTTAAGTGATTTAAAAATATTTTCTCGTATTTCTTGAGATTTTCAAAAGTTCTAGGAGATTTTTAATATTTTTAAAAGATTTAAAGAAATTTCATAGAATTTATAGGAATTTTAAGATGTTTCAAGGAATTTTTTATAGATTTAGAGACATCTTAAAGGATTTTAAGAGATTTTAAGTTGTTTTGAGGTACTTAATGGGATTTCAAGTGGCTTTAGGAAATTTTTCCAAGAATTTGAACAAAATAAAAAAAAGTTTGATGCTTGTCAAGTGATTTCAAAATATTTCGAAAGAATTCAAGAGCCAGGTAAATTTCTGCTATTATAATATAAAATTGTAAACCTAATTATATCGTCATTCATACAAAAATTAAATTATAATCCTGGAAATAATTATTTAGGAGTCTCTTCCGATTTTTTAAGAACGCCTTTTAGAAGGAAGCTGTGTTGTCGGATTTCAGTAGTGCACGTGTCGCAGCGCTTACGGGCAAGAAAGCTTCAATTTAATTCCGTTCAGGACTCGAGATGAGGTTATTAACCTTAGCGCTCCAACATTTGCAAGCTCATTTGTAAGCGTCCAGCGTTCAACGTCGTGACGGTGATTCTCGTTCGCTTTCCTGAGTGCTTCCGAAATCGTTGAACTCAACACTGTTGATGAATTGAGCTCAGATCGTCAATTCGTCAGCTATCTTCAGAGAAAATGAACTGAGTAGAGCAAACCTCCTATCTTCACAATTTATGGAGCTAAATTAACCTACTTTATAGGTTAATGAAATTCAAATTACCTTTCTTAAACTTAAAATCCGAATTATTTCAAATATTATATACAACGATTTTTATTTCAAGTCTGACCGTAATTGACCTGTTCTACTGGTTGCGAGGAAAATATTGTTCAAAAAATATTTAGTTATCGCGCTTCGCGATTTGTTTTTTAATTCAGAAGAACAGAGAGATTTATTCGCATCAGGACATTCGCGCTTGGCGCTAGATATTTTATAAATTTAAATAAATAAGTAACAAGTATTAGCTGCATATTATTTTTGTAACAATTTTCTCATATCTCACGTCTTTTGGCGGGAAAATTAAATTTTTAATTCTTTAACAACATTTTTGACGATTAAAGCGAAAACTGCTTACTCTATCAAAAAATGGTCAAGGGAAAATTTGTAGAATTTTTGAAGTCGAATAATTACGTTTCTTATTATTTTTTCTAAAAATTGTTCAATTTTTTGAGTAATATGAATGCCTGTATAGTGTACATATAATTTGAAAATGTTTTGGGAATTTCCCGATTCCGATTGTTCGACATTTGGAGATTGTTTAACATATTTTAAAGCAGTACAATATTGTATAATCACCACATATGTAATCCGTCTTGAAATCTTTAAAAATCGCTGGAAACTTTAGAAATATTCTAAAACATTTTGATTTATCTTTCGAAATGTTTTAATATCCTTTGAAAATAATGTTCTCCTTTTAAGAAAAATGTTTCGAAAAAACTATGGAATCTATTAAAATCTCTTGTGATTTTTAGAAATTTTGGAAAATTTCCAGATATTTGAAGAAGTTGAAAAAGTTGACTTATCTTCAATATAAAATTAGTTAAATTATTTGAAATATTTTAATTATAATTTAAGAGAAGAAGCATTACATTATAAATGTTCACTATACATTTATGCACATTATAAATGTACATACAAATTTTTAAATAAAATTTTGTTCGAAAACGCCTTTGGCACATACATCCGGACAATTGATTAGAAAGTTGTATTAGACATTTATCAACTGAGGAAAGTTTAATAAAACCATTTAAAAAATATTTGAAAATGTAATGACCAACAAGTTTTTCGGGTTCATGGGGTCACAAAACGTGGAAATTCGACAAAAACGGGTGGGGGGGGGGGTTTAAATTTGACACAGATCTAATGCATTCTTTAGTGAGAATTTAAAAATCTCAAAAGACGCATTTACGAAAATGAAAATCGTAATTTTCAATACCAAGAGCCAGTATACAGTCCTGAAAGAGCTGAGAATTTCGATTTTCTTTGACCCACGTTTGTAGAAAAGCTGACAAAGGGTAAGAGCAAGCTAAGGACTTGAAAGGCAGAAAAGAGAGAAATAGGGAAAAAGGAAAGGGACGAGTAAAAAGAGTGGCATATTTGTGCGATGTAGGTACAGAAAGGCTACCCAGAACTATGAAGCAAATACAATAGAGAAGACTTTTCTCAGCTAAGAAATAAACATTGGAAGAGGTTTACAAGGTAGAAGGGTGAGCCGATTTAAGGGAGCTTCGTGGATAGTCGAAGGGAAAGATAGACTTGAGCACTCGAGATGTCAAGAAGTCTATATACTATGTGCACACAAAATTCATGATTTCTCTTTACCAAGAGGATTTTTCTGTTCATGAGATTTGCACCAACTCCATGACTCTGACATATCTGCTCTGTCGCCTTAAATTTTCTGGTACAGGAAGATACTTCCTGTGTGATCAAATCTTATTTCCCATTCAGTCGATCACCCGAGAAATAGCCAATTCTTCGAAAGCTATTACTTTTATTTTTCTTTAGACGCAAAAAGATTATTAAAAATGTTAATATTTTAACGCAAAGATATTAATTGAAAATTTAAAGGCATGGTTGAACCTTAAGCCACATCAGAGAGTTTATTTCCTCTTTTCCATTTTTTCGAAACTGTTAATTAATCAAAAATTAGTTTCCCTATTTTATTGAAGGTAACTAATCGTGCAGGGATTTAAAACGACATGTGATATCGACAGGCCAACGTGTTCACGTTTAATACAAGGATAAAAAGGATAAGATTTCCAACTTTTTTTTCGTAGTGGTCTTGTGCTTATGCAACTACAATGCATTTTCAAATTCTTGGAAAGTTATTGAGCAAGGTGTACGAATAAGGCTCGCGGATGAGCGAGCGAACCTTTATCTCAGTTGTAGCCAATAAAGCGTTCAGATTGTTTCCGGCGTTCTAAAAGTCCCCGTCGCACATTGCGAACGTAGCATAAAAATAATTGGATGAAAGAGCTCGACTGTTTTTCAGGCACAGGAAGCCGTATCCTTTCCAGCTATTTCCGATATGAGGACCATTTTCCTAGGCATTGTAAACCGAATATTTTCCGCTCTTTATTCCCCTCAATTTACGGATTTTCGCACTCGAAGTTTTTTATCACTTTAACTCTGTCCAATCTAGCAATTGCCCTAATAAAAAAGTTTATTTATTATTTTTTATGTATTTTTTATAGAGAATTAAAAATTTAGATTGTTTCGTGAAATGAAAACTGAGTTGGAATTTCTCGAAGGATTACTCAAAAAGATTCAGTAGAACATAACTGTTACTCAAGAGTGCTTTGCAGGATGCATAATATTCTTATATGAAGACTGAAGATGGCATATTCAAAGTGTTTTCTCTTGAATTTTTCTCGGCGATCCGCTCATTTTTTGTAACAATCGCGAATAACTCATTTGACACATTCTCCATTCTCTCGCTTTGCATATCCAACTTATCATCTTCTCTTTTCTTCGGTTACGCCATGAATACTCGTAATCTAAAGAATGCACGTTTAGTGTAATGGTTACTCATTTCTGATGATGAGAAATAATTACAAAAGATATTGGCTACTATATCCAGTCGTTAATTTTATTACACAGAATTATAGTTTATGAATGGAATTAAAATCTCCTTAATTAATTTATACTAAATCGAAGAATGACTAATGGATGGCATATGTTTTGTCGTGTCTCTATATTTATCAGCATAAACTAACTGTTCAGTTTCAAATAAACGAGGCAACGAGATCGATACGGTTTTTGAATAGAGAATGGGAATATTGAGTCCCTTGAATCCCCTCAATCCAATTGCATCCGTTCCTGACTCGAATTCCGAAGGTTGGTTAATTCTATTCTTGGGACACAATACTAATTGCTCGACTTCTGGCTTGCATATTGAACCCCGAAAATTCAAAGTTTGCTGGAATGTCAGTTCAACTTTTACTGCTGGGCACCAATTAAAATAATTTGTAAAATGCGAAGCGCGTGATTAGAATTGTTTAACTCATTATATTTTCATGTATTAATACAAACCTCTTTTGAGCGAAAAATGTTCCAGAAACGTTCCCGGATGTAAGTAAATAGCTGCATAACAGGGAACATTCCCACGGAATGTTCAAGGAATATTTATAAGGAATTTTCTTGGAAAACTGTGTTATGCAATTTCAGGAAATAATGAATGGAAATTTTTCCGGAAGGTGCTACAGTTTCTATTTTACGAAAACAGTTTTAACTAAACTTGACCTTCTAGGAAAGTTTCCACCCAATATTCTCGGAAATTTTGTAATACAATTTACCTAGAAAATTCTTTACGAACATTCCTTGAAATTTTATAACACAATTTTCCACGAATATTCTTTATGAACATTCCCTGGGGGTTGACTATGTAACTTTTCGCTTTTCGTAACGTAAGTGCTTCAAAAAAATAAAATTTATAATATAATCCGTGAAGTTGGCATACATATATACAGAAATGAAGGAGAAAAGAAAAAAGGCAGTTATAGAATTTCCACAAGCCTCCTAACCATAATTCTGCGTATTTATAAAAGTAAATTGAAATAAACACTCTTTTTTATTATGAAATGTGTAATTACTAATTATAAAAATACTGCTTCGCGAAATTTACTTACATTGTCTTTATCTGAAGTATCATTAAAATAATATTATTTTGAAATAATTTATATAATAATTATCATAGAAATAAATACAAATATTTACAAATGCATTCACTTGGGGATCTCGATTGAAAAATGAAATTAAGTCTGGGTAAAATTACAATTTCGTGACGTTTAGAGCGTGAAAAGTGACAGAACTCAGGAGATACCGTAAATTTGGAAAAGATAAAAACAAAAAAGTAAAAAGTGACATAATCGAACGAAAATTTAATTCAAAAATTTAATTTCTCGTTTTTAAATATTTTTACTAAAAAAAAGAGATCATTTTGCGATTTTCAAACAATTTTATTATTTTCAATAAGTTTGGAGCTCATCAAAGTGTTCATAGAAATTACCATATTACAACATATTCAAATTGGTGGCATGTTAAATGAAGCTTATCCCCTATAGTAGAGATAAATGTTTATTTCTCTTGTTAAAATTAAACAGTTTTAGAAGTAATTTTTTTACCTTATGGTTTGATTTGATTCCGCACTTTCTTCAGTCATGGAATACAAATTTCCAATCATTTTTTATGAAACTAGCAAGCGATTAATTTCTCGTTTTTGCACTCCTTTGTGCTTTTGCTAAAAAGATTCAGAAAAAAAAATTCTGAATAATTAAACCTACCAAATTAAAGAATTTAAACAAGTTTTAAAGGATTTTAGAAGTATTTACAATAACTCAGAATTTATAATCTTTGAGAGAGAGAGAAATAGGAAAATTTCAGGAATCTAATATTCCTTGTTTTTCATTTAAATTGAACAAATATCGTTATATTCCTTATAAAATTGCTTAAAATCTTATGAAACGTTCATTAACTTTGGTAAAATTACTTGATATTCCTTAAAATGATTAAAAATCCCATCAAATCTCGTTAAATCATTTAAAATTTCCCAAATTCCACCAAATATAATTAAATCTCTTAAAATTTCTAGATATTCCAATAAATTTCGATTCAAAATTCCATAAAATCTCACAAAATCCCCCAAAAACCTGAAAATCCAAGGAAATTTCGTAAAGTCCATTAAAACGTTTTCAAAATCCATGAAACCGCAATAACTGGTAAAATCCCTTAAAATATATCACAATCACAATAAGTTTCATAAAAACCCTTGGAATTTCGTGAAATTCTCTACTACATATTTCTAAAATTTCAATAAATGTAAACTTCGTATTCTCTATCTTAACTTAACCTTTTTAACAGCAATAGTTTTGAAAACGAAAATAATCTGAAGATAGTTTTCAAATCCGGAAAATTCACACAAATCGCGCAAGTTTAATAAAAAAATTAACCAATGAGATTTTCCACAACTAAATAAATAAAAAATAAAGTTGTAAAATGTCTTGAGAATATTTGAGCAGGGTGAGGGAATGAAAATAATAATTTATAAAGTTAGGAAAAATGAGGGGTGGGGATGATAATATAAGTCTATAAAAGCACGTATACAGTAGGTGACATTTGTCTTCGATAAAGGTATCTCGAGTCATATCTCTCTTGGGGAATAGAAAGGGACTGGAGAACACTTCTAAGCATTTCTCAGGATAGATCCTCCACATGAAAAGCCGTACTTTCAGTGTTCCAGCAACACGAGTGGTAAAGTACAATTTAGATAGCATGCTACGATCTCAAACTACTGTCGTGGGATAGGTGACCAAGGTGGTTGCTTGTTTTAGAGACTCGAAGGGTAGTGTCGGTGTTTCTACTTCCGTCACTACGACGACTGCCTTGTATTCACCGATCCTCGTTGGACAAAGCTGCTTCGCAGACCAAGAGAAGCTGGGGATTTCACGCTAACCGAAATTGAAGCTAAATATTCTCATCTTGCGGAGGCGCTATTGTCACTTTAATTTAAATTTGTCTCTTAATTTTCTACCTGAATGTTCGTAACTTTACCTGCTTGTTCAATTAATCTCAAACAATAGAAATACTACCATATACCATATGTCCTTAGACGACAAGAATTTAGATTTTACAAAATGCGAGATACTTATTTAATGTTGTTTTCAGTTTGATAAAATGCACATTGTTCTGTTTATCTTGAATTGAGTAGTTCCTCAAATCCTTAATGAATTATGTGGAGAGACTAGTTAGCATATGGAATATTCAAACATCTCTCGTAACGTCTTCAATTTGGGTAATAGTTATACCCTTATTTCCATTTCCTACTCGCTATTTTCGCTGAATGGGCATTTTCACTTCATCTCCTGCGTTGCCTGGAGTAAATGTTCAGTTGCGCACATGGACCGCACGCTCAACAAGAATTTATTGGAGCACAACTTGGAGACTACTTCACTTAAATCCCAACGAAGGAAACGGGATGTGCTGTTATACGTCCAGACAACGAGAAACTGGAGAAACTGCTCTTTTCAGAGGCATGGTTCTTTTATTTCTTTCCTGAAGCTCGCTAGTTTCCCTTTTTGCAGATACTGCTCAGTTAAATGCTATACATTCTATCTAAAATGCAATGTTTTGGATTTTCTTAATTATTCCACACACACATACATATATATTATATATATATATATATTATACGCGATAAATGTAGGGGCACATTCCTATCTTAAAAAAATAATGTTACCATATATTAAACATATTGTTGTCGAAAACAATATGTCGAATATTGGTGTGGAAATTGTTCGAATTGTGTCAAAGTGCCGAATTTGAAAGCTACCAAGTAAAAAACGGTAAATTAAAAAGTAATATTCTTTCGCATTCACGAGGTTTGTCTGAAATTCTGTTTTACGACAACTTCGCATTGAGACGCAAGCCAATACTTTTAAATGCGAGAATTCGAATTACTTTGAATACTTTTGAATGCGAGAAAAGTTTAGAGAAAAATATATTTCTCAATGCGATGGGGCGCATTAAAATGTTTTTCGAACCGTTTACAATTAATGCGAATAATGCAAAAAGCAGAATTGAATATATAACATTTTGAATATGGTATATTTTGTACTTTTTATTCTGATGTTTCTTGTAGGGTACCATCAGACTAATTTCGTTGTTAAAACGAAAAATTTAATGAAATTTTAGAAATATTAAACGATTTCACGGTAATTCAAGGAATTTTATGATTGTGGATTTCAGGAATTTTAAGGGCTTTTACCAGGTATTGGATTTTATATAATCTAAAGAAATTTAAAGAGATTTGAAGAGATTTCATTGTATTTTTAGATATTTTGAAGGGTTTAATGAGATTTAATGGGTTTTATAAGATTTTATTAGGTTTTAAATAATTTTAAGGAATTTTACGATATTTTGTGGGATTTTGAGTAATTTTAAGGAAGTTTAAGGGATTTAAGAGATTTTATGGAATTTCATTGGATTATCAGGAATTTAAAGAGATTTAACGAGATTTCATCGGATTTTAAATCATTTTAGAAAATTTCACAGATATCAGAATATTTTATGGCATGTTAAGTAATTTTGAGGACTTTTAAGAGATTTAAGGAATATCATGAAATTTCATTGGATTTTCCAGAATTTCAATAGATTTAATAAGATTTGATGTGATTTTGAGTAATTTTAGGGCATATAACGAAAGGTTGTGAAATTTTGAGGAATATCAAGAAATATCAAGTGATTTTACGAAATTTCAAGGAATTTCACCCAATTTTGAAGGATCTTAAAGGGAATATCAACAAATGTCAAGCAATTCAAGGGATTTTACGAAATTTCGGTGAATTTTCAGCAATTTCAAGAGATTTAATGAGACTTCATGGGATTTTGTGTAATTTTAAGTAATTTTAAGGGATATAACTATATCTTCTGAAATTTTGAGGAATATCAAGAAATATAAAGTGATTTTACGTAATTTCAAGGGATTTCAAGGAATTTTATAAAACTTATGGAAAATCCTGAAATTAGTCAAGAAATTACAAGTTTTTTTACTTCAAAAACTAAACATTTTTTGTTATTTTTGAAACGTTTGAAATCCCTTAAAAGATTTTAAAATCCTTTGATGTGAAATTACTTACAATTCTCTGAATCTTTTTAGCAAAAGGTGAAGTAGAAAAACGAAAAATTAATAGCCTTTATTTTATTCTTTCTTATTAAGCAAGAATTTCTAAATATTGTTTAAGTTCTCTTAAACAGGCAAAAGAGGTTGAAAAAAGTTTGGTACATTCGAAAGTTTCGAACAAGTACCCAGGAAGTTCAACAGGAAACTAGTACCGGTTCTCGTCGTCACTGTTCGTTGACGATCGAACGACCTACCCATAAGAATTTTTTTTTTTTTTCTTATTTAAGTAACCTGCTCGACAAGTCCTGACCAAGAGTCCGCAGCGTTACTGTTCTAAGTTTGAATGTTCTTAAAAGCTCTCTTAACTCTCGAAAAGTTTTTCGCGACAGCTGGGACGATGACAAGGGGATGCCGGAAATCTTTGTATCGGCAGGCTAAACGAGGGATGAACTGACACGTGAAGATGGAGTCAATTCTTCAGGGAATACACTGGTCCACCTAGACGAACGTTTCATTTTGCCATATAATCAAGTTTTCATGAAGTTAGTGCGGTTTCCTTTTGCTCACATCGTTCCGAAGGGAACAAAGTGAAAGTTCAACAATTCAAGCTATAGAGCTTCTACGATCGTCGTCGATCGAAAGGATGTCACAAAAGTAATTCAACAGTCAATGTCGAATCTTATAAAGAAGTGAATTGAATTTTAGTTCTTTAGTATCATTAGGAAACTGAATACGGATATGGCCTAGAATAAAAAAAAACCATAAAAACGTAAGGTTCAAATACATGAAATAATCAATCGCAATAGTGCGGAATAAAAATGTTGGTACAGATCAAGAGAGATGAGAAGTAAAGTACCACCAGAAGTAGGAACAAATACTCAACATATCTTGAATTGATTTGGATAATAAAAGAGCAATACGGAATAGAGGAGGACAGAGAGAGTATTGGATAAAAGAATAAGAAAATTGATAAATAAAACCTGATAGAGATATGAAAATCTACAATGTTCTGAAGCAGACTTCCACGAAAGTAACATTATTCTGAAGTAACTGAATTTTCTCCATATTTTAATTTACCTATCTATTCTTCAAAGAACAGTAAGAAAAGCACAGAGATTTGCATCTTCAAACCCTTCATACACCAATTTTCGGATCAGATTTCCTTTCCCTGCAGAATTCCTTCTCGACAGTTCTACTCTTTCAAAGAAATCAAAGTCGATTAAATTCCAACCCTCGTGTTACATGAATATCCCTTTGGACTCTGGAAAGGCGATCTCGGGTCGAGAGGCCACATCGCATTGTCCCAATTCGTCATAGCCATGGAAGTTGCTAAGGGTAAGTACATTCTACTTGTCCGTTCGTTTTTGGCGGATCCTCGGAAACTCTGTCGCGTGATTTTAGATTTCGGAGGGATCAGGTCGCGGTTTTAGTAACATAGTGCACGCCTGCTTTTCTGCGCTGGCTCGACTCGACACCCCACCAGGAGTTGAAGGAGTGGGGGTGGGTGCACACACACCCCACCCGCTCTCTCACCTCTTCCTGCCTTCACCTATAACACCCTCCACCCCTAGTAGCAAGCACCACCAGCGCCACGACTCTCAACCTACAACCGGCATCCCCTTCTTTGTCTCTCTCTCTCTCTTTCTCTCTCTCTCTGTTACTCTTTCTCCCTCACTCACTCTCTCACACCCTCTCTGTTGCTGTAACCTCCTTTGCCTCACTCAGTAGCGCCGGGTGTCTCGACGCGGCAGCACGTTCAGTAGGGAGATTTTCAACATTTTGCTCGTGAATACCCCCGTATGTAGGGACCCGCCCACCTTCAACCGCGAAACTACCCCTTAGATACTCTTAATCGGCCCGCGGCAGCAGAAAGTTTTACATCTTTGAAAATTTTAATTATGTCATTTTAATCTTCCTTTTTTTCATAAAGGGAAATGATCGAACCTATTTAAATCACACTTTTTTAAACTCGTGAAACTATTTGTGAGTTTAAAGTAAATACAAAATAAATAAAATGAATGCTTGAATAGGGAAAATAAACTTAAATTAAAGTAACTTTTGAACATTAAATTAGGTTGAACGTGAAATTCGGTTGAACATTAAATTGAATAATAGATCAGTTTGGATTATAAAATTTAAAAATAAAAAACAGGAGATGGGGGTGAGGCAATTTTGGCCTCGGTTTTACCCGACCTTGGATGGTGGAGGTGATAGTGATGTTGGTGAGGAAGTTTTTCAACAGAATTGTGTTGGGAAAAGTTGTCAAGATTGTTGTGCAAACGTGAGAGAAGGAAAGAGTGGATTTTCGAGGATGTGCTTCGTGACAATTAGTGCACTTTTGATCCTGTTGGCCCATCCAAAGAATTCAATGGCCCTCACAAGCAAGGGTGAGTGTCAATGTGTCTTTTGAACTTTGATACTTTCGAAGCTTCAACGACCTTCGAAATTAAAGCGACCCTTTTTGGCTTTGTTTTATCGCTTCAGACCACTTGCACATCTCGTCGAATCGGAATTGAAGGAATTTTATTCGTTCTAAAGAGGAAGTTGACATTCGCTCACAATCGAAATTGCAAAGCTGTAAAATGTCCAATATACATTCCAATACGAAGAGATGTTTTATATTATAGAATGGACAGTTTAATTTATGTATATTGGATACAAAAAGTTGATGAAGAGTTGAAAATTCTAATTGATGGTTCCAACGTCTTCGCCGATTTAGTTTTAAAAATGCTGAGATGGAGTGAAAGACTTCGTTTTAACTTTCATCCCTCTTCCCACTAAAAAATTCTTGTCCAATGTTCCTCGAGGGAATGATAGGTTACTGCAAAAACTGCGTCTGCGAAATGTAGAACGTCAGACTCTAGGTACAAATGAAGATAAACGATATTATCTATAATCTAAGACCGTGGCTACGTGTACAGACATTTTTGTAAGAATAGTTGGAATTTCTCTATAAAAATATCGGGGATGAAAAGGAGTTGGCTACTTCCATACAAATTAGGGAGAAATAGAGAATTCTTTCAGTACGATTAGAAATTAAATTAAATTGTATATATTGTATATATATATATATATATATATATATAATTTTGGACAGTTTGTTGCAAAAGTTTAAAATATTAATATGTATTCCCAAAAAGCACATTTATTTCATATAATATCATTTGCAAGGTTGAGTGGAATTGGGCAAATGTAAATTAAATTAACATTGTAATTAAACCTGTCTCTCTGCATTATAATTAACACACTAGTATTTCAAATTACGAACTGCATAATATAAACTCATAAGTTAATATGATCAGTTAATTTAAAGCCATAATAAAAAATACCTCAATTCTAGGCAAGAACATTGTATTTTGGGCAAGTAATAATTATATCTTTGTTGATTATATTTATACATAATGAATGGATTAACAAAGCTAAATTATATCAATGAGAGCTTGTCTATTGAAGGGAATAATTGCAATTTATGCTTTAACAAGCAATTACTTCCAACAAAATTGTAGGGTGTGGGTAGTAGTTACGACTACCCAGTAATTATTGTTAAAATAATTTCCTCAATCCAAGAAAGTGTAGACATCCGTTGAAAAATACATGTAAGAATATTTTTGTTTATTATTATAAATTTATGTAAAGAAGATTTCAAGTTACACAGAGTGGGAAAAATATTTTTTCTCTTCCGACCTCTATAAAAATAAAAAATTTTCTGAGAAAGATAAATCAATAAAAAATCAATTTTATGAGATTGAAAAATGTCTATCTCGAGTTACGAGGGCAGATCCATTCATACATAAACGCATTGAAATATTGTCGGTAGATTTTTTTCTCATTTTCCGTTTTCCATATTGGCACATCTCGAATCCGTGATGATCTCAGCGAAATTAGATTGCGACACTTTCATGTGCAGTAAACTCGTAATTTACATTCTTCGGAAGCATATATGCGTGATACGATAAGCAAGTAGTCTTATATAAAGACATATTGAATTAAAAAAAAAAGATGATGAATCAAGTCATTGATAGTCCACAATGCATCAAACTATAAATCATCTTTGTTCACTATCTTCTTAATCACAACTTCCAATCTCTTGAATACATTTTCAGATTTAATGCATATGATTAATAATTAGACTTTGAGGAAATACTAATTGGAGTTGATCAATAACTTTTAATAAAAAGATATTTATGTGCTACAAACCATATATCGATATGTAGTTTTTAATTAAATTTTCATAACATGTATCCGTATCAAGTTTTACAATTGTGTTTAGTATCGAATTTCATTTTAAAATTAAAATCGTCCTCTGTCAGGAAATTAAATAACTAACACGAAAATTAATTATCAATTTAAAATATGACGTTGAATGTGTTGGTTGATTTGGACTTGAAACCTAGATTCACAGTTGAAGGCAAAAACCGAAAAATGGAACTGCCAGTACGCGACGAAAAATTAATTGAAAGTCGCCTGTCGCGTTGTATGTAAAGACGGTGAAGGGCCGAGCGACATTTTGATTTGCTTTTAATTAAACATCGAATGAAAGTTTTCCACTCGTGCCTCAACACGATTAAAAAATATCACCTTGGCGATCGAACGAGATTTGTTTCAATGAAAGCTTCAAATATCATGACTGCTATATTTAAAACAAAATAAGAAATATTATAATTAAAATAATAACAACACTTTCTTGATGCAAGCCAGTGGAGAAGTAAAATATACTTTATGTATAAAGTATAAATAAAAAAAAAGCATCTTTCGTTCCTTGAGGGTAATACAATATTTCAAAATTCCTCGTAATAGTATATTCTTGAATCAAGTTCATCATTGAATAATGAAAGAGATTTCAAAGTTACATGTATGGTTTGGCATATTCATTGAAACTTTCATAAGAAAGCGAAAATCTCAAGTATCGAAAATTGAGTTTGCATGGAAGGAATACAAAAAGATGTGATAAAAATCACTGCTGGATACGCAGCATTATTTGAATTCGTGAATATATATGTTACTCGGTTCCATTCTTTTGGGGTGACGAGCAGGCAGCTGTGAGCTTGGATTGTATTTGTAATGAAAGTATATCCTCGAAATGATATAATAAGCAAAAATCTTCTTCAATTCTTATTCCAATGCATAAATTAGGGGCTGCTTCAGAGTTTACATACGTAGCTTTTCATTGGTTGAAACTTTGCAAGAATGAATGCACTCAAACTGTAATTTCCGAATTACATTTAGAATCTTCAAATTTATGAAATTATGAGAAAGTCGGTATTGCTGATCGCGCAAATAATTATATTCACCGAAATAGTTGCAATTATTGTAATTACTCTACAAGTAATCCAGGGGAATATAATTATTTGCTCGGTCGGTAATTTGATTCATCACACCCTACTACATAAGTTTCCCACCGAAGTGTTATATTTTAGATCGTTCTCTAAGATTTTCTTTCGCCCTCGTTAGTGCTTACTGGTCACGTTATTGCCTTTTTCGGATAGTTAGCTGATTGCATCTAAGCTAATGGTTTCCCCTTCGTCAAAAAAGTTGTGCTACGGCGAAATAACCATTGAAACTCACAAAACTCGGAAAATAAAAAGCACAACTCTCGTAATAAATGAATGATAATTGTCAGATCATTTGATTTATATAATCTTTTGATTAACATTTTTCTTACGAAGTATCTACAATAAGGTAACTGGATCAGTTCAGACAAAGTGAATATCGTTAACCTATTCATCATCCAAAGGCGTATTTATACTCCCTTGTAATATGAGCCTTTGTTCAGGACACACGAACTTAGTAACGGTTATATTGGGCAATCACGATTGATCGATATGCCCAGAGGCTCCTCTTTCGTACAAGTTAGGTATATAGTATATACACAAGTGCAATTTTAAATATTAACCAAATTTTAACATTATTAAATTTTGCAAATTACCTATTCGACAGATTAGTAAACAATTGTAAAAAAGTAACTGCTTTTCGATTTTTTTGAAATTGACAAAAATCTCGTTTGTAAAATAAAATCACATAAAATCTGCATTGAATAAATGAAAGAAATGATCTGAAATGACCCGGATGCCATTGTCCCATGAGATATTCTCCTATTATGCACCCTGCTCATTATATTCATACGGCAAAGTGAATTCCCGATGAAAAAATGGCTGGCTACGCCTCTGATCAGTGAACGGTTAGGAAAGCTCGATGCATATTCAAAGAGAATATACATTGGCGCTATGAAAAAAGTATAAAAAATAACTTTCAATATAAACGAAAGAACGAAAAGGAGAAGCGGAAAAACAATTCAAAGGAATGGGAAAACTGTTAGAATGGTGCATTCTCCTGTCGTTGAACGAATTCGAACCAAGAGATTGAAGAGAACTTGACGTACATATAGAAAAGTATCCCATGAAATTGAAGTAGTGGAAGTTTCTTTCTGCAAAGAAGAACGCGAATATTTTCTTTCGTTTCTTCACTGATGTATTTACTGCTATAAAGAATTACTTGACTCTGATTGTTGGTAATAAAAAGCCGCTCTTTGATGTAAGAAAGCTAACATTTTTTCATTAAATGTTGATACATAAACTTCTTTTCTATTAAATTTGTACACTCTATATCAAATACACTTTTATTCAAATAAAACTGTACAAAATCCAGCGTAAAACTAAAAAAAGAAAAACGTTCCATTCCTATTAGGTTCTGAGTTATGATCTTTTAAAAAACCCGTAGAGTTTTTTCTAGAAAATATCCGGGTTTTTGAAACGATAGTAATTCGGAATCTATTGTGGTTAGAACGTTTTTATTTTTTTAGTTTTACGTGGAGTTTTGTACACTTGAATTTTGTTTAGTAAAAATTCCTTTCAAGTTCAAAACACTTATCTCGGTCGTTCATCACTTATCCTCCTTGACCACCATCTAAATAATTTATGAGATAAAAAGGGCATGAGGGGATGAGGCACTATTGACGAAATTCTTTTTTCTTGGCCAATCACTGGAACCCACAGTCCCTATGTCAGTTGGGCAGATGGACCGATGACTTTATTATCCACCCGAGACTTTCGACCGTTCTCCTCTCGCACTATAATGGTCTGCGCCGGGAGAATTATCCACTATAGCAGGACGATAAAATATAGGCGCCTACATTGAATACGAATTTCACTTCGCAAAGTGTCCACTCTCCATTGGCTGCACTGTAAAAGCAAAGTAATTGACATCCGCCTTCAGTGTTGAAGCAAGTGACCCGTTCAAGCGTCCGGATGTTTCTCTCATAATGTCAATGATATTGAGGGGTCGAAATTTACAATGTGTTGCATACCGGGGAATTTACAAGAGGAAAATATCCTTTTCTGAGCATCTGAATTTTGAATGGCTCGTAAATATGAAAGCACATAACAATGCTATACAAAATTCAATTCACATGTGCATTCAATCTAGATTGATTTGTGAAACTGGCTTTGAAACCATCAACTGATTGTTTCCGAATGCTTTGTTCCGGATTATTTCATATGTGGTTGATATGAATTATTGTATGAATGAATATTTCAATACATGTAACTATACTTTTTTTTATTCATTTCTCAAGATTCTGAGAAGCATATACATCTACCTTTCTTTTTGGTATTACAAAAATTTAAATACAATTTATTGTTGCAATTCTGCTGCAATTTACAGGTACAATGATTATCTCCTAGAAGTTCATGAACTGTGTTAATAATATTTTACATGTATTCAAATTTATTTTAATTTTCTTTTATCTTTAATACTATTTGTTGGGAAATTATTTTTTCGAGGTTCATTTCACGCCCATCTCATTTGAAAATCAACCCTTTGGAGCCGCCATTACACTTTGCTTTATTCCATTACGCTTCCATTCTGCTTTCCTCTCCTATCCCTTGCATAATTCCATTCGCCTCATGGCACGTTTCTTCTTTTCATTTTTCCTCTATTCTTCGTCCTTTTTTAGATTTTTTTTCCAATCCTCTTTCACTCTCCAAGGTTGGTTTTGCTTCCGAGCCATTTCGTAATAAATCCATTAGTATCTATTTCATTTTGACCCCGTCCTATTTTATCCCCATCAAACTTTGTCCCCCACTCTATTTTACTCCCAACGTACTTTATTCTCCATTACACTCATATAGTTTCGTGCGTTCTAATCCTGACCACCAAATGTAAATACAATCCTGTTTTAAACGCGTTCCATATTTGGGCCAACAAAGTTCGATAAATTTACATCTCCGCGAAAAGTTGTATGAAATTTTGAGTTTGGAAAAAGGTCATCAAAAAATCCTTAAGCAATTTTTATTTATTTATTTTTTATAAAAAAATGTACTTATATATAATATATATAGTATATATTTTATTAATTATTTATTTAAAATAAATTCTTAAGATTTTTCAAAATATCAAAGCATTTTATCAAATTTTTAAGAAGGTAATTAACAAAATTCATGTTTTAATAATGTAAACAACATTAATAGAATTTCTTAATTATCTACAGAATACTTTGAATTAATGATTTAGAATTAATTATCTTTTGTCTGCTCTGGAATTGTATAGCATTGCTTTAACTTCAATTTGGGCTGCACGGAATTTATTTTGATTAAAATGTTGGCAATTAATTACCTTCTACGTATAGTGAATTAAATTATCTTAAAGTTTCGAGATATCTCTTACGACATTAAAAAATAATTGAATTCACATTTTTTAACTCTTTCATAGAAATTATAATAAGATTATAAGGATGTTCACTAGTTATTTCAAGTTCAAAAACAATCATTTTGGAAGAGAACTGGAAGGGAACCAAACAAAAATATTTCAGGTTAAAATTTTTTAAGGAAATAATCTTTCAAGAAATGAAATCAGCTCAACAACTCTACTAATAAACAATAATTGCAACTTTTTCCTAAGCAGAAAAAAATATACAATCCTGAATAACTATTATTTTCTAATGTCCGCATTTAGTTCTCTTCTAAAATTAGTTGCGATTAAACACGAGAATATTTTCCATAATTTTACTAAATAACTGGATCGAAATAGACACAAATATTTAAGCATGAAGTTAATTTAAACATGATTTTCAGAAAACGATATTTTTTTTAACTGAACAACATATTCTATTTACGCTATCTTACAATATTTCGTGATTTAATGTTTAAAATGTTTAAACAAAAACTTTTTTATATATCATGTATTAAACTTCTTCGAAATTTGGCACCATAAATAGTTTATAGGTTGTTAACCGGGGCCTGATCTGGCTGCCATGGGTCCACGTTTCATTTCGAGCCTGGACCCGTCTGGATGATTCCATTTGGCCATATGAAAATTCCTGTATAGGATCAATTACAGGTGTAAATTAATTTAGAGCATGTCCCGAGTTCTTTAATTATAATCGAATAATTGCAAGCGAAACAGAAGTATTACTTCCGATAATACGAGTACAATTTCACGTACTGGAGAGACTAGTGAAATTGCCGCGTTGAACGAGAGCAGTTGATTCGCCCCGAAACTCGTGCCAAGTACTGACCTTTGATAATCCATGAAATATTTCATCCCTTGCGGCCGGAGTTATTGGCGTGTATCGATGTCCGAGGTTCGGGTCGACCACACTTGATTCACTCGTTCTATTTACAAGGAAACAGAAAGAGAAATCCTTCTGCAAACTTTCACACCATTAAATCGACGTTTTATATTCATAAGTTTTTAAAGATTTTCAAAAAAATTCAGAAGAATTTTAAGATTTCAAAGTAATAAAAATTTTTAAAAAAATATTTCAAGGGATTTTCAATGATATTAATGAATTTTGAAGGATTTTAGAAAGATTTGCAGTTATTTTAAGGAATTTAAAGGGATTTTAAGAAATTTTAAGTGATTTTAAGATATTTAAAAAATTTTAAAGACTTTCAAGATTCTCAAGTAATTTCAAAGCATAAAAAATATTTTGAGATTTTTTAAAATCTGTTAAATCTGTTGAAAACTTTTGAGATTTTATTGAAATCTTTAGAACTAGCTTAAAATGAAGTTTTCTGAAAATTTTTTAAAATCTGCTAGGATCGTCGAAATTTAAAGATGTCAATTTTTAAGTAAATTAAAAATAAAAAATTTGGTAAAACCTTCATTAATGTGATATTACTACTATATCGTTGCCCAAAAAATGTCTAAATAAAAATATTTTGATCAATAATAGAAATCCCGACCAGGGCCTGGTCAGAACCTTATACTGAATAAGGTTAAATGGGTCAATTTCTGCATGGGTCCATTTACATTAAAAATAAAACCTTTCTTATTTTTCGCGTTTGAACCATATCCGATAATTTTATTCTATTGTTACGAGCAGTATTACATGTGTCTCAAAACCTGGAAAAAAAATATCTCGAGGGTTCCAAAAATATAGGCTGCTAATAAATTAGTATCACGCCTTTCAGAAAAGTAGTTCATGTAAAGATGATAACCTAAATCTTTCATGTAGTCGCATATTTTGAGTCTACGTAGGTATAATAAATGTTTATGTGATAGAACACACATTATGGTTTCATATAACGATACTCAGACCAAAATAAGGTATTTTCGTGAAAATTGTGGTGCAGAAAGAACTAAGGGTTGCAGAACGTCGGCTTAAAAATATCATCAATGGGTTCCAGTCGACAACACCTTTTCTATGGACGTCGTCTAAGGCTCGAGGGTGGTTAGATAATGGCAGACTAGGGTGGTTCTTTTTCCTTTTGCTCTGCAGACACCACGATTTCTCTTCATTTTTCCGTGACACGCATTATTTCCCAGCAGTTTATCACAATTCCCGTCTGCCTTGGTCGTTGGCTACTCTTCTCATCCTTTTTTCGAATACCACCCTGCGGATATAGTACTACATCCCTCTCGCATTACACCCGCGAATTTATCGATATGAGAACAGTAGACATTTTAGCTCGAAATATACAATACCATATGGTATGCGCCACTTTTCGAGGGGTAAGCCAGTCGTAAAAAACAACGCGTGGATCAAAACGACCTCATATAAAGTGATGGTCACATTTTGGGTATGCAATGACATTTTTGGGAGATGAAGCGATGAGAGATGGTAAAAAGAAATATATTACTCTAAAATCAAGAATCATTGTTAGTATAACACTGCCATCAAAAATTACAATAAACAAAAACATAATTTTCAAAGGGTGTTAGAAACTCATGTTATTTTATTTTAGTTACCTTTTAACCCTTGCCTAAATTGACAAGTATTAGCCGAAAACTTGGGTTTCTAATTTAGTCAATTGAGGGTTGTCAATTTTGACAAAGTTTGAAAGGTAATTGAAATAAAATATATGTATATTTAGTTTCTAATACCCCTTGAGAATACCTTTCGACTGGGGATGGTCAAAAATTTTAAAACAAAATAATTTCGAAAAACTTGAGAGTTTTTGGAGGTCTGATAAGAGTTCTGGCAGCCCCCGAAATAGTTCTACAAAAACGTAGAATAACATTTTTCGAC
>JAUESI010000015.1:2041757-2058738 GCA_032275145.1 Synergus laeviventris | reverse complement strand
CTAAAGTGACTCACTTCATATCGACAATCAGAGACACACACATAACTATTAGTATGAATTTATATATAACTCAACACTATTAAAATCTCTTGAAGTATCATGAAAACTCTAGTAATACTTTAAAATCAAATTAAATCTTCCGTAAATTTCTTAATACTTCTTCAAATTTCTTTAAATACCTCAAAATCCATTGAAATTCATTAAAATTCCTTAAAATCTCTAGAAAATCCTTTTGATGACTTTAGCTCACTTTTAAAAATCTATTAAAATCCCTAAAATATGTTAGAAGAATTTGAAATTTTTGAAAATCCTTTAATAAAGTATTTTCATCCCTTAAAATTCTTTAAAATTATTGCAAATGTGTGGACAATATTCTTAAACTCTTTCGAACTTTTTTAAAAATCATTTGGAATTCCTCAAAATCAAATCAAATCTCTTAAGAACCTTTAAATATTCTGTAAATTTCTTAAAAGCTCTCAAAGTTTCTTAAAATCACCTAAAATATCTTGAAATCAATCAAAGTCCCTAAAATCTCTTATTAAAATTGGAAATATTCGAAAATCCTTTATTTTCATTCCTTAAAATTCTTTAAAATTATTGCGAATCTGTTGAAAATTCCTAAGCTCTTCTGAACTCTTTTAAAAATCATTTCGTATTCCTTAAAATCACTTGAAATACTTTGAAATCTTTATTGAAATTACTTACAATCACTTGAAATCTTTTGAAATACTTAAAAATCCCCCAAGATCCCTTGAAATTTCTTAACACTTCTTAAAAATGTTGTGGAATCTATAGAAATCTCTTCTCTTTTAAAAATCTATTAAAAATTCCTAAAATCTCTTAGAAAAATAAAAATTTGTAAATCCTTTAGTGAAGTATTTTTACCCCTTAAAATTCTTCAAAGTTATTATAAATCTGCTAAGAATTCTTAAACTCATTAGAACTCTTTTAAAACTCATTTTAAATTCCTTAAGAATGAAATACTAACTCTTAAAATCCCGGTCAACGCTGAATACATTTCTTCTACTATTAAATATTTTTCACTAAAACTAGGTCACTTACCTGTATGAAATGAAGATAAATCGACTAGTTTTAGCAAAAAATATTTATTATTGCCTAATTACCATATAAATACCAGTTTGGGAGCCTTTTTTAATAGTGAAAATGGGATAAAGTCGGAACTGTTCTTTTTCGAAATAAGTTTCTTAAATCTTCTTTGAGAAATAGAGAACAATAAAAGGGTGAAAGACGAGCTGATGAGTTCGAGGTGAGAGGTTGTCGTATAAATTCGATACGAGATATCTATTACATAGTTATAGCGGTCGGCCATTTATGGGGCCATACTTCACGCAGAATTGAGCCACGAACGTTCATTGTGTCGATCACAATGGATGGATTATAACGGGCACTGAACACTGACCATTTCGCTTCTATGAGGACGTGCTGTGGCCAACTCACTGCAAGGAGAATAAACAGTCTCATACATACACGTTCTTCCGACAAACTTGGAAACGTACCGGGGTGCTTCCGGTGAACCCAAACATAGGGTGAAGTTCTCATAAATCTTTAGAAAATTGTAAATACACCTAATAAATTCAAACAGTAGATCAAAATAATGTGCATATAGTAGATTTAGTACTTCTTTCGGAAAAAAATTAAAGAGCTCTGCTAATTTTGTGTACGTTGACTCTTGGTACTCATTTATGATCGTGTAATAATTAAGAAATAGTCATACATATATATATATAATATTTTAATAGATATAAAATAACAGCAATCTTTCATTTTTCTAAAGGCTATCTCTTAGTAAGTCCTTTTAATTAATTGGGCAGAAGTTTCAGACGTTTACTCAGACGAATTTTTTTTATCATCAAATATATAAAAAATTCTGATAAATCGCACTAGTTGATTTCTACAATTAAGATTGAAAAGTGATATAAGTGTTATTAGTTACATGATCTCGTTTGATAAATGTGATTGGAAGAGAAATTCTCGAAATGAGATAATAGAAAGGTGTCAAAGCAAGTCGGAAGTAAATAGGGGATCGCACGCAGAGCGTGAAAATAGAGAGGGAGGACATTTAACTTCGGTGGCCATTCTGAGATTCTCAGTCGGAGGTCGACTTGCCAGAGTGAGGGTTGATACTCTGCCAAAGCAGAGGGTTGCAATATACGCTTTAATACTCTGATCGTGCCAACAGGCGCCCATACAGACGCGTCGTAATTTCCCTAAAGCGTGCCAGAACTAGACAGATGCCTTATTAATAATCCTCCATCCCTCGTTCGACATCCCCACAACCGACACTGTCCGGGATGGAAACTTTCGAAACCACGAAAAAGATGGCTCAATAAATTTTATCAACGATACATTCTCAAGCTTTGAAAGCCAACATTTCCAATACTATATTTATTCCAGAAGTTCAAGCTCTCTTCATTCACAAAATGGGTTTTTTAAAGAGACGAGTGGGAATTCTGAAGTAATTTAATATAAATCAATAAAATAACTGATTGCATTATTGGCGTTTTTTTAATAAACAGACATAATTTAATAAATTATTAAACAGAAGTTGCCGCGTTCAGCCCTATTTAAAATGCCCTGGTCGGGATTTCTAATTTCAATAATAATATTTTTATATACCATAATTAGACATTTATGGTGCAACGATATAATGGTAATATCGCATTGAAGAGTTTTCCACGTCAAAACCAAACATAGAGTTAAAATAGGGAATTCATAATATTTTTCACACTTAATTATTTATGAAAATATAATTTAAGATGATTATATTTATATATAAAGGAAATTTAACTAATGTGTAGATATATATATTGTTTACAAACACGGACATATTTTTAAAAACTGGAAACAGGTTTTCATGAAAATTATTGCTAAACTATAAGTTTTTAAGTGATCTCAAGGGATTTAAAAATATTTTACAAGGTTTCAAGGGATTTAACAGATTTTTTAGAATCTAAAAACATTTTTTTTCACAATTAGATCAATTAGTTCATGTTTTGATAATTCTGAAATTTCTTGAAAATTCTTAACTTTGTTTATATTATTTTAAAATCCTTTGACATTGTTTAATATAATTAAAAAACTCTTGGAATATTTATAAATATTTTCAAATAATGGATAATCCTGAAAATATTTTTAAAATTGTTTGAAATTCCTTACAAATTTTTTAAAGAATTCATTTTTTAAATAATTTCTTTAACTTTCTTAAAGTTAAAATCTCTTGATTTTTAAAATCATATTAAAAATTTTTAACAAACCTTAAATTCTATTTAAGGTTTGTTTAATTAAAATTCTTTCTCTCCTTAATATCATTTAAAATTCTTGAAATACTTTTAAAAAGATATTAATTACTTGAAAATCTTGAGACTCATTCGAATTCTTTTGAAATTCTTAGAAATTCGAAAACATCACTTGAACCCCATCAGGACCCGATCAATATTTTTTACGGGAATTTCAGAAATTACTATCAAAAATACTCTTGCTACGAAATTTATTTGTGTTTATTATTCAGAGGGGGTCATTAGCGTTCCATTAGTTTCTTTTCTTTCTACTCGTTATTTAAGCGAAACTTGTTACACAGCAATCAACGTGATGCCATGTAGTTGCGAGTAATGAAAGAATAATGACCGACTAAGGGTTAAAAAGGGAAAGATCGTCCAGACAATTTGAAAAGTAAACGAGGGCGATGGAACGAGACAGGGAAGACTCTTGCTGCGTTTCTTTTCGTTCACCTGTCGCGCCCTTGACTACTGTTCTAGAAGCTTTTCAGTAATGAATTATAATAGAAGCACTCTGTAAATTTCTTGTCGTAGCTAGTTACTATTTAAAAAATTTTTTTCAAATTATAAAAAAAATTACTATTTCATTTTGCATTAACAAGTTTTCTACTGCTATTAAATTCGTGGAATATTGATATTTAATATGCTTTGTTCACATTAAAAATATTTAAATCTCTCGAATTATTCAGTACAAAAAGATAATCCTCTCGGAAAGTTTGAGATATTCTACTCTATTGTCTTTATTTTATATACTCACATTTGGTTGAGAGATTTGACTAGATTCATAGCGAGCTTAAATGTCGATTCACTATTTGTCAACTATTTCTGCATTGTACACTTCGATTTTCGCAAATTTAATTTTACTTTTGCCTGAGTTTTAAACTTTGCTATAAATTCTCAGTTAACTCTTCCTTAGGTAAAATTTGAAACCGAGCAGTCCACCTAAGTTTTATGGTAATTTCAGATTATTAGCGGCATTTTAACAAGTAATTAGCATTTCTTATATAACTTTCATGCAGCTTAATTTGTTTGGCGCTGAATAAATAAAGTTAATAAAAGACCATATATATAAATCAAATATTGAAAATATTCTTCTAACTTGAAGTGACGATGTTCGTTAATTATTGAATAGTGAATTTTTTTTCTTGTTCTGAAAACATTCTCTCTGGCCTCGCATGGAATCGAACCCAGGTCTTTAGATTGACGATCTGGTGCTGAATAAATAAAGTTAATAATAATACCATATATTAGATAAAATACTGAAAATATTCTTATTACTTTTAGATATACAGCTAATTTTAGAAGCTCTTTGTTCATTACATATTGCATATTTTATTACTTTATGAAGTTTATTTCATAATATCATGAAATATTATTCTTATTATTATTATTTAATTTGAGTAAAGTAAGTAGAATAGAATTAATATTGTCTCAGAAGTAAAATCACCATTTTTATAGATTCGTGTGTAAGTCTGAAGAAATTGAATTTTGAAAATATGCATTACGTGACAGATAAGTTTTCGAAATCGAAAAGATAGTTGGTAGGTGTGTGAATTTCCATCAGAGAAAATAAACTTGCGTGAAAATTGCCCCTCGGTTTCGATACTAGCATCGTACGTTCGATTTGCGAAACGAGGTTTGCACATTTGATTTGCCGCATCGTCGTGTCGAACTATGATACGCGTCTCCGTGCAAAAAAAAGGAAAATGAATAAAGCCACCATCCAATTTTACGTGGTATGTCCTGATTGCATCAACGTCATCGAGATTATTTTAAATATTTTAAATATTCAACCCAATAAATGTCGGATCGATAAAATAAATACGTATATATATATATATATAATGTTAAGTACCTACATTCCCCCATAAAACGTTCAATTTTATTGAGCAATGGATTGAAATATTGGTATTTTAATTTAATAATTTTCAATGAACTTTTTAATTACATTGGAAAATTTATTTACATTTCAATATTTTTAATTGATATTATATTTCGAGTAGAAATTGCCCCATTTATCCCTATTTAAAGTGGGGGTCTGAGGAGGATCTGATCAGGATTTCTGTTTTCCAAGAAAAATATGTTAATATTATTATTCAATTGAAGGAATTTAATAAAACTAAGATATTGTTGAAAATGAATCAAGGCATGGAACAGTTTCCCACGTCAAAATCTAACATCGGGAAAAATGGGGAATTTCCAATATTTTCCAAACTTAATTCTTTATTAAAATATAAATTATGATTATATTTATACATTGGGTAAGTAGGTAACTAAAATATATATTGTTGACAAAAAAAGACATTTCCAAGAACTATTTTTCATCATTTTTAATACCTAGAGATTTAAATAGATTTCAAAAGATTATAAGAATTCAAAGAATTCCATATTATTTTTAATGGTTTGAAAGTATTTTTAAAAATTTCAGTTGATTTCAAGAGATTTAACTTACTTTTTACAATCCAAACAAATTTTTTGTTTTCAAAGTGCATGTTTTGATAACTCGGAAACTTCTTGAAAATTCATATAAATTTGTTGAGTCTTTTCAAATCTTTTGCAAATTTTTAAAATCAATCAAAATCCCTTACAATATTTACAAATATTTAAAAATAATTACTGATACTATGTAGAATTTTTTTGAAATCCCATAAACCCTTTCCTGAATTCTTTTAAAATTCTTGTAAAAACGGTTTAAATTCTTTTGAAATCCTTTAAGAAATCTTGATATCTTTGAAATCTTGTAAAATTTCTTAGAATCCTTTTAAATTCCTTGTAATCACTTTCAATTTCTTGAAATCTATTTAAAATACTTCAAACCTTTTTAAATCTTTTATGAAATCTTAATATCTTCGAAATCTTGTTAATTCTCTTTAAATCCCTTTAAATTCTCTAAAATCACTTAAAATGTCTTGAAATATTCAAAATATTGTGAAAATTCTTGACAATCCTTAAATTATTTTTAATAATTTTAAAAGTTAAACCTATTTAATATAATTTGAAATTCATTAAAATACATTTAAAAAATGTTCAATTACTAGTAAATCTTGAAACTGATTTGAATTCTCTTGAAATGCTTTAAAAGTTCTTTGCAATCACTTGAAATCTATTTAAATTGCTTTAAATTCTGTTCAATCTTTAAATTGTCTAGAGTAACTCGAAATTTCTTAATCCCCTTAAATTCCTTAAGATCACCTGAAATCTTTTGAAAATTCTTTAAAATTATTTAATATCATTTTAAAACCCTGGAAATACTTAAGAAAAATATTTAATTACTCAAAAATCGTAAAACTCCGTTGATTTATTTTGAAGTTAAAAAATTACTTGCTTTGATTAAATATTGCAAATAATGAATCCAGAATAGTTTTTTAATCTTGATGGGGTATTCATCAGTTTTCCCTACGTGGGGTATTTACCAGTATATGCTTTCCAATTTTCAAAATTTCTACACGGGATACACTTTGTGATATTTCTAAAAGAAAAGAATGTAGATTTTCCTCTCCAAAATGATTTCTATATATTTTTGTTATTACATCTGGCAAAAGCAAAGTAGCTCCCAGAAAAAAACCCATGTAAACTGATAGACATGCATTCGCGTCCACTTCGATGAATTTATACGATCGTAAAATAATAGTAGTCGCGATATGGTATTGGGTTTTAGAGGTGGGATATATGTATTTTTGAGTTCGAAAGTGCATCATATAATTCGATACGCAATGAAAGCATTTCGTCTATAAAGAGATTTGAAATTCGTTTTAATATAACAAATCTGTAATTGTAAAAAGTCGATATTCAGGCTGTGAATGGGTTGAAGTTAGTTAAAATTCTATTGTTATTACTCGATTCACGAAAACTGTTATTTAATATTGTAGCTCTCTATCTGCATTTATTTTTTAGTAGTTTTCAACATTTCCACCTTTGTTAATATGCACCATTGTTAATATTCACATATCGATTGTAAACGTTACCATTCTTTCACAGATGTGCTACAATTTTTACGAGGAATCTCTCCAGTTTGATAGGAGTTATTGATATGAAATACTTAGACACAGTAAAATAACAAAAGAAAAGTAGACGAAAATAAAACTTGGTAAACTAGAATGAATAATCATCTGAAACGTTCGATGCGTTCATCACCTACAAAATATTTTCAGCTTCATCAGTCTCTTGAAAAAGAAGCAATTTTGGGAGAGAAAAAACAATATTTCATCAAGTAACAAAAACTGGAGCACTTTGCTATATAATCCTTCAGCCCTCATTACTCTTTCTCCCTACATTTGTCGAATTCCATCAAGGACAGAATGCAGGTCCTTTCTGTGCTCCGAACTCAACCTGTGTGCGTCCTTTTTCGTATATATGTTACAACCACTAGTGATTCGTATGAAAAATTAATGTTATCGGACTTGGAAATTCATCTCTCCCATTTTAGACGAAAAAGTGGTGTATATACGAGGTACCTGAAGCTTTGAAGCTCTTATGGGAATGGGAGGGATGAACGGGATGCAAGAGGAAGGGTAGAAGAGACGAAAAACGGAAGTAAAAGGGTAAGCGAGAAGAGAAGTAGAAAGGGGATGGAAAGGGGGTGAAAGAGGCAAAGGACGAAGTCGCAAGAGAGGTAGGATACATCCGTCTAAGCGCAACTCCGCGCCCAATTCCCCTTTTCACTCCTACTCGTCGACCCTTAGCTTCTAATGGTTTACAAACAAACGGTGACGTAGAAATCTATGCACGAATCAGTCGTGAGGAACCACGCATGTACAAAGAAAAGCGGATTATTAATTTACGGAGGGACTAGACTTATTATTGTCCCTCGAGATGCGTCTGTTCCGAACAGAACAAATGCTCAGTAAATACGAGAAACGAGGGTTCTGAAGGATGCAGACCAAGTGAATCGTCAGTAATGATGCTGTCAATTGCTCTAACCCAAAGCCCAATCAGAGACCAAAGTTTCATTCATTTTCAGGGGAAATCTAATTTATATTACATAGGGGGTGTCGAAAAAGTAGATTTGTGAAATTTTATAGAAATTAAGACTCTTTTAGCAAACTTTTATTGAATTACATATTTTATTGTATAAACTTATCATAAAAACTGCTTCTTTGAAGTGAGCCTTTGAAGTGAGTATATCGTTTGAAGGATATAAAACTAATTTTAACAGATTTAAAACATTTATTTAACATTTTAATATATTTTAAAGAAATTTCAAACCTATTTTTCCAAATGGTTTGGTTTGCAAGATTTTGGTTATCTTTTGGCAGACTTTTGAGTAATTTCAAGGAATTTCAAAAGTTTTAAAACAAATTCAACAGATTTAAAGGAAATCACTTGAAATCTCCTGAATTCTTTGCAATTTTGTAACATCAATTAGAATCCCTTGAAACACTTCAAAATATTTTTAAATTGCATTTATTATTAATTTTCATCCAGCATCAATAATATATTAAAAAGATATTCTAGTACATTTTAAACGCTTACAAAATCTATCGAGGTCCAAATAAACGTACTCGTTGTATATTGCAGTAGAGCAAACCGAAAATGGCGAGGCAGAGAAAATACAACCTATGTTCATGTTCTATCGCTATGTTTTTTCTACTTTGCGTGCGACCACATTAAATTCACTTAGTATTCCATGAAATTCTGTTTTTTTTTGTGTAGCTACATTATTGTAACTGACTCAGAGAGTACTGAAAATAATTGCGCATTCGAAATGGACAAAAACTCCAATGACGATAAAAATTAAATATATACAATTATGTATCGTTTCAATTACTCTTTGCAATGTGAAGTAAATACAATTACTCATGTTTACGGTTAATTCATTTAGATAACTAATATAATTTGTTTTCTGTTTCAGGTGAGTTCAACTCCCATTACTTTCCATTTACTCTCTCCATAAGTATAATCGAATCTTCCAACTACTTAATATAACTTTATAAACTTTATAAATTTATAATCCTTTATAAAAGGATTATAATTATCACTTTCCAGATCACATGAAACACACTTTCGCACTTCAACTTCACATTTTCATTAACGAAATTGTCTGACAGAGTTAAAGATAAGAAATGTAAAAGCTGTTTAATATAATTCAGAGATAATTGCTCTGGAAATCTTATTATACCTAAAATCATTTCGATTATTATCAGTTTCAGACAAGAGACAATGTCAAACATATTTATCTCTAAAAAATTCGCATTTATGTTTTAAACATATTTAATATTTCCTCCCAGTCCTAAGCGGTTACTTTGTGCATAAAGTTTTAATTTATTTAAAATTTTGGCTTGATTAGACGCAAAACTGTTACGAACAGCAAACTCCATCTCTTTTTGAAAATTAAAATATGCAAACACTCTGTAAGTAGTTTTTGCGAGTAAATTTGAGGAGTAGTGAGAATGCTTCTGGTGATATTCTAGGTAGTGGTGCAGGTACGCGATAATCGTATCCAGGGTACAAGAGTATGGTCGTAGAGGGGGTAGAGAATTACAAGTTGCGCCCTCAGGAGTTCTCTCGGTGGCTGCACCGGGGTTGAGAAACGGCTCACTTCCGCTGCTGCCGGAAATGGAGCGCCATTCCATTCTTAGGAGAATACAGAGACTATCTCGGCACTCAAGCTCACAAGAAGTCTAAAATAAAGATCTCTCATTACTCCATTAGTAAATAAATATTAGAAACTTTCTATCGATACCGGAACTAAAATACAGGTTTCCAGTGATTGGTAAGTTACTTTTTAAAAAGAACTAGTTACCGTTACCGTTACATCACGAAAAAAAGTAACTAGTCACTGATACTGTTACTATTTTAAAATTTAACTTTTTCTCAGTTATTTGAAAAAAAAGTAAATAAAAATAACTGTCAGAAATCTAAGAATTTATGTCTTTTAGATAAATAATTTCAATAGCAATATAACTTCTAAGCAGGTATTAAAAAATGTGATGCATAAGAAGTATAAGGAATATAAGAATTTCAATATTTTATGAAATTAATGTTTATCATACTTACTTCTTCTGTTTTTAGTATTTGGTGGTTCGAATCTTATTTTCCTCTTGTTTTTGACAGTTTACGAAATCGTTTTAAAATCTCAAAAATCCTTTGAATCAAGTAAAAATAACTTGAAATCGTTAAAATTCCTTAAAATTCTTAAAAACCTGTTGAAATCTCTTTAAATTCCTCAAAATTTCTCGACAACATTTAAAATTCTGCAAAACCCCTTAAAAAACCCCTAGAAGTTCTTCAAAATCAAATAAATTTGCATGAATTCCTTTAAAATCCCACAAAATATATCCTGAAATCCCATAAAATTCTATGAAATCATTTTAAAATCTAAAAATCTTTTGAATTACGTAAAAATCGTCGACATTTTTTGAATGTCTTAAAAATATTTTGAATTTCGTAAAAATTACTTGAAATTGCCAAAATTCGTTAAAATTATTTGAAACCTTTTGAAATCTCTTAAAATTACATCGAAATTCCATGACAAGATTTGAAGTCACGCAAATTCTTTTAAAACACCCCTACAAATTCTTTAAAATCTTTGAAAATTGAATACATTTTTTTAAAATCCCACGAAATATCTTTTGACAATCGTCAATCTCTTAAAATTTCTAGAAAACTTAAAAAATTTCCCTATAAATAAGTAGTTCCTGTCTACAAATGTTTCGAAAATCTCGGATATATTATTGCTAAAGCCTGCTTTAAGCAATTGATTATGCAAATGCATAATCTTTAATAGATGTGAGTATAATGGAATATAAAAAACGTCTAGTTTTATTTCGCTTGAAACACGATACGAGGTTTAGAAAATATTTGCGGGCACAATAGACTTTATTGTGAAATACGTTTCATGACACTTGGCTATTGTGAAGACATAATCCCTCAGAAGATCCTCTTCCGCCTTCTTTATTTATTTTCTACTTTATTTACGGATGTTTTTTTTTCATTTTTAGCGTTAAAAATATACAAAAATTATACCTGCTTTTTTAGTATATGTTCAAAAACATCATTTGTATGATTTTCTTTTTGAGGAATCAACTTTTGTCGAAGAAAAAGTTTGTAGGTAGTGCTCTATTAATTAATAATTCTTTGCAATTTATTCTAATTTTTTCCAAATGAAGACTTCGAACTTTCTGTTGAATGAAGTCGTTTGCTATTTAGCTCGCTAGATTCCAAAACTTGGAAAATCATTTGTTCCTATTAATACAATTAAGTTGCCACTTTCCTTTGCCTAAAGGGAGAACTTCCTGCAAATTCAATTAAGTACTAGGTAAAAAAAATAGAAACAAATGTTACAAGCCCCGATTATTTGGCTCACAATAAATAATTGTACGGCTGAGATTTGCCAAATAATGTAAAAAATATTGTTGATTTAGAAGTCTTTTTTTAAAAGCACTGTTTGGATATTGGCTCGTGAAGTTTCTTTTAATAGAGAAGGCAACTCACCTTCAAGAATTTTGGTCCCTGATTATTGATCAGATCTCGCAAGGTAACCAAAATATAATTTTGGTCGTTTCGATTTTGGAAATAAATATAAACATTACAAGTTATAAAGAAAATTTAAGTTATTATGTACGTCTTCGTAGGATTTCCAAAGTGAAGTAGATGACAGCTTTTCGACGAGACGATTTAGTGCGATGCTATGTGATAACGCTTCGTAGAGTATGACGTACAACTTTGTAATGTATATGCATTTCTGACATGGCGATATGAGCAATGAGCATATTCCGGGGTTTTCGCGGCAGAGAAGAGACTGAGAAAGGTATATGACTCGTCAAGTACTTCCTTCTATTCATCTCTTCCCTCTTGTTACTTTCCCAGTACTTGCCTTTTTCCACTCCTTTCAAAACTTCCCTTGAGATGACAATCGGACAAAGTATGGTATAGTATATACAGAATACCCTTGCCGATTACAGTTTCTGAGATTAAAGAACAAACCTTCTCTTTTGACGAACTCTCAAAAGCTTTTCTAAATTATTTATTAACGCAGCCAGTAATGTAAAAAAGACATATATGTGTAAATTAAAATTTAAAAGGAATAGCAACTATGACCCCGGTGCTCGGCGCGCGATTAACTTTTTGTTTTTCCATCGCAACTTTTGCCAAAAAAGATTGAAAGGATTGTAAACAATTTCAAATCAAAGGATTTTAAATAATTAAGAATTTTTAATTTTTGGAGTATAAAAACTTGTAATGCCTTACCTAATTTCAGAATTGTCCATAAATTTTATAAAATTCCTTAAAACGCCTTGAAATTTCGTAAAATTGATATTTTTTTATACTCCTCATAATTTCAACAGATATCGTTATATCCCTTAAAATTACACAAAATCCCATGAAGTCTCATTAAATCTCTTGAAATTGCTGAAAATCCACCGAAATTTTGTTAAATCCCTTGAATCCCTTCAAAGTTCTAAAAATGATTTGATATCACATTAAATATGATAAAATCCATTGAAATTACTTTAAATTCCACGAAATATATTCAAATCCCTTAAATAATTTAACATCATCCTATAAAGTATTATATAATATCTTACACCTACGTCCTACATACTTAAAATTCCATGAAATTCCGAAAAATCCTTTAAATCTCTTAAAAGATTTTAAAGCAAATGAATAAAATATCTTAAAATTACTTGATATTTCTTAAAATTATTTCAAATCTCATGAAAATTTCGTTACATACATCAAAATTCATGAAAATTTCATTAAATCTCGCCAAAATCCTTTGAAAATTTTTTAAACTTTAAATTTGTTAAACTTTAAATTCTATAAAACTCCTTAAAAAACAGTTAAAGTTCGTTAAATCACTTGATATTTCTTGATATTCCTCAAAATTTTACAACCTTTCGTTATATCCCTTAAAATTACTGAAATCCAATGAAATTTCGTGAAATTGCTTAAATCGCTTAAAAGTCCTTAAAATTACTTAAAATGCCATGAAATATTGTAAAATTCCTGAAAATCGAATTAAGTTCCATAAAATCTCTTCAATCCCTTAAAAGTGCTTAAAATTACTCAAATCCCACAAAATATCATAAAATTCCTTAAAATTTCTTAAAATACTGTTCCCTCCTGCCTAACTTTATTACTAATATTCCTACCTGGCAACAGACTCTATTTCGTTATAACTAATTCTCTCGTTTTACTTTACAACTTAATATGAGTGCCAGGAAAACCTTTCATAAATATTCAATACAGACGTGTGTTATGAGTATGCTGAATTAATTAATAATTAATTAATTAACGATTATTTTCGTTACGTTGACGTAAAAATACCACAAAATATCGTCAAATACTTTAAAATTCATGAAAATACGATGAAATCTCGTCAATTCCCTTTAAATTTCTTTAGAGTCTATAAAATCCCAATAATTGGTAAAAACCTTTAAAATTTCATTAAATTTCGTAAAATTCTCATCCTTTGTATTAACATAACTTTTCATACTGCAACCGTTTTGATAAAACGACTTTTTTAAGATAGGAATATCTAATCAAGAATTTCGGAAGTATTTTTTGGAATAATGTGTAAAAGTATTCTTTAGAGAAAATGGCACATAATCAATGAAAAATCCACCAAGAAAATGACAAAAACGTAAAGTACATTTTTCATAAGAATTGCTTTCGGAGTGCGAGGGTTGGAAACAATTTGTTGAAAGTCTCAATATTCGCTCATTGTGAATGACGTGACACGTGTTTTACAGAAAAGTGCTAAAGGAGGTTCTCGCTCTTTCTTGACGAAGTTCACTACTGCTTGAAATTTTATCGCTACGCTACAGATTGTCAAGCCCGAGTGACGAAGACAGACGATCGTAATAAAAGCAAGAGAAAAATGTGCGACAAAACTGTAGACTCGTTGCTTTGGGCACCACCGAGGCTTCCCAGATACCGCGCGACATCTAGGAAAATAAGGAAGAAAGTCACTATAATTGTGTGTTTCGATAAGGTCGACTTAACTCTTCCCTGACATTTTCATCCGCGTTGCGAATGAAGTGAAATAGAACTGAAATATTTTTATCCCATGCATAGTACGGAAAACTTGTCGCCTATGATGAATTGGGTTTAACAGGCACAGCCAGAGACGATGATACTAGCTGTTACTGTAACAAATAAAAAAGTAATTTATTACCTAGGATAATGGCCCTGAAATTTCATTACCAGAAAATACTTTAAACGTATTCATTTGGGTTTATTGTTGAATTTTGTAAAATAATAAATGTAGGGATTATTCTATGGGGAGCATTTATCAGATAAGTGGCGTTCGTAAAATTAAATGGCCAGTTGTAAATGACAGCTTCGGGTACTCGTAAAAATTATGCAAAATAGACGGGATGCGCCTACAAAAGCTGCCGTGAGATAGGGATCCTAAATAATCTTAAGTATGCTCTTTTCTGAAGAATATGTCTCTTATGGTTACACGAAGAAAATTAGTATACTGATTATAAAGTAGATTTTGGAGAGAGAATGGACTAGAGCAAATTAGTTTGCAAATGAAAAGAAGTTTGAAACATCGAGGAAACGAAGGTGGCCCAACCAAGATAACGAAAAGTTGATCTTTGGTACATTAGGGCGGAACGCTACCTAATGGCTGGTGGAATCTTTTCATCGACAGCAAAAGGAAGGAAGGAAGGCAAGTAGGAGATTCGCGGAGGAAGAAGAAATCTCAGCGGAAAAAGGCTTCAGAAGATGAAAGCCGTCGGAAACTCGAGTCGGTGGTAGGTCGTAATAAACGAAGCGACTACGTTGAGGGTTAGGAAAGGTTGGAAACTCCAAGAGCGTGAAAGAAATATAACCAATTCCAAGAAAAACTTAATCGTCCGTAGTCGAGAATTATTTTTCCCCTCGGTTTTGGCACCCCTCACCTCTACGAGTACTTATCAACCCTAACGACCAGAACTCATCAAGCTTAACTATCCGCGTCAAGATCTTCCTTCTTTTTTGCCTAATGTCAAATAATTTTCTCAGATTACGAAAACAGTCGAATTTATAAAATTTATAATTTTGTACCCTTTTAATGATTTACTATTTTATTCTTGAACGAAATGTGTTATTAATTCCGAGACTGAAGTTTGCAACTTTTATGATAGTGACATTTTTTTTTCTCAAACGTACAAGATACTATACGAATTAGAGAATTTTTTGTGAATGGGGGGATGAAAGTTTTTGGAGAGTCTTTTAGCATTGATAAGACCTATTGTGAGTAATAAAATTTTGATCCAATAAATTAGGGTGATTTTGTTGAATTTAAGGGTTGAAACTTTGCATCATAACTTTTCTGAAGGAAATTGTGGATCTTATATGTATTTTAGAAAAAAAAAAGTTATTTTCCTTTATCGTAAATGTTGCAAACTTCAGTCTCATTATTAATGTGATTAATTTTATGCACGAAAGTACGAACAATCAATTTGAATTGGAATACAAGAAGTTTTCGGAAAACTTTCTTATTGGGAATTTATGTATAGCTTTGAAACCTAAGGAGAATTTTTCCGGTCCACGAAATGTCAATTTGAAATTCAAACAAGTATTTGAAGCTTTCAGGAACTTCCCAATGGAGTTTAGTGAAGACTGCCTCGACCCTTTCCATTGGTTCGTGCTGGGAATACTTTCCGGCTCGTGTTATCATCGAGATGAAGGTTAATGTTAACAATACTGTTAAGTGTTAACCCTTGCTTCCTGCCACAAGGGAAGCAGCTAGGTTTAATGCGAGAGATAAACTTCCGCTACCTACATATAATGTGCTTTAATTACTGGTTTAAAGTTGTTTCAAAACATTCGAGACGAAATTAGCCAAATTTGCATCACTTTTCCGTTCATCACTGAATAATTTTAAAAACTATAGTTTACGTTTTCTGGTAGTTGGTATGGGACCAAAAACTTATTCTGAATAATAAATGAAGAATATCTAACAAGACTCGAAAATTGTGCAAATCAAGAAGTAGTTTGTTTAACGAGTATACTACGGTTTCAGGAGTCATGAACTTTCTGGCTTATTTTCGTTTGCGAAAATTTGACGTATAAGTATGACTGATCCAAAGGAAACGAACTTGAGATTTCGTATTTAAAGTTTGAGATATTCGTCTCTATATTCGCGATGGAGTAGTGATGCTCGTGTTTTATAATTAGGTCAATTCAAAGAAAGATAATTTCTGCTCGTTGACTATTCTTATCCTTCATAAAAATTGGAAGATGGAAGGTGGAATATCCCCTTCTCTAACTTTATTTTTAATTTAAACACATGAACTTACCGTGAAAGGTTCTCATAATTTATTTACCACTATAGGGGTGCTAAATTCGAATAAAACAGATACACATTTTCCAAACAGAACACCGAAAATGAAATTTATTTCGCCTCTTTAGTTAGAGTTTATATGCTCAAAATAATGCATATCATTATTATAAATTATCCACTCATAAATTACAATATCAGTAATTAACTAATTATTAAATTAATTACGAGATAATCGTCGTATGAGACACACTCTTCCTATATTTTTATTTAAATCTAGTGCAATCACGACCATTCTAAAAAGTGTACGTGGAAAAAAATTAACTTTAAAAACCCTTTTCTTATGGAAATTCAAAATTCCTCTCTATCCTTTTCAAAATTATTCCCTTTATTTCAGATTTTTGTTTCTTTTACAATGTACACCCTAGAAGGTAGCATACAAACGTTTGAGAAAGAAGAGAGAGAGAGA
>JAUESI010000015.1:2004239-2041657 GCA_032275145.1 Synergus laeviventris | reverse complement strand
AGAGAGAGAAATTCGAGGGATGTGAAAAGTGAAAAGAGAGAGAGAAAACGGAAGGAAGAGTGCCGCAGCCTCAGCTTCCAATTGGAATGCCTCCTGGTATGAGGTGCTAGATTCCATGTTTTTTTATCACTTTTTTCCAACCAACCCCCTACCCCCACTCTTTGTTTCCCATTTCGCGTTCACGCGACACTCGCCTGGAAATAATATCCTGTGTAAATTCGTGGTGTTCGTACCCTACACTGTTTCTACTCGTCCTCTATTTTTTCAACTCTTTCTTTCAGCACTCTTCTTCCACATTTCACGTACTGGCCTTTAATTCCCACAGTGGTAGTGTTCTAAATTGACCTGCAATCTGGAGAGATAAAAGCTTCGTTCGTTTGTAAAACCATCCCGAGGCAATTCAGAAAAGAAGTGGCTTGTAAAAGATAGAGGGTTAGAAGATAAAAAGGTAGGATGAGAGAGAGAGTTCAGAATCATCTCAGAGAGGGTGGTTGACTAACTCATTATGTTACAACCCTCGTGACTCTCGCGTGTCATCAACGCTTTAAGGCACGAAAAGGGCGTGTCTCAAGCCATAGACCGGAAGTCCAGACCAGGTCGAGGAAAGGTGGGGTGGATGTCTGTAATCCTTCAGAAATCCTCCTGTCTTTATCACATTTTTTTTCTGCTGGAGTAAAAAAGCTTAATGTACTCAAGGAAAAGAAATGTTGTGTGAAAAAAGAGATTATGACAGGGAAAAAGAGGGTAATTGATTTTTAATTTATAAAGGATTGAATCGTAAAATTTGTCTGGGCGCGTCCCATAAGTGGAATCAGCTTAAAATCTAATCCATTCGATTCTATCAGAAATCACTTACGTAAAATTAAATCCACTTTATTTTCATTATTTATTTTCATTCACTCGAGTTTTATTAAAACTGTTCAACTATTCTTCAGTTCAACTTTAATTCATCTTAAATCATTAAAAAGCTGAATTAATGAAATTGCTTTCCGGTAACAGTTTTTCCTGCAAACTATAATTTTTCACTACCGTTATTTTTAGATAAACAGAAAAGGTTCGTACCATTGAAAAATTTTGAAGGGGCTTTTCCGGCTTACCCTGCAGTTTTTCGCCATTGTGTGACACCATATTTTAAATCAAAAGAGTTCTTTTTTTCCGAAATATTTGAAAATGAAGTCATAGCTTATCGTCTACCCCTAAAATAAAGTGACCCCTCATATCATATGGAAAATTAGTGTAATTTTAGTGTTAAAGTTTAAAAGTCATTACGAACGATTCCATTAATCAGTCTCATTACAACTTTTTGGCTCCATATCGTTATTCTTCTCTTTCCTAAATGTGTATCCACCTTTTGACATTTTTTTTCTATTTTCTGAAACTGCATTCGTGCAACGCGAACAGAGACCTACGTTTTGCATATTTTATGACTCACCCGAGCCGCTATTACCTCGATTGGGCAACAGATATATCTATGTATAGGCTGCAGAGTAATTAATTATTATTCGCGAGCTGAATTGAAATACGAAAGCCTTAAGTGAAGGTTTTTTCATTCTCAACACAGATCGAAATAAAAAAAAGATTTAGCTTTTTGAGGGGGAATCCAATATTGGTGAAAATTTTGCGCTGGACTACTAAAAAAGAGTATTTTATGCTATAAGTTGGATTGAAAATCAGTGGCTGAAAGTTTGCTGATGCAGAATGGAGATGAGTAACGAATGTATCTCATTCGTCACTAACGAAAATATTTTGCGATCAATACGGTGGAAAGTTGAACGATAATAACGAACGTCGGCATCCTAACGTATATATAACGTATATATAATATATATATAACGTATGTAGAGTCGATGCACACCCATTTTCGTGAAACTGTCACTTTTTGTTATTCATCGCGCCTAACCTTATCACACGGAGTTTTTAAATCCCTGGTCCCCATTTTCACGTTCAGAATGTAAATTCCGTTCGAACCCTATTCCGCATAATTTCAGTTCAAGATTTCGGATCGCTGCCGATACCTTTCATCTCTTCTATCATATACACATATCCTGAATTTTTATTTCGTCTTTGGAATTTTGATCAATATTATGTATATGTAATTGGGCCAATTCAAGCCTCCGGAACGGTTTCATAAATCAATATATAATAGGATTTATAGACTAGTTGATAGTAGATATCAACAAAAACACGTGATGACAATAAAAACTCAAAAATTAAAAAAAATTCAAGATGGACAAACATTTTTTTTTTTAAATCATTATTTTTTTGTTTCTCGATGTTAATTTTTCAGGTGTCAATTAAAAGGCTACATTATTGTAAAAAACATTCTTATGCAAGAAAGTAAAAATTTTTTAAAAATTTTAAATGGTGGCTTGTGAAATACTCAAAAACTCGAATTTTCTATGCTCTTCGTCCTAAAATCTTTCAAATTTGATGAAATTTGCACTGAAGTAAAAGCGGCGCCTCATTAGTACCTTCAAAAAGTTACACCATTTTTACAGATTTAAACAACTTAAAACTTCTTAAAACTTAAAATTCTTGGAAAAGAGAGAAGTTCCCAGGTTGACATTATTGTATTTTGTAATATTAAAAAGAAATGAGAAGCACTAAATCCTTTTCGAAAATGTATTTCATATTCTTTTTAAATTTGTAAAAATTATGTAACTTTTCTTTAAATTTTAAATATATCCCATACGCCGCTTTCATCGTGTGCTTTCTAATAAATAAATCTGCCTCTTGTATGAATGTGACGAGATTTTGTTTTTAATTATAGAGATTGTAATTTTTGTTCAAATTTAGGAGTGCGCCATTTAGTAGATTTTGAAAAAAAAAATTTTCGTTTTGATATATTTTTTCACGATAGTTTAAAGATCATGATTGCTCAGAGTCAAAGGATTACGATGAAATTTCAAAAAATTACATGCATTTGAACTTGGACGGTACTTTTCGCCATGTTAATTGTATAAGAAACTTTGAAAAATTCGAAAAAAATATTTACTAAAAATAAATAAAGACCGCCCTATTGGAATTGCTTATACTTTCACATTAAACAATATTTTTATACTAGGTGATAAAAAAGGGTCTGTCAAAATATAATTAAATATCTGAAATATTGATAGAGAAGCGGGCATCAGTTGGCAATATAAAAAGCCATAAAAGTGGCATCTTCATGAAGAATATCAGATAAGTTTTTGACACAAAATCATAGCCTATCTTTTGAACCTAAATGGATTTCTTTTTCAATCATACGGAGCTAATTTCCGAAGTTTAGTATAGGTATAGATAAAATATTATTTTTTACTTCGATCACTATTAATTTTGTTAATTTTAGTAAAGTTAGCTTCGTAGCAAGGTGATTAAATCAGAATTCCTCCCCTGGATTTTTAGGCATTTGGAACACTAGTACTTTTTATTCTAATGATTTCAAATGCCCTTATCATCTAAGTATTCGAAGCTTTTCCAAGACATAAAACACGGGCAAAGGCTGGAGGATCATCAGAGAAAAGAGAAAGAAAGCGAAGTCAGAGGTGAAAGAAACGATAATCCTGAAAGCTGCACGTCATTCCATTCTCTAGCAGTGGTCACGGAGAAATATCTCTCTCAGATTTGAGGGATCCTGCTTCGCGCGTTTCTAAGCCGAAAATAATTGTGGTCGAGCGAAGCAGCCGCGACGTGAGTTGAGTCCCAGCCAAGTATTTTCTGTGTTGTATACGAGGCGAGGCAACTCATCCAAAAGAGGCGAAAATATAAGTGAGGATGCGAGATCAGAATGAAAGAGGTGTATTCCTTTCCCCGATATTTCTATCGAAATCCTGATACCATATCCTATCATATTCTTTCATAAATCTTTTTCTTCCACTAATATAGATTTAACTTATGCGATTAAACATTCAATTAGGAATGAAATCATCCACTTGAAAATTATTAATGTTTAATTATTATGAAAGTAATAAATAACTTTTGAAACAATATGACTGACTTTACCGAAAATACACAATAAAAATTTTCTACTAGGATAAAAATTGTTTACTACAAATTTATTTCTAGAAAGAGAAAATTCGATATTACAAAATGAACAGCTTTTATTCATTTATAATGTTTTATTAAAATTTGTGGTACTTTTAACTTTCTCAACCACTCAGTACGTTTACGTACAACTTAATTTTTCCAAATAAATTTCGCCACTTCCATGCTTTGACACTCTATGAAAACTTAAATTGAAGTTTTTATTCTCTTTGGAGTCACAACCAATCACGCAACAACCTTCGAAACTTGTTATTTTTCGATACTTTACCTACTTATTACATCACTTATTTATACAGTTGGACGATCATTACAGTGAAACGCTATGTTTTTGCTACTTTTCGTGATGTTTTTCCTTTTTGGTGTATTAACTATGCTTTATCATACTTTCATTTTATGTCCAATTTTTATAAATTGTTTTCTGAATATTTAAGAAGTGGACAATAATATCTGAAAAGGCGATCAATCGAAGTCAATAAAAAAACATGCGCTATTGGTGATCACCAGAAGATTAGAGTTGACCTTTTTTATCAAATACTGCTTCAGACATGAGCAACAAGATTGCCAATAAGCATCTATATGGTTATCAACCTAGTTTATCACCCTTTCCATATCATAAAATTTCCCGACAGCTTGATTGTACCGAAAGCACTTGTTTGGGACAGCTTTCATTTCCGAGGGTCGTAGAAAAGTATTCTTCTACAAACAAAAAAGATGACCTTCGACCTTGCCATCCAATAATAATAACAAAACAAAATTGTCCTGTTGAAGATATCACTAAATTAAATTTTGTTAAAAAATTTTAGATTACGTTGCATAAAAAAATAATTAGAATAACCATTAAAAGGAGGGAATTCCTGGTAAGGTTTATTAATAATATAGATTAAAATGCCCCTACATTTTATTCCATTAGAACAATCACATTTATTACAAGTTTTCTGTTTGTTGCTGTAATTTCAGAAGTATTGCATGTGTTAATCACAGGCCTCTCCCCAGATACTCATAATTTCTCTGCTTTTTCTCCTAACGGTGTTTATTTCATTTCTCTTATTTCGTACCTGCCGACATGAAAGGTTAAGGAGAACAAACAGTGCTTCGTGAAACCGACGAAGGGTGGCTGGTGACGAGAAAACAAGGAGGGCGTTTATTAAGGTGTCCCTGAAATCCCCGGAGGCCACCAACCCCATACACCTCGAAGCCCTCTGCCTTGAATTCTAAATGAATTTCCAGTCCAGTCGTAACTCAAGCAGATTTGGTAGATGCGAGTTCAGACAGCCTCAAGTAAAAAATCGCCGAGTTATTCAACCTTGATATACTCTCTCCAACAAAAGACTTTTAATTCAACAGCTTACACTAGAAACAAGAAAATGTTATGCAGCAATTCAGCGAAACTTCAGAAGCATGTTCGAGAGGCAAAAAAATAACATATAGACTATCTTATTTCTAATTTTTAATCACTTCCTGTTTGCGGAAATATTCTGGTAGGAAAGTATTCTGGTATTTATTGAAACAAAAGCAAAAAATATTAATTTTTGATGATGAGAAAGTTTTTGAATATGTAGTTCGGAACTGTTAAATATTCTATTTAAAATACAGTGATGGGTAAGTTACTTTTTAAAAGGAACAAGTTACCCTTACCATTTTCAGATATAACTTTTTCTCAGCTACTTTTTTCGTTACTTTTATTTTTTAGATATATTATAAATGTAGGGTATTATATAAAAAATCGACTACTTTTGACCCCGACCCCTTACAATTTGGCTGAAACTTTTTGACCTTTTTTTACCCTATCGACAACATTTTTCAGAATTTTTTCAATTTTTTTTCAAAAATTTACTTATTAGGACTTATCAGAAAGAAACAGAAATTTCGTGAGGATGCTCATTTTTTATTCTCTGCAATTTTCGGAGTAGGATTTTTTCTTTTTATATAGTAATTTAAGGTTTCAATTTTGAATAAAAATTTTTTTCGATAAAGTCAGAAAGAAATAGACGATAACCCTAAATAATTTTTTAATGTTTTTTTTCGAAAACTATATTTAAAAACAATTAACAATTAACAAAGCAGTTAATTTGGGGTGAAATTCGTTTGAATTTTTTTGCATTCCCAAAAAACATAGTTTATTGAATAATTTTATGCACAGTAGATATAAATGCAATATAATTTTATTTCTTCACACGTTTAAATAATTTATATACTCTAAATTTCTATTAAAAAAATGTTTTTTTTCCTTCCTTACACTAAGCTGTATTACAGATAATTACTTTTGAAAGCTGTTTTTTTGTCAGAAATATTTATTAAAAATTATATTTAATCATAATTTGCTTGAGAACTTATAATTTGCGATACCTGTGTGTATTTCTATCTGTTAAAAATGAAATTATATTCAAAACTGAGTTGAAAAATTTTGTTTTTCAAGTGAAAAAGAAAAATATAGAAAAGGAAAAAATCCGATTCTAAAAATTTCAGAGAATTTTCCAATGCCAGAGAATGCCACTCGTCTTAAAGTTTCCGTCTTTTTTTTTCAAAAATTAGAAAAAAAACGTTGCAGAAGCAACAAACTATATTTTGATTGCTGTAAACTAACGATTTTTATACTTACCGTTACTGAAAAAAATGTAAGTAGTTACTTTTAACTAGTTACTTCCCATAAAGTAATTCACAAAACTCGACTTATCAAAAATGATACCTACATTTTTTTCAAATCCTCATTCATCTTCTTTTTCGAAAATTAGAGTCTGCTTTCGGAGAACCAATATTGCTTAAGAGATAGTGATCTCAACTCTTCTTTGGACGTGTTCCAATTTAGTTCTATTTCTTTTACATTGAGCAATTCTTCTCGTGGGTTCCGTGCATTGCGGAAGAGCAAGATTGATTTTAATTAATGTCCAGTAAACGAGCGTTGATCCTAAAATATATACCAAGTTCATAAAAACAGAAAGAGCGACGAAAAGGAAGCTACAATGGAATGCGTAAAACCATTTCGACTTTGCAATTCCAAGCTAGTTACTATACTAGCAACGTATATGACCTGCATGCGGAAATGAACGCCATTTCACAGGGTCGGACAGATCACGAGCTTTTTTGGTTTAGTGTTTTTCGACCAAATATACGAGTCTGTAATAATGCAATCCAACTTTATATTTTAGAGAAGACAGAATGTGATGAAGATATATGTCTGAGGGATGGAAATATATGACTCGGGGTGAATCACAGAAGGGTGGAACTACATTATGGCACATGTGGGAGTATATTTAAGCACATAGGGCAATTAAGAACAGAAGCTAATGAAAGAATTAATAAAACCATTGACCCGAATTGTACATCGATACATTATTACATCATGTTTTTCTGGTTCTTTGTTTTTTTATAACACTATATTTTGTCGTTAAACCCATTCGTCCTCCTTACTGAAGATAATTGTATTAGACTTGGCAGAAAAAGGAAGAAGAAGAAAAATAAATTCACTTGAACACAAAGGAACACTTGGCTCGCGTAAAATTTAATCATGAAAATCCCTGATTATTTCAAATACCCTGAGGGAGGAAGAGTATTGCTTCTTCTCAGTAGTGTAGCAAACGATTACCGTTTTTCACATCTATGAAGAAAATTGTATAACAAAGGAAAAAAATCGTACTTTATTACTTCGCTTTACGAACTTCAATTAATCACGCTAAGTAGTAATAAAACTCAGCATTAAATTAATTGCTTAATAAGATAGAATGCATGTAAAAGCTTCATTAAATAATATAGTTTGGGGTTTATTGTGAAAGAAAGAACAAAGAGAATTTAGTGACTCTTGCTTCGTATAATTAGCACGAGTGTCTAGGAATTTTTTGATTTCTTTATTCCGCTTCTTAACGATATGCAACGTTACGAGTAGTTGGATTTGCAAAAACAGGGAATTAAAAACTGCATACCAATGTCAGTGGCCGCTGTACTAATCTCTGCGGCGGGAACAATATTTTGCAGCGAAGCTATAAATTAGTTGAACCAACCACCTCCGATCCCTTTATCACGCGACGCTTCACCACAGATATACTGTTCGCTCTAACTTGTACTCTGTTATACAAATAACCAGTCCTCCAGTTATCCAGCAGAAGATATATATTGTACAACTTCATTCCAAGCAAACAAATGTGTATTTAACGTATCTGAATAACTAAGATGCTCTTTTCGAATTCGACTGAAGTTTCAGACGTCTAACTCAGATGAATTCTTTGTTTTTCATAAATAAATTTTTTCTCTGTTGCAATACAAGAATTGTTTGTAATAAGAACAAATTTTTTAGAGAAAATCTTTGAAGACGAAAAAAATTCGGCTGAGAAGACGTCTGAAACTTCAACCTAATTATTTTTCGACAGGAAAACCCAGGGATACTTTTTAGAACTATGGGACTGAAGTTTCAGACGATTTATTCTTCTTTTTGCTTCCTCCTAGAGGAAGCTTTGTAGTTGTGACATTTTTCAATATGTTTTAAATGGTTTAATTAAATTGTCGGGATGTGTGTGTATGTGTGTGTGTGTATTTTTGATGTCGCCACTAAAACTTGAAGAGAATTTGTAGATTAATTGATGAAATTTGTAGGGTATATTTACACCACCAATATCTCAAAACGTGCCCAAGGTTTGGTTTTTCGACTTTAAGTTCTTAAATAATCAAAACTCAAAGCTCATTTAAGGTGAACAAATGCATTTAATTAATGCATTTTATAACATCCTACAAAATGTAGTGAAATTCTTTTATATTACGTAAAACCTCATGATATTCCTTGATTTTCATTAAAATTCCAAAAAATATCTTATAAAATTACTTAAAATCTTATGAAACCTTCATTATCTTTCGTAAAATCACATAATATTCCTTAAAACTATTAGTTTAAATTAGTCAAAATCCCACCAAATATAATTAAATTTCTTAAAATTACTTAAGATCCTATAAAATATAGTCAAATTTCCTAAAACTATTTAAAATAAAATGAAATCTCATTAAATCCAATCTCATGAAATCTCTCAGAGGTTCTTAAAATCCCAGAGAATTTTATGAGATTCTTTTAAATTTCGTAAAAACCTCTTAATTCCTTAAAATTATTCAAAATTTAATGAAATCTTATAAAATCAATTAAAATACCAAAAAATCCAAGGATATTTCTGTACCTTAATATAACCTTTTTGACAGCAATAGTTTTGACAACGAAAATATGTATAATAATCCAAACATAGTTTTCAAATTTGGCATATTCACACATATCGTGCAAGTACCAAAAAAAAACAACCAATCGGGTTTATAGTGGCGACATCCATCTAGATACACAATTTGAAAATTAATTGAAAAATTTATGCAAGATGTTTTACCTCGAGAAAGCGGAATTAAATCTATTTTTTAATCATTAAAGAAATGAGTACAAAAAAATATAAATACATAGTTAAATGAAACACACGAGATCGAATTCACAGCTAGTTTATTTATTATGTATTTATTAATGGCACATTAAAGTTTAAAAAAATCTAAAACCCCGACGATCAACAATTTTGCAAAGAAATTAATCTTCTGCAAAAATTATAAGTGCGACATTTTTGATCCTGCTCAATACAGAAAGCTACTAACAAAAAATATATTTTTAAAAATTTCTCAAATTGTTTCTCAAGACAGGTTTTCAGTTTTAAATAGGTAACCTTATTTCATTTTTATTGGAGAAAAATATTTAACTTCTTACTATAAGAAACCTCTGATAGGAATATCAGACTTGATTTGAATATTAGGAATTTGATTTAAGAAGAAATAATCGTACACGAGAAAGAGAGAGAGAGAGAGGGAGAGAGAGAGAGAGAGATAACTATTGATAACAAGGACGAGCAATGCGGAAACTTGTATTCGAATCAATAGATGATATTTATTTTTAGAGGGTTCACCGTAATCCAGAACACTATCTTTCTGAAAATAAAAATTACGGACCAAGGAGAATGCGGATTGTAATAGCAGAAACTATATACGTCCAAAGTCTGGCTAAAGTAGAGAACAATGCATAATGTCTTTATTACACTAATGTAAGAACATACCAATTATATATATATATGCATAAATACACAAAAACATCAGAAAACATCAGTCAATATCACGTCGAATGAACATACAATATAATGCGCAAAATGATAAAAGAAATCTAGTAAAAATAAATTGATTGACGAGAATAAATAAAATAAAAATAAATCGAGTATGAAACAAAGGCAGATATATAAATTCAAGATTCCATCATCATACAATTAAAACGAATTTTGGAGAGCTGTTGTACTTACATTACTTTATATGGTCACATTGAGGCGATACATTTCGTTGGTAACGAACGAATAGTAACTAGAACAGCTGTAAATATCAATTTAGAGATACACTTTTTAAACTACCAATCACCTTTTCTAGCTAATTTTCTCGACCTCACAACACTAAATATTTTTATAAATGACCCTTAGTTGGTATACGAGCGTAGCGTCAGAACAGTTAATTAGATAGCCAGCAAATTTAAAATTTACAGATAATCAATTGTACGCTCGCTCGTCACTTCCGCAGTCAGATTTTCCCTACTATCGAGCTTTTCTGTCGTCCGGCGATTGGTCGTTCAATAAATAAAAAAATGTTCTCGGTACCTTGGTTACTATTTTTTGGTCAGAATAGACGTCTGAAACCCCAGTCCAATTTTAGAACTTTTATTTCCATTGATAATAAAGAATAATGCAATATCTTATATTTCAGTAAAGTTTTAAAGGGTAAGATACAGGTTTTTTTTCTCTTATTAAGAAACTTCAGCATTCGGTAATAAAAAGAAGAAAATTGTGGGTGAAGGGGATTAAGGGAGGAAGTCAACGAGTAAGGGAGTTAGGGCAGGGGTTTAGACGGGGTTGGTTGGTCTGTAGTAGATAACGCAGGTAAACCGGACGATACCCTTGGGAGCACTTGGTAGGCATGCCAATACAGGGGCGGAGATAGGACGACGACCTAACAGTGGAAACGCGTGGAAATCCTGGCCTGCCATCTGCAAGTTCTGGATATTCCAGCAAACAGCTGATTTACATCTACCGTGAATCTCAGTATAGCTAGGCATACTCCATGTAAATCATCACTAATCTTCTGCCAGCTTATCACCTCCTCCATGTTCTAATCACTTTAATGGAAAACATCCAAATAATCCATCATCATCTACTCTCCTCCCCTTTTTACTTCGTCGCCAAAGCCTAAGCATAGTCTATGAAAATTATTAATATTTATTATTAATACAATAAATTTATTATTAATTGATTAGAGAGATTTTAAAGTTTACCATATATATAAATTTATACAGATTTTATGAATTCGGAAACAGTTCAATTCTAAAATCACTGGAAATTTGATTTCTTTAAGAAGGAAGCTTTCTTTAAGGAATTTTATTTTAAAAAATGCATTATTTTGCATGAGAATGATATAATAATTTTGATGGGGTTCTTCTGAGGCCCTGGTCAGTTTAACGTGGTTCTAGTGTGGTTCTGATCTCAAAACTGGTAAATATCAACAGTAGGGAAAACTGGTCAATACCTCATCAAGATTAAAAAACTATTCTTGATTAATAATTTTCAGGAAAAAAATCTTAATATAAAAAAGAGGTAGTATTAAATCCAAAATATATTTTCGCAATCCTGAAATCTGAAGCCATGATGTCTTTTTAACCCATTGGCTGGATTTCTATTCTCCGCCTGTACTTGAAAATCGAGATCAGAGCTAACAATTGATTTTAAGGAATTTGAAAGCAATTTCAAAAGAATTCAACTTCAGGGGAGTTTCAAAATATTAAACTAATAGAAACATGTTGCTAAGTGTTTCAAGGGATTTTTATGATGATGATGATACTGAAGGGATGATACTAAAGAATTTCAAAGGGTTTTTAAGAGATCTCACACGATTTTAAGGAATTTAAGGGTATTTTAAAACTTATCAAGTGATTCTAAAATTTTTTAAATAATTTCAAGAAAATTTAAAGATTTCAACGATATCAATATTTTTTAAAGTATTTTAACAGATTTTAGGTGGTTTTAAGGAATTTAGAGCGATTTCAATAGGTTTTAAAGAATTTTCAAAGAATTTCAACAGAATTCAGATGAGTTTCAGGTAATTGAAAAATTTTAAGTATTTTAAAAGATTATAACTAGTATTAAAGGATTCTAATGAATTTTAAAACAACTGTGAAATCTTTTAAAATCTCTTTAAATCTCTTGAATTCATTAAAATCTTTAGAAATAATTGAAAATAATTTTTAATTTCTTTCAAGTCTTCTGAAAAATTTTGTAAATCTGTTGAAATACTCGAAATTCAATATAAAAAAATTTAAAGATTTGGAAGAAATTTCAAAGATATCAAGATATCTGAAAGGATTTCAAGAGATTTCAAGTGATTTTAAGGAATTCCAAAATATTTTACAAAGTTGCAAGATGTTAAAGTAATTTTTAAAAACAAAAAATGTTGTTGGATTCTTTAAAATATGTTAAATCCCTTGAAATCTGCTGAAAGTTATAAAATCTCTTAAAACCTTGAGAATTAGTTAAAATTCTTTAAGGTCACTTAAAAACTCTTGAATCTTCTGAAAAATCTCTTTAAATCTCTAGTTAATAAAAATTATGAAAAAATTTTAACCATAATAATAATTTAATAATAATTTTCATAAAAACCTGTACAATGTTCCTAGAAATATGTCATTGTTTTACAACAATATACACATTGCTTAATTTTCTAATATATCAAAATATAACCATCTTTATATTTTTATAAATAATTAAGCGTGGAAAATGTTGTAAATTCCCTCTTTTTATCCGTCCTTAGATTTCGACGTGGAACAACATCTCAGTTTACTCGTATTATTTGAAAGTGGGAATACCAATCTAAGATTGGTATTAATGAGATATTATTACTACGATGTATATATGTTGCCCCATAAATGCCTAATTACATAAAAATATTTCTGTGCAATTAGAAATTCCGACAGAGCCTCACAGAACCCTATTTTAAGTGGAGCTAAATGAGGCAATTTCTGCACGGTCAGTAGTAGAGGTCAATGCATGGTAAGCCTGCACGGAGGCAGTGGTAAGGGTTTATGCTTAGTCTGCAAACAAAAATTAAAGCACAAATAACAAATAGAAATAATATGAAAACTTTAGTCCAATGCAGAATGTGCTTTAGTTTGCATGCTAAATGAATTTTATAGTTTTCATTAATTTAATGTAATAAGTGAATGTCAACAAAAGGGATGTAGCAAATATCCAACAAATGTTTGTCGTTTTATTGCAGATGTTGTTGGGTACCAGAATTGACTTTGCACTCTGCAGAGCAAGCAGTCTGTAGAATTAACGATATTCACAGAGTAGTTATCTGTTCCGTGTACCGCGAGACCGATGCAAAATGGTCTGAAAGTTGCCAGTTGACGGAGGATCATTGGTGGCTCGAAACTTTGAGCATTTCAAATGACACTGTACCATCCTTCGTGACTTTGCAAATGCGTCAGGAATCAAAAGCACTTGCGACACTAACTAATACTTTGGTCGACGGAACGGGGTCTTTCTAACGAAGTGGCAACTTTAAATTGACCTTTGTGTCGCTCGTAAACTTCGGACTTTGAAATAAAATCATTAACATATAAATTACTTCCAAAGTAAACTGTTGAAGATTCTTACATAGATTCTCTTCAGATATAAAACTCCCTTGAATATTTTACCTGTTACATCATTCATTAAAAAACACCAACAATTTAAAGAAATTTGAAAAAATAACATATTCGTATTTTTCATAAATTATTCGTATAAAAAAAGCGTTTAACTTATTACATTATACTAAAAAAATATTCTTCCATGGGTAATAAATTCACAAATCTTCTACGCAATAATAGTGCTTTTCGAAAATAAATATAAAATGTAATCAGAGAAATGTGAAGCTACTTTTATTAACTCAATTTCAGGGAAGCAATAGCAAATAAAAATAAAATATTAGGCCGCAGAAAACAGTTTCCCATTCATGATCGTATGAAAATATCTCCAACTTCATTTGAATGTTTCGTAGGGGATCTAGTGTTTCTGGCGATTTGCCGAAAGTCTCTTCTCTAGGCCAAGAATCGACCTTTTTAAAGCTTACGAAAAAGACAGTAGCCCCCGCGCTAGACGCTTTACGAGTTGAGTTTTTCGCGATAAAAAGAGATAAGGAGAATCGTGGATGCCAAGTCGACGAACTTCTGATTCCAATACATGTTGATTACAAGCATCCTAAGTCTTTTCACGGTTAACGCGCTTGAGGGGAAATAGAAGATGGTATACGCGAAATGAAAGAAAGGTGCTTTGAGGGGGGAGGAGGTTTAGGGGATGGGAAAGATAAACATTCCAGAGGGTAAAGACCTAACAAGGAAGTTTTCGGATCCTAGCCAATAGCGATTGCAGGAAATGCTATTGGCTTGCCGAGGTCACTTTTGTACGTCAGGAGAAAATCCAACCACACGTAGCATCGTCGAGAATGATTGTTTCTCGAGTTGAACGAGCCTCGCTGTATCAAAGATGAGATTCCGGGGAAAAGGTGATTCGCGAAATCTCCGAAGAGGGAGAAATAAAGACAGGAATAGGAGGAGGCACATGATGCGAGAAATGCGAAAAACAGGTCGAAATTTACGACGATCGTGTACAATAAAACCACCCTACCAACCAATCTTTTATGAGCGCTCACAGAAACGGTTTCTTTACCTTCAGGCTGAATTCAAGCAGCTTGACATTGTAAGAACAGTCATGTGACTCTAAATGGTCCTGTAATCCAACGTAAATTAACATTTTGATCTCGTCGTTGACCCACTTTTATGGATTTGCTTCAAAATATTTTTTCTACTTTCGTTATAATGCTATACTCTGTTCGGGAGAGTACACCTGTGTTTCATGTTTATTTTAGACCTCGTAATGTTGATAAGCCAAAATTTAAGAATCCTCAATATCGAAATGTTTAATTTTAAAATAAATTAATCGAAGCGAGTATTTTACGTTTGAAGTAACTGCTACTGCTAGTTAATACATTTACGATAAATTGCAATTACGATAAGGTGTGAGGTCTAATAGCGATGTTCGATAAACAAATTGGAATGCAGTAAGATGTGGTATGAGGGAATACTGGAGAATGCAGCATCGTCCATTCGTGGTTCCAATTCGATTTTCTCTGATGTAAATCAGCAACGTCTAATTTCCTAGCGCCGCTGGGTAACAACCAACGTAACCTACCAATTCCATTGTATCAAACTGTGTCTGTGTTTTGTGCATAGCGTCGGTTTTCGAATAAATCACCGCCGTCTAATTTCCTAAGGATAGGTTGCAGTGTTGAATGATGTAAATGTTAGGTGAAGTTCGAAAGGGAAATGGGAGGAAGACATAGAAATAGAGAGGAAGATTTGACAAAGAGAATAATAGAAAGAAGGAATAAGAGTATATCAAGGAAAGAGAGAAAATTAAGTGAACAAAGGATTCAAGGGGCAATTAAAAATCAGAGCCGATAAGACGGATAAGACATTTCCAATACGATTAGTATAAAATCAAATTATCGCCTCTCAACTTGACATTTTATCTTTAGGTACTCAAAGAATAATTGCTAACCATTTTGTAACCAATATCACATTGGGCTGAAGTTTCAGACGTCTGCTCCGACCAATTTTTTTTTATTAAAGATTTCTCATGAACAATTAAAAATATTTTTTGCAAAAACACTTCCCATACTTTCTATTGCGATAAACAAATTATTGTACATAAAAGCAATTTTTTTAGTGAGAATTACTTGAAGAAGTATTGAGTTACTTATTGGGCTGAAGTTTTAGATATTTTAAGAGATTTCAAAGAACTTCAAAGGAGTTTATAAAGTTCAAAATATTTTATGGATTTTAAACAAGTTTTCAGAAGATTTCAAGGGATTTTTAAAAGAGTTATCATAAGGATGTTCCTGAGATTTCACAAGATTTCAAGACATGATACAGGAGTTCACCAGATTTAAGACTTTAAGAAATTCCAAAAAGAGATTTCAAGTTATGCCAAGTGATTGCAAGGAATTTCAATGGATTTTTAAAATTACTTTAAATTCTTTACAATCCATTAAAATGCCTTGAAATTGTGTGAAATCTCTGAACAAGATCTTTTAATAAATCTTTACATCTCTTTTAAAAATCCCTTTAAATCCCTGAATTCTTTAAAATCACTTAAAATATTTTGCATCCTTTATAAACACTGCGTCTTAAAATTCCTTTAAATTCTACGAAATCTCATAAAATCCCGGATATCTCTGGATAAATTTCTGCTAATAAGTGAATAAAAATTTTGATTGTTGGAAACTTTCGAAATTTTTACATTCTTATCAGAAAAGGTGTAAAATTTGTGTAAAATTTGACACCCCTGTTTTTTGTCAAATGTACTCGTTTAGTGTTCTAAAATGTAGTTCAAGTTCGTTAGCCAGTAATTTTTGATAAAAATTCAAAAAGATAGAGCAGTTTGATAATTATTGAGACCACTTTTTTCTAAATTACAAATTCTATGGACGGATATTAACTACTCAGAAAATTGAACAATTTATCCTTATGAATTTTTTCGATAAAAAAATATTGTCAGATTCATAACATTTCGAAAATTAAAAAAAAAATTTTTATTTGTAGCCAAATAACGTACGATATGAAAAAATTCAAGAGATGATAAATGTTCCTTTTCGAACACCCTACAGAAATGGCATAAAAACTTTTTGAATTTTCTTTCAAAATCGAAAATTCAACAATAGTTCTCTTCATTTAAAGATTTAAAAATATATTTTATTGCAATAATCGTAAAGTTCGGAAAAAATATGAATTGTACATTAAGTTAATAATAGTGATAATTTTACAAGGAACACTTAAAATATAATTTTCAGAATCTTCCAGAAAATTTTGAAGCAACAATTACTAAATTTCTGCTTTCATTAGACCCTTCCTAGTTAATGAAACGCGACAACATCCATGAGATTTGTGTCTCTAGCGTCGTATACAGCAAGAGATTAGATCTGTAAACTTTATCTCTTCATTAATTGTGAAGTTGTATTTTGACTCGGTACATTCTGCTCCGTTTTGTAGACTGTAGAATGTGAACCCTAGAACGTAGGTAGAGGGCTGCGATATTTTTTCCTGAGATGGTTTGTGTACATTTCGTACAGCCAAAGACTCGGCCCAACGGTCTCATTCTCCTGAACCGCATTATTAGATCTCGCTGCACCTTTATCTTTATTATCGCCCAGCTTTGCCTTGCTCGTAACATTATTATTATCATCGCCATCATCATCCGTTACGCCGCTCACGTCCCTTGCCAGTTTTAATTACCGCCTGGTACGATGTATCATAAAAGTTTGCCGCATGGTTCGTACAAGTTCGCTGTGGATATCATTGCCTTGCGCGAACACGAAACCCGGCTAAATCACGGGAAAATTCCCTTTTCACGTGGCATGCCAGTCTTAACCCAGGACGAGACGAATCCCGTGGGATGAGGATTATCCTTAGCTTTTCTTTCCAGCGCACAATCTTAAACCTGGGGATCAATAATCCAAGCGGTCTACTTTCTTGCGTTCTTTCTCTAAAAGCTATATCCTATAAACAAGTATTGTCTTGGAAATACGAAACGGGTTTCATTCAAGAACCATTTCCTTCAAGGATGATCAAATCTTTTCACCCCAAGATGAAATCGTATTTTCATCTCCGTGCGAGTAAAGCTTTTATGTGCAACAAGTTATGTATTGCTTCATTATATGACTATTTTTTTATTAGATCATCACTTTCTTGAACAATAAAGTGTATTTATCTCACTTAATATGGCTAATAGCATAAAACTGGATACCTGTTACTCATTCGTAAAATATGTAATTTAAGAATAAAAATTATTTTCGTCCAGTCCATTTTTACAGACATATAGAACACTCAATTTAAGTGATACATGTACTACTGATAATATTGAATGAAGAGATTAAGAATATACAATTTAAAAATAAAAATCATTTTCGTCTAGTCTATTTTCAGAGATATAAATTTCCTCAGTAAGAATATTTTTCACTCCAGACATATTTGTAACCAGAAGTCTCGTGTCAAGAGAGCCAAAAGCGAATTTTTCAGAACAGATCGTCGCGTCATATGTCCGTTGACAGCTTCATTTCCGAGAGGAAACTTCGCTCATCAATACCTGTAACATTTACACCGCCAGCTCCCAGAAAGAATAATAAAAATTTGTCAATTTTAACAAACGAATAGTTGAATTAATTATTACAATTTTTGAGAAGATTTTTACTACTTATTTGACTAAATAATTCCACTGAAAAATTAAAATATGTCGTATAAAAGTTGCGGTGAGATTATTTTACTAAGTGAAGAGGATGAGAACAGTGACACTTAAGAAACACTCTTAAATTGTGAATTTTGCTCCAGTATTTTTTCTGAAGACTCAGCCGTGAATAAGCAGCGTATTGTACACAAAAAGCTTAGAAAGAATATCCTTTCCTGAAATATGCATAGTCTGAGCGCAGATCTTGAAGTAAGTAATTAATGAATATTCAGAAGTTATATGGTATATCCTCCAGGATGATAATTTCACGTGCATTTGCGCTGAAAGGTGAGCTCACTTTGTGAGCTTGCCTTGGCACTCCATGTTGGAGGAAGAAGAAAGTGTTTACAAATTTTTGAGACCATCTCTCACTGCTGACTTCCCTTTAGATAAAGTCCGTGCGCGAGTTAGAGTTCCAAAGTGAATGCATCAAACTGGGCGAAGATGATGACTGTGAAGTACAAGAACTTCCCGCGAGTATAGAGAGTTCCAAGCTAATATTTGAAGTTCCTGAAATAGTTATGTGTATGGCTCGGATAATGAGCTGGCGCCCTAATAATCATTCCTGCTGAGATCTGCGCACGCCTAAAGCTGAAAAAGGATAGACGTGTGAGGAAGAATGAGAGAGGAGAGACGAGAAAGCTCAAACGAAACTTACGAGACTAAGATGAAGGGAGAAACTGCTTCATTTGGCAAGGAGAGCTTAATAAGATAGCTGCTAAGCAAGCATCGCCTCCAGCAGCAACCCTTACTTCAATTCGAAGCTCTAACTTTCTTCTCAATCATGAATATTTTCACCCTTGTTCAGAAGTTCTCTCCTAATTTCAAAATCATATTTTCTCCCTTAATTTAACACCGACAGTCATTATATCGAGATCTTTTCAGGGTCGACGCAACCTACATTTGTGAGGTGTGGTGTTATATTTTCTACATGGAGGGGGGAGAGGGAGATAAAAAAATTGTTTTTCAAATACTTTTATTTAACCCTTAATAGTCACTCTGGGGTCAATTTGACCCGGACAAGAATAAATATACTTTTTGAAAGACCTCGTTCCAAGCTATTAATTTTCTTGAAGGGCTATATCTCGTATGAAAAAATAAAATAGTTGACAAGAAATGTCATATTGAAAATTCCCCCCCAAGCTTCGATACAAATAAAAAATAAAATGTAATAATATTTCTCAATTTATATGCCTCGTGTGTACAAGTGGTTTAGAGAGAAACACAATAAAGTTTTAACTCTATGGTTAACGGCGATTCGTGTGAAATCGAACCGATTCTAGGCCATCGAGGATAAGTTCCGAGCGAAGTGTAATCCCGCGATCCACAGGCTACCTCACCTCTTCCTGTACAGCCAATTCCACCCAAGTTTCGAGGAATCAGACCCATAACTCGTGTAACTTTGAACGGAAGTGGGATTAAGAGTAACGCAGAAGTTCATTGCTTTGCAAAGAGACCGCATCCAAGTTCTCTCTCCACCCTCTCCTTCTCTTTCTTCCCACACCACCATCATGCTCTTCTTACTGCAACTTAGATTAATAATCTAACCTCCAGAATGAATGATTGGTCCTCGAATCTGCTCCAGTCGTTAATTCACTTAAATCTAATATTGATAAATTATCCTAGAACCAAGTTATCAAGCTAATTTTCTTAAGATCGATGTATAACAAGGGGAAGTATTTTTTACTGCGATGATATATCTTCATCTTGTTCAATTATTTTCGGTTCTTTGCTACTACGCTTACATTGATATATTTCGTTTTTCATTAATCATATTACATAGCTATTCTTATATTCTTTTTACTCATTTTGTGCCTTCATTATTGTAGATTATCTTCTATATTGTACTCTATATTATATTCTAAATCTTCAATCACATTTCTTTCTTTGGTTTGATGAATCGGGTCTGACCAGCATTGAACTATACTACTTACACCATTCAATGAAATCTGTAGAAGACATTTAATCATGCTTGCGGCTGACAAAAATTGCTCTTATACTACTGAGAACATTTACTAACGAGTTACTTCTTACATACTGTTTGCAATAATGTTAAAAACAAGAAGGTACCATTCGAGAAAGAGAATTTGTACGGCTTTTATTAAAATTTAAATTATTTATGAAAATGAATATTTACAAAATAATAACTGTAGAATTTTTTTGGTTTGAAATAAGCCCTTATAAGTGAAAATTTGGAGAATTCTCTCCTTTCTGACGTCAACGCTAGAATACAATTTGCAGCGACATGCCAGAACGAGCATAACTCAATGTTTCGGGCTGTTATACTTAAACCAATCTACTTCGCCACGCGTCGTTTATGTTGCAAAAGGATATGGTTGGATGCTTTCATTCGCGAAAATTACGGTCCTCACATTATGGGGGTGTCGCTCGCAAAAGACAATTCGTGAAAATTCACGAAATGAAGAGGGACGTCGGATTTCATCGTATCGCGCGAAACGTTAATGCCTGGTGGATTATTACCCGATAATAAATTACGGAGAGGCTACAAACTCGTGTGTGTTTCGAACGAGTGAAAATGTCGTGGGACTGTGTTAACCCACCACCACATAATTCAATTTCGCACGCCGTCCGCTTTTCCCTACATGCCACTGCTTTCCGAAACACGCGTCAGGTACATTTTAGTAGTCGAGATGTGCACGCTCTATGCTCAAATATTTTCATGGGAATTCTAGCAGTCAATATTTCCACCATTTTGTCAGATCAACACAAAGGAAGTGTCAGCGATGCATTTTTTGCGCCAGTTTTGAAATATGAATGTTTTAAAACACTAGCAACTATGATCCGCGCTCTTGGCGCGCGATTAATTTTTCGTTTTTTCACTGCACCTTTTACTAAAACAATTCAGAGGATTATAAGCAAATTTAAATCAAAGAGTTTAGATTGTTTTAAAGGATTTTAGAATTGTATAAAAAAATTGGTAATTTTAAGTTTTTTAAGTATTAGAGCTTGTAATTCCTTTCCCAATTTTAGGATTTTCTATAAGTTTTATAAAATTCCTTAAAAACCCTTTGATATTCCTCAAAATCTTATACGATATCGTTATATCCCTTAAAATTACTTGAAATTACACAGAATCTCATGAAGTTGTTCAATCCCTTGAATTCTTTCAAAATCCTGAAAATGATTTAATATCCTATAAAATATTGTAAAATCCTTTAAAATTACTGAAAATTCCTGACAATCTAATAAAATCTTGTCAAATCTCTTGAAATCCCTTCAGTTTTTAAAATAACTTAACATTATCCTATAAATATTGTACAATATCTTACAACTACTTAAAGTTTCATGAAATTTCGTAAAATCCTTTGAATCTCTTAAAAGATTAAAAAATTACTCAATATCCCATAAAATATCTTAATATCTCTTAAAATTCCTTGAAATTTCGTAAAATCCCTTGGATTCCTTAAAATTCCTTGATATTCCTTAAAATTATTAAAAATCCCATGAAAACTTCTTTTAATCTTTTCAAAACCTATTAAATTTAGTAAATTCCGTAAAAACCTAATGACGGGTAAAATCCTTTAAAATTTTTTAAAATAAGAATAAATTTAATAAAACTCCTTGAAATCTCTTTAAAATCCTTTTATATTTCTAAAATTTCAATAATTTCAGTTAAATTTTTTCAAAGATCTTAAATTTATTCAAAATCACATAAAGTCTTGTTGAATCTGTTGAAATTCTTGAAACTCCAATGAAATTTTTTGAAAACCCGTAAAATTTTCTAAAATGACTTAAAATCTCATAAAATATTTTCATATTCCTGAAAATCAAATGAAATTTCATAACATCTCTTAAATCCCTTAAAAGTCCTTAAAATTAATAAAAATTCCACAAGATATCGTTAAAGTCCCTAAAATTATTTAAAACCTAATAAAAGCTTATGAATCCTCTTAAAATTTCTTAAAATCCCAATAAATTAAACTCCTTAACATTATTAAAACTCCCATTAAATCTCATAAAACCCCTTAAAATACCTGAAGATACATTGAGATTTCATAAAATCCCCTACTTCCCTTAACATTTCTTAAAATACCACAAAATATCGTCAAATACTTTAAAATTCATGAAAATACAATGAAATCTTACCAAATCCCTCTAAATTTCTTTAGATTCTATAAAATCCCAATAACTGGTAAAAACCCTTATAATTTCTAAAAATCAAAGTCATAAAATTCCTTGAATTACCATAAAATCCTCTAATATTTCTAAAGTTTCAATAAAATTTGTAAAATCCGTATTCTTCGTATCAATATAGTATTCTAAAGATAGCTTTAAAATTCGATAAAATTCGCGCAATTTCCAGAAAACCAATCAGGTTTTCGACAATAATATGTAACATCACTTTTCTAAGTTAGAACCAGTGGTTTTCGAATTTTACTATCCAAACTAACTTTATTGTTTTAAATATAATAACTGTTAGCACTTAGTTAAATTATTTTTAGCACTTTAGTTAAATTATTATGGAAATGATCCATAATATAATACAATATCATAAACCAAGAGATGGAAATTTATTAGGGCATCCCCCTTTCAATAACCAAGTTTTCGACGAGAATATTTGTTTTCCAAGTTTCCCCGCAATTTATGTTCCTCATTGTAAGTACGTTCGCCTTTTTCATGTTTCGTGAATATCGTGAAAAGTATGGTTTACTAGCCTGGTGTGTAATTAAAATATATGGACAAGGTATGCTTGTGCACTGTTTCAAACTCGCGTCCGGATGAACGGAAGCGGCAACGTTTACCTATGTAGCGAAGGAGACAGGACTTCGTAGGTAGTCTGAAAAGGGGTGAGTTCTAAGATAGATGGTTCTAAGTTTCAGGAAGGTGTGGGTGAATATACGTATATCCTTCCACAGATCCTTTCGGCTCCAATCCCATTTGCTCCAGATCGAAGATTTTGATAAAGCAAACCCGTACTTTCATCCCTTACTCACTCGCACATCCTTTTTACTTCTATCGTCTTATATTCTCCACATCTTTCATTCTAGCGAAAAACAAATTTTTACATCTGTCACTGGTCATTGTGTTCTGGGGTTGATAACCTTTCCGCTGATTAAAAGTTAAAAAATCTAAATAATTATGCGGACATTTCTGAAACTAATTGGAAATTGTTTAACTTATTTATATAGTAAATAATTAAATTTCAGTATTTTCAAATATCCACCATGTAAATTGTCCTTGATTGAACTTAAGTGGTCACTCACAGTGTTACCACAAGTTCAATTAATGTATGCAACAGTGTTAACGTATGAACCCTGCTCTCGGATATTGGAAACATTTTGTAGTTTGTTTTCGGACGAAATATCAAATTATCCGATAGTAGATGCGAGAATGTGTTGCTCAGTGATCGGTATGAACGGGGCGATAAAACAGTAAAATGTTTTTACATGTCCAGTGTCCACAGCTAGTGTGGTTTCCGTGTCCGAATTATTCTAGGATGATACTGTTTCGTGGCGATGTAGACCGCCACGACGTTCCTGCCTCAACGAAATAAATGGTGCTTCCGCTATTCTCCCATTTGTTTTCCCTTCTCTGCTTCTCTTCGACCAAGAATGCCGGCATTTACGAGTTGTCCTTTCTATCTGCCTCGACCTGGATGTTCCAAATATTTTTGAAAGAGACGTAACTAATCGTTGAATAAAAATCTCGAGCGACATATTTTAAACCGTATTTTTGTGTCACATCAGTATTTTTCTATCTAAAAGACCACTTCAGGCAAAAAACTAGAGTGTACTTCAAAAAAGGAAACAAGGACGTTACCTCAATCTCCCTTATTCATATTATCTCAGCCTCTTGTCTTACCAAAAACAGCCTGTTCTACTAATTATTCAATTTAGCAGTAATACCATTCTTTTCTGACTAACATTGACCTGTACTACTGAAAATAATCAATTAGAATTAAAATTAAAATTAACAACACTATTCATATTACCAAACCCTTTTGTCTGGCCTAAAAACCGTCTGTTCTGCTATTCTCATTCAATTTTAAAGTAATATAGTTCCTGCCTGACTAGCATCAACCTATAATACTGTTAATATTCCACGAATAGAATAAAAAGTTACAATTTAAATTAAAATGAGCAACACTATTCATATTACCAAAGCCGCTTGTCTGGCTAAAAAAAATCTAATATACTATAAAATATCATTCAATTGAAGAGATAGAATTCGTGTCTGGGTAAAATCGACTTGTACTACTGATAACATTGAACACAGCCGACTTGGGATTAAGAAGATATTTTAAATATTATATATATTTTTATATTTTTTTAAAAACATATTTTGTCAAGATTATAAAAATGGAAATAAAATAAAAATTAACAGCACTATTTATAGTATCAAAGCCTCTTGTCTCACCAAAAACAGTCGGTTCTACTAATATAATTCAATTCTAAAGAAATATAATTCCTGTCTGGTTAGCACCGATCTGTACTACTGATAATATTGAACTAAAAGAATAAAAATTCTCATTTTAAATCATTTAATTTTAAATAGATCAATTTTAAAACTGTAGAATAAATTCTAACACGGTTTGCAAATTATGATGCTCATGAATAAAATTATAGTTTGGGAAACTGAAAAATGAGTAACTGTGTACATTTCTTGTTAATTATTATTTCTCGAAACGTTAAGTTCACTTAGGATTTCGAAGAGCTGGAACTTCTATAGTTGATGTAAATTACAAATTTACTAGAGTATGCTACTTGTATAATTAGTTCTCTTACGGGTGACTCAAGCCCCACCTTGGATTTCTCCACTTGCTCCTCTCTAAGTTCCCAATTGTGTTCCTTCTCCCTTAATTCCGTCTCGATTTCTCGTCGGTTGAAGGATTTTTCATTTCCTGCAAGTCACTATATTTGCTCGGAACACAGTATTTACATAAACAAAATTAGATCATTCCTTGAACTCTGCACGGCTACACGCGACTTAGGTAAGTACACAGAGATGGGAATTGAAACGTATTACAGTCTCGCGCGCCTATCCACGAACATCTTACACACTGATGCTCATTGCTCACGTCTGTTACTACAGACTGCTTCATTACTGGAAGTGCACCAAATTCTCGGCATTGAAATATACTATGATGCGACACCTTTCCACACATCTCTATATGCGCATATGTCGTTCAACGTGTTTCTGTTTATCTTACACGCGTTCGTGTGCATCACTGGTAGGTGTCATGCATACATATTTCGCATTTATGTATTCATGCCTCAAACTTACATCTAAAGCGACGCAACGTACTATAATGGAAATCCATTTCCTGGGGCGCTCTTGTTTATTATAGAATTATTATTAATTATAATAGCATTAAAAATCAATAGAGGTATGGAAAACCGAGTTTTGTTGCGTAAATAAGGTGATCGGTTGTGCTAACACTGTTTTGTTCTTTGTATTTTTGCAGTCTGGTACTTTCTTTTTATTATCTTTACTGTGGTTTTTATTATGCTTTTTTTGGGTAAAATTATAAATGCAGACAATTGTCTACATGTTTTATAACTTATGCTTGGGAAGCTCCCTAAAAAAGGATCCTGGTTGGATCTAGCGATCTATAGTACCAACACTCCTCAATCTTCACGTCGTCACTAACCAATGAACAATTTATATCTCTCGTCAGTGAGTTAGTTTATGATTGTGTTTATGTACGTATTTGATCGTTACTTCGCCCATTGCATATCTTTTGCCATTTTATAAAATCTTATATTGATTTTACAGAAAAAACTAGGGGTTCTATAATTTTGCCGCTCTACTGAAAAAATGGTTCCTTTAGAACCTGTAAAAATCATCCCCTGCGCGATGCAAATCCGATTTTTTGTTTTGCATGTTATACGTAAAGGTTCTTTCACAACTCATATCTCTGCAAATGCCATCGATGTCAGTACTCAGAATCCCGAGTTGCTTTCAGTCTGTTTTATAGAAAAATCATTAATTCCCTTTCAGAACTCATAATTAATATCTTTACGAGGCTATGTTGGGTGTTTTCTATGGGAAATTTTTCAAAGTTTTTGAAATCGAACCATATGAATCGAATGGACCTTTCTTTTCAACACTCATGGTTGTATATTTTGTCGGAGAAATTATAGGAATGAAACGATAAGTGGGTATTGAAAAAGATAGAAGCGAATTGAGATTAACAAAGAGATAGAAAAAGATAGACGAGAGATAGAAAAGGATAAACAATCTTTATCTCTTTATATCTTAGAGATAGAAGCAGGATAGAAAGGGAAAGGGTTGGGTTGGCATGTCTGTAATCGTAAACGGAGAGAAGTTTTTCTTGAACATTACTGTACATTCAGAGATAGAGAAGTAAGGATTGAAAGATTGAAAGAATTAATAATATATAATATAATAATATAATAATTAATTAATATCTTTATTCATGAACCACGCGATGCAAAACCGATTTCTGGTTTATCTTTACAAACATACCAAATAACCTAAAAAAGATGTTTACAGAAATTTTATTGTATAATTTCAAATTACATCAAATCTTTACAGCTTGAATTTATTCATTTATTTAAAACCGTAGTAGTTCTGTTTTGTTGCATATCCATCGGAACCCAAAAGTGGATTCTATTTAAGACATTCGTTTTTACTGTGTTTGTTTCTATTTTCAAATTATTGAAGTTGATACAGGTGCGTTATTCAAATATTAGATAAACAGTTCTCTTTTATATTTCGAATTCTTCTTATTCTCGAATCTTACAATAATATTATGATAAAATAATTCAAATTAAAAGTAATATCATTCCCGAGGGGATACCATATTCACTCTAGAGTCAATTTCCATCATCTCGTAATGAATGAAATATATTACAAGTATTCGGTGTATTATTTGTTATTAACTAAGGTAATTTTTATAAACAAATTATATAAATAAATACATGGATGCGGTGCGCAATGGCACAAAAAATTGTTTGTTGACTAAAAAAACGGAAATATTCCATAAGAATAATACTCGCAACAAATAAAGACCATATGTTAACAATTACTATTGTTATGAATGTTTTAATAAACAATTGTTCATTTGTTTTCATTCTTTGAAGGGATTTCATGGGATATTATTGGGTTTCAAATAATTGTAAGAAATTTCACCATACTTTGTGGGATTTTAAGTAATTTTCAGGGATTCCGTGGGATGTTATAAGTAATTTTAAGGACTTTAAAGGATTTCAAGGGATTTTACGGATTATTATAGAATTTTGAGGAATGTCAAGAAATATCATGTGATTTTACAAAATTTGAAGGATTTTCATGATTTTGAATCCCTTAAAGCGTTTCAAAATCCTTGTCTGACTAAAAACAGTCTATTCTACTAAGTATCATTCAATTTAAAAGTAATATAATTTTTGTATGACTAGAACCGATCTGTAATGCTGATAATATTGAATGAAAAGAATAGGAAGTTCAAATTAAAATTAAAATGAACAACATTATTTCCGAATCTTATCATAAAATTAAACCAACTAAATAGAAAAAATCTACCAGTCGTGGATACGTAAATGTAACAGCAAAAAAATCGCAAAAAAACTTATCACTGCCATCTCATCTCTATCTTCCCTCTTTTATTCTCAAATGTTCTATGTAATAGAGAATTGGAAATATAGTTGGGAATGTTGTTACAATTAACCTGGTTTTCTCCGTGTTTACATAATTCTGGGTTTCTCGAATTTCTCTAGTGGTATTCGTATTTCAGTAAGCAAGGTTGGGTCCATGAACTGGTTTCTAGAACTTACCAAATTAAGGTTCCGTTAACGTAAACCACGTTCATAAGCTCGTTCGGTAACTTTCGCGTTTACTCGAAAGGAATTTTGCATCTTGCTGCTTCGACTCGTTTTCATGGAGTCGAATAACAAACCTTAAGTGCACACTTGTTGTACTCTGACAAATCTGATTCCAATTAAAGTTGTAATATTATTCTGAGGCTATAAACTACTATTGTACTTGGCTAGATTTGGCCAATTATTTAGGTACGTGATTAAGATTCGCATTTATTTTTTTAGGATTTTGCAGTATTTAATACACAACAGCGTTTATGAACTTTATAGGTGTGATTGTAGTCTAATTTAAACAACACGTGTACTCTATTAATTTTAATTCTTAAGAAAATTATAAACACGGTCTTTTGATGTAATATAAATATGAAGGAAAGTTATAATTATTTCGATTTTGTAGTTGGAATAAGCAATCTTTGTGTTCGTATTAAAACGAATTTAACACGCGACAGCAATTATGCTCCACTGTGAGAAAAAAAAAGTTAAGCTCGTTTTCATTCGGTTCACCATGAAAATTAATTTCAAAATAAAACAAAAAAATTTTATACCGCAGTCAGCGTTTTCCTACGTCCTGGCTTTTTAAATTCCGAGACCTCTTATTTGTTTTAGTTTATGACTGGGTAAACGAACTTTCAACACACGCTACCCGCGCCATTTCCGATGATAGCCTCATGAAAAAAAAACTATTGGTTTTATTAAGGTGTGGTCAACGAACGTGTATTTCTCTAGTGGCCTCTTATCCACTAATCGCATAAGGTTCATACTAAAACATTAAAAATTAGGATTGAATTTCTGTAATTAAAAATTTTTGAACAGTCGATTTCTTCTTTCTTCAATCCTCGAATAAATGAATATTACTTTGACATTTCCTTTAAGTTTATCTACTGGCAGATAATTTGGCGTATGAATCTTCCGTTTAATCGAAATTCAACAAATTGAACGCAGTGGAATTTCAACACCTTTTAAGAAGACGAGAGAACATTTTGAGCACCGAGTCAAACCGGAAGTTTTTCCTGGGGGGGAGAAACGTACAGATAATTGGTTTTTGCCGACAGCAAATCGGAAGGGCGAATTACTGCAATTGAGGGTTCGTGATTCCCTCGGACAGTTCTACAGATAATAAGAGTTTCCCGCGAAGGAGAAACTTGCTTGTTACGAAACCGGAAATGAGTGTCATCGATAAAAGGAGAGGGCTCGCTTGCAATTTTTCTTGCACGAAGCTTGAAATGAAATTCAATTTCCGCATCATGGTCTGTATTCCTTTCTTGTACATTCACATTAAAAGTTCTTTACAATTATTTTCTTGTAATTTAAATTGTTCCACGATATAAAAGCACGCCTATAAAATATTATAATAAAATTTGTATACCTAGAGTTTGATCGTGGAGAAGAATAACAGATAAGATTGATCTCAAAAAAATAAGGAAGCAGTTTTCTTTAGTATAAGTTTCACAAAGATTTGAAGAGAAATTTAGACAAGTTAAAAATTGACCTAGAAAAATATAGACATAACTTTGAACACTGATTGTAAAAAGTTTTCTGCAATTGGAGAAGTGGAGTATTCAAAGGACAGCAGAAGCTAATACTTCAGCGACAGATTTAATGTCCCCATTGGGCAAGAAACCTTCATTTTGTTCGTGTAGAATAAGGTAGGTCGGAAGTCATGTAAGAAGAAGAAGGCAATGAAGAAGAAGTATTAGAACTGCGGAATCAGAAAGACCTCTAGATATTGAAGAGGAACGATTGAACGATCGCTCCAATGCTGGATTCGTAGCAAAAAAAGTACTTCCCCCACCACATTTTTCTCCATCGAATTTGATCTCACGAATGGGCGCAGACATGACTTTGCTCACGGAAAGCTTCACTTAAAGCCTCATATTTCATACTGTGAACTCAATTGTAGAATTGTACGAAACCATTCACTAAATTCTCCTTTGATTTTCTTTTAAAAATTACTTTCTTATGAGCTTAAAAGAAATGTTTAGGTACGAAATAAGTCTTTGAATTCAAAGAAATCGTGAAGAATTCTTTCTGAGTATAACAGAAAGGGTTTGCAAGCAACTTAGCCTATTTTTAGTAAAAAAATTGATCTGCCACCCTACAATCTTTCAAAAATGTAGATTTGTAACTGTCATTTATATGATGCTACATAACGAGGCCGCAATAACGTAATCATGGAAGTTTCGAGATGCTGGAAAATGTTCAGAGAAACGTTAACCACGTTGAAAACGGCTGTGACTGGCATGGTGGTTAGACTAATCATGTGGAACGTCAGAGCAACATGTTACAAATTTTAACAACTCAAGAAATTCTAGATTGAAACCTGAAAATTGTGATGTTTAATAAATAAATTTTACAGAAATAAAAATTTTCCTACCAATAATTATTAAACCCAATTTATAACCAAAACCATTAAAGTATAAAAGCGAATAAAAATAAAAGCGAAAAATTCATGTTATTCAGGAATTATATATTTTTTTCTCCACAGTTTCAATAAAAGTGTGTGAGAATAAATTGAAATTACACGGAAGATTTCACGCTATAACGCTGCTGTGATAAAAGACTTTAAGAGGATTAAAATGTTGTATTTAATATCAGAATATAAACTGCAGCAGCTATTGATTCAGCCGGTAAAATGAGAACAGAAAGGGAAATATAAAAGTAGAATCGTGCACCTCTGTCGATGTGTTTATTAAATCCTTAACCTCTCGCATAAAAGCACCGGAAAAAGGAAAGAGTTTCTTTTGTATCACTCGATAGAACTTTAATGACAATGAAGCTAGAGCACTGCAGCGTTCACTTAAATGTAGTGGCATCGTAAATGCAACTCTCTCGTAATTGTTGTTCAGTATCTACTTTCTGTTACAGGTATAACTTTACGTAGTTCCCTGCCCTATTTACTAACTATTCACGAGTTCAGAAGCAGGGAGAGGATATCTTGTATAAATAAAATACTTTCGACTAATAAAAGGTGGAGCCTTTTCCGATAATTACTAAATAAATTGTCTCTAAGTAAAGCTACGGCAGTCTCACTCCACGATTTGGATAAAACTTTGCAAATTTGTAGAATTTTGGAAAATAATCGACACGTGTTTTTTTATATCGGCAAAAACCCAATTTTAAGTGTAGTAACTACCCCTCGGATCTGAAGGGTAGTTTTCACGTTTGAATTGGAATCAGTGGAATGATTTTAAAGTGTAAATGCATTAATAGAGTGTTTCAGATACTAAAATAAATAAATCAACAAAATAGAGGGAAAAAAAGAATTGAGAATAGATACTTGCCACCGCCACGTTGGCTATTCTTGGGTACGGTGAAGAACGAGGGACGAATTTATTATCAATGATAACTCTCGACTGATAATCATTGAAAATGATTAATGGTATATGACAGTCACATGAATTCATCCACATCGAAAACTCTTTAGGAGAATTTTAGTATCCGAATCACTCGACTAATTCTAGTTTGAGTGAAGCAACACTACTATGACACTACTGTGACACATTTTGGATCCGCCATCTTGAATTTTTTGATTTCAATCAGAAATTAGAATTCAGCTAGATCGAAAACCCCTTAGAAACTTTTTCGCTGACAAACTACGCAATTGATTCCAGTTCAAGCGAAAAAACCACCCCTCACACTTTAAGTGTAGGCGCCATTTTTTTCCGCCATCTTGAATTCTGCATTTTGCCTTCAAATTTGAATTCAGCCACATCAAAAACCTATAATAAGCATTTAACTTTCAAATCACTCCACTGATTCCAGTTCATACGTGAAAACCACCCCTCAGATGCGATGCGTAGATCCTACCCTTAAACATGAACCTTTGCCTATATAAGGAACAGTTTTTGATGAATTATTTAAAATTTACAACCGTGTTTTTGTTAATAAGAAATTGTCTACATTTGAGTACTGAGGTTGTATTTTTATTCATGTTTCAGGCGGTGATATAAAAGTGAACGTCATAGTGCCTAAAGAAGCTGATGTTGGCACATTGATAAATTTAAGATGTGAGTGGAGCCTTAGCAAAGGGGATACTCTGTACTCCGTAAAATGGTACAAGGACGATCACGAATTTTTTCGATACCTTCCCGACCAGCAGCCAAGAATTCAGACGTTTCCATTAAATGGGGTCTACCTGGATGTAAGTATACTTAAGCAATGTTTAACCAAGAAAAATTAATTTCAGTTATAATGCAAGTGCGTTGGATCTAAGTTTAAATTTACATTTTCCAGTCGATTTTACCTCAAGAGGGAAGTTTCAGAGAATAACAAAGCATTGGGTAATGAAAACATAATTTATGAAAGAATCAAAAATAATTAAAGAGAGTATAAAAATATGCTTTTACGAGGAAACAGAAAAAAATAGCCCTTTGTCTCTACCATATTTTAATTTCTTAATGAATGTCGGAGTATGATAGCGTAAAAGATGTTAAGATACTATTTAAAGCAGATTATTATTACTGAATTAATTAAGGAAACTCGGTAGGAAAATGATATCATTTTGCTTTTACTATCTTTGTTTTGTGTGTATAATTGAAATGAGAACGTATTTGTGTTAACAAACTATTTATTATTTAAAAATACAACAAGATGTTTGTACTTTTGATCGGATGTTAATAGTTTGGAAGCCGAAGGCTTATAATTATAAGTTGAAATTCATTCGAAGGGTGTTTTACTTTTCACAGAGAGGAGAATTGATTCCTATTAGTGAAATTTGGAAAAAACCCGAAAACAATGTGTTAGTCTCGTGGCTGTACTCGAACCCGTGCAGAAATTTTGATAGGGTCCTGATAGAGTCCTGACCAGCTTTCCATAGTTCTAGTGTGGTCCTGATCTGCAAAAATATAAACGACCCCACAAGGAGCGTCACACTCTCAAAGATTAAAAAACTATTCTAGATTCATAACATACTTTTCTGACAAAAAATCCTATTATGAACAAGTGGTAATAATTACATTAAGACAAGTGGTTTTAAAGAGTTTTAAAAAAATTTCAAAATAATTCACGGGAGTTTCAAGATTTTAGAATATGTTAATTATAGTTTTTTTTTAGGTATTTCAAAAGATTTTATATGATATTTAGGAATCTTACAAGATTTCAAAGATATCAAGATTTGAATAGATTTCAAGTGATTTTAGGGAATTTAAGGGGATTTCAAGTAAGTTCAAGTGATTCTGGAGAATTTAAAAGGATTTTTAAAAATCTCACAAAATTTGAAAGATATCAAGATTTCCTGAAGGATTTTAAGAGAAAAAGCCATACAAATAAATTTTAAGTGATTTTAAAGTATGCAAGGGGATTTCAAGAGATTCTAAGTGATTCTAGGGAATTTAAAAGGATTTTATGTGATTTTAAATAATTTAATGCGATTTCAATAGATTTCAAATAATATTAAAGAATTTAAAAAGAATTTATGGTAAAAAGAAATCGAATAAATTACAAGACTTTCAAGTAATCAAACAAATGCATTAAGTATTCGAGAGATTTCAAGTGATTTTAAGAAATCTCAACAATTTTTTTTTAATTTCAAGATTTTGAAGTAGTTTGAAAACGAAAAATGTTTTGAATTCTTTAAAACCTATTAAATCGATGGAAATATATTGAAATTTGTTGAAATCCCTTGACCTCTTGACTCCATTTGAAATCTTTTGAAATTCTTTGAGATCTTTTGAAAAAATCCCTTTAAATCTCTAGTTGTTAAAAATTATGAAAAAAATATAATCATAAAATGTATTGTAATAATAATTTTCATTAAAAACCCGTTTAAAGTTCTTAGAAATATGTCCGTGGTTGTCAACAATTAATTTTTAAATATATATTTAAATATAACCATCTTTTATTTTCTTCATAAATAAGTAAATGCGGAAAATTTTGAGAATTCCCTATTTTTACCCGATGTTTGGTTTTGTCGTGAAAAAATCCTTAAGGCCTTGTTTCATTATCAACAATATCTCAGTTTTATTACATAATTTTAAGGTAGCAATACCAATGTAAGATTGGTATTAATGAGTTATTACTACTATATCGTTGTCCCCTAAACGGCTAATATAATTGTATAAAAATACTTTTATTGAAAATAAAAATCCCAACCAGGGCCTGGTCAGAACCGTATGTCAAATGAGGCTAACTGGGGCAATTTCTGCATGGGAGTCAGTGTTACAAACTGTTACATATGTAATAAACCTTTTACATAACAGATACTTAATTATAAATTTAAGACCTCAGGCAGACTAGAAGATTTTCTATACGATTTTGGTTTTAAACAGACTGTTTCAATGTTACTTTGGAAATTTAGTGGAAAATATTATAAAAAGTATTATTTAATTATTACAATGTAACAATGTTTCAGGAGAAGTTTTGTTAGGGATTTTTTTCTCAAAGCAATATTTTTGAGGACGTATTACATACGTGCTTCTATATGCTTTTTTATAATTCCATTTTTGAAAGTAAAATATGGTAAATATTTGATTTTTGATTTGATAATAATTGCGAGGTTGGAAGAAATAAGTATTAGATTGATGCAGCATTATCATGTCAGATGACACTCGAACTACGCTTCAGGCAACGTAATGCTCTATACATCTTTCGTAATTCTCTTCTCGCTAAGGAATTTGGCAGGATTTGCATTTAGACGACTCACATCTAGACGTTGGCTCGCTGTTTCCGACCCGTGGGAATAATCTACAACGGAACCTTTACAAACCCAAGGAGAAGTACTTCTGTAGAAAGATATACTGCACATCGAAAATTCTCTGAATCGCATTACCAGGCATAATAACTTTCCCCTTTAGCATCTCGAAAAATTATGTAATGAAGCGTACCATACTTTCGGGAATGGGAATGGAAGTATATATGGTTATTTATTAAATATTTCGCATACCGAAAGTCGAGGGTAAAAGTGATTCGGGTCTTATTAAAGACCCGAATCACTCGGGACTTTTGTAGTAATCCGTTCATTAAATGTTTGTCCCTCAACAAAAGTTTGAATAAGTCAGCTAAAAAAATCGCTAACAAAAAATACTCATTTCACTGTAAACATATTTTCATTGCGAATATTATTTTAAAATTTATGACCAGATAAGGGTTAAAAAACATTTTTATCGGCATGAATTTCACATACATGAAATTTCACTGATTTTTTAAAAAGATACAGCAAGTGAAAGATGGATGTGAAATTCATGCCGATAACAATGTTTTTAACCTTATCTGACCCTTATCTGGTCATAACGTTTTAAATAATTTTTCTGTGAAAAACCATGAAGGATACAAATATAATAGCTATATATATAATATTGCTCTAGTATTTGTATTTGTGGTTGTATATGTCAGGGAACCATCGAAATACCTTGTATGAGAGATAATATTGAAATAGAAAATTATAATATTGAATACAAAATTAAACATACTTTTTTAAAGTTTCTCCCTTGCTTGTTTGCAGAACAAAAGAGAATGTTCCAACCACGTTTTGGGTCGTCTCATTCGTTGCGAGCCGACGCAGCACATTACCTACAAGGGGAAGACCCGGTCTCTGTATAACGCAAATTAGTAGATTAAACCGGATGTCCGGTAGCAAGTGATAAATTTACGTGGATAAAAGTGCGAAATGAAATTACAGTCTGACTCTGAGGCGTTCGCTCTTGGTTTCCTAGAATTTTATTTTCACTCTTTTTTTAATTAGCTCTATTATTTTTTTCATATGTTCTACTCCCTACCGTTTTATACGTTTAAAAAATATTCTTTATCTCTGCACTATTATTCAAGGATATTCCGGTATTTTATAATCAAGATTTAATTAATTTTTCACTGATAAGTTTTTAAATCCATAACATTTTTCAGGTCTATTCAATTATAACAGTTAATAAAAAAATGTTTTGTTTTAAGAAAATCAGTTAAAAAATGAAAAAAAAAGATTTATTTTCGTCAGATTAGACGTCTGATATATTCAGCCTGATTTATTTGAATTCCAATTGTATGTGGAGATAAAATGAATTAGGTAAACGAATTTGTTGGTCGTATTTGTAAAAAGGAACACTTTTATAGACAATTTGAAAATAGTAAATCCTTTTAGCTTTGAGTTTTAACAGTTGCAATGTTATTGTTTTTGTCCTTATTCAAAGCTTTAAAAAGCCTGATATAATATTGGATATAAAAGCTTGTTTCAAAAATTGGAATTCTACAGTTGAGTGGATGCAGTGAGTGAAGCAGTGAGTGGAAACATCCTGATGCTTTTCAGAAAGCATTTCCATTTAGAAGAAGACCTTTCCTGCACAAGGAACAATACGAATGTCGTCCGAGCCACTTCCTCTTGACCGAGTGCGAGTTCTCATTTCTTCTTTTTCTACAGAAATGAAATGGCTCGCCGTAAAGTGGTGCAAGGACAGCGATCACGATCGGCTTCTTTCGTCGAGCTGTACACGGAATTCGATGCAATCAATCTTTTCTCACATCTCGGTACAGTCAGAACCTACATCTTCTGCAAACTCGACTTTCAAGCTGTTTTCACCAAGAGTGAAAAGAGACTCTGTTTTCCAGGTAAATCTGAGCAATTTCGAATGTTGACTGTACGTCGCTTCGCTGCGTTTCAACTCGATTCATCTTCTTGGCATTGCAGACGACCTCAGCAGCATCAGAACCACTAAAGCGGCTTGGTACATTTGAACAAACGAGTCACCAGGGTTCATTTTGTTATCCCTGAAAGAATGGGAATATCTTCTTTATAAATAGTTTCAAGTTTACTCTCTCAATCTGAATTAATAAGAATCATTTCTCCACTTTTTAACAAATCAAATAGTAAGCAACCTATTACTATGAATTTTTTCATAGTCTATTTAACAGATTTAAAAATATTTCCATGGATTTCGAAGTATTAGAAAGAATTTTTACTTTTTTTATACGACTTTAATGGATTCTGTCAAATTTTGAAGTTTTGCATGGAATTTTATAGAATTTTAAGATATTGTTAGGAATTACAGTGAATTAACAACAGGGCGAAAAATTTAATACGACACTTTATGCAGTTCGAATTTTAAAAAGTTTAGTCCAAAATGAAAAGATGTGCAGTTATATTTACTTATTTTCAATGAAAAAGGTCCAAACTGTGAAAAAACTAAAAATGACCATAAAAAGAGTAATTTTAGATTGATAGTTAAACATTTATTTTGAAAGAGTGAAGAATTGAATAACTTATTTTATATTCTTCAAAAGATTATTAAGGATTTGAAATTATTTCGAATAATTTTACGTGATT